>CAUYUJ010014349.1:233880-296380 GCA_963575745.1 Prorocentrum cordatum | reverse complement strand
ATGCTGTAGTCTGCCAGCTGGACGCACTCAGAGCCACGCTGTGTGATGAAGCCTGTCTCCCAAGATCCCCAGTTGCACAGTCTCTGCACCTCCACCAGGTTCTTCTGGCCCACCTCGGAGCTCGGGATCCCGATCACGAAGTCGCCCACGTGCACGAAGATGACCGTCTCGATGTTTCCCTGCTCGTTGTACTTGATCCATAGACAGGGTTCCAGCGTCATAGCTGCGCACTTGAACTTCTTCAGGCCGCCTGCCACTTTTTCGTGCCACTCCTTGGGGGAACGTTCACCAACCCGTAGGCGGCCTTCAGCATCTTCACGCACTCGTCATCCGCCAGCTGTAGGGCTTCACGTAGTTCCGGCACTGGCTGCACAAGTAGATCATGTTTCGCTTGAGTAGCATCTCCCTGCAGAGATGCAGCCTTGACGTCGCCCTTGTAGTTTCTGAGCTTGTTATTCGCCATGAGCTGTAAAGCCAGATTCCGTCCTCGGGATGAGATCAAGGGCTTGCCTTCTCGATGGTCGCCAGCCGGGGATCTTGAAAACCCACGAGGATGAGACGGGCCTTTACCTTCCCTTCGTCCTTCTGGATAAGGTGCCACCGCATCTGCATTGGTTTGATCCCTTCCTTCTTCAGAGCAGCCTGGCACACCTCGCTGCGCACCAAGCTGTTGACCTCCACCAACTTCGCCTGCGCCACCATCGACTTCACCTCTGAAGTCGCCTTTCGCATGTTGATCTCCACCTGGCCTTTCTTCACTGCATTCTTCAGTACTTGCTTGGGTCTCTCGCTGAATGCCGCCAGAACAGCTACTTCGAGTACGACCTCCATCATGTGCACTCTTTTATCCTCCTCCAAAAATGCGAAGATGTCGGACACTGCGAGCTCCTCCTCCGTCCTTGCCTTCTTCTCTGGCGGTGCTTCCGGGGGGTCGGCTGGACGCCCCCGATCCCTGAGATTAATGCGGATGGAGAACGGCACGTCATTGAGCAAGGGGTTCTTCTTAACGTTGTAGTTGTCCGGCGCTGCTCGTTGTGCCGGTTCAGGTGGTCCTTCCGGTACTACAGGTGGTTGTTCTGGTATCGGTGAGTCTGGCATCGGCACTTCTGACGACGTCCTGGAGCGAGGTGCCATTTCTTGATCTGGTTCAGTGTCGCGAGCTCCTTCGCTCCCCGGCTCTTCGCCCGCAGGCAGTTGCTCTTCGTCTCCCTGTCCCAGAGGTTCCATCTCCACATCTTCAGGTTCTCCTGGTTCTGATGCCGCAGGTTCAGGTGGCTCCTCTGGTTCATGTCCTGGAGCTCGCCGTTCATCTCGATCGTGGTCGACTCCATCGGGTGGTTGCGGTTGGCTCAGATCCCAATATCTTGCCCCCACGTCCAGAGTCTCCATCACGGGCTGTCTTCCCAGGGGCCTGGACTTCTGAAGGGTCGCGTAAAAGGACTTCTCGTGCTCTGATGCTGGTCGTAGCTGCTGAGGTGTGCTGAGGGCGAGCTGGTTATTGAGTAGATCAGGACAAGGTTCCGAAGGGTTGCCTCTCCCTTCTCGTGCCTGTAGAACTGGTTCACGACCAGAGCTGGACCAAGGAACTCACCCTTCGACTTCTTTACCTTGTCTCTCCGGCTGCCTGGCTCGACCCAGAAGAACACGAGCTCGCCCGTTTCCCAAGTTGAGAACATCCTGATTCAGGAGATTGCAGCCAGTCGAGCTTGGCGATCGGCTAGAGCTTCATCGAAGGCTTTTCGAACCTGCTTCCTCCTGTTCATCATGACCTCTGCGCTGGTGCCCTTGGTGCTCTCCGCCTGCAGCTGAACCACTGCCCCTGTCAGTTGTGAATCCAGGAGGTCGAAACTGGCGGCCAAAGAGAACTTGATCGGGTGAGGCGCCGGTCACTTTGAACATCTCCACATGAGCTGCGGCGCACCAGCTGAAAATCTCCTGGATCGGGCACTCGGGGTCAGCCATAACCATTCTCGTCGCTGCCACCTTGAGGAGGTTGATAGTCACCTCCCCTCGTCCATGCGTCCAGTGAGCCTCGGCTGGACCCACTTCCCAATGTATTCCGTGACTTGAGGCCCACTCGTGCAGCTGTATGCTCCAGCAGGGCCCGTGCGGATCTGGCGTGGTCTTCCGAAATACCTGGCCCAATCATTGACGAACGTCTCCCTGACGACAGCTGCTGATGTCTCTCCCGTGTTCCCCTTGTTTGGGGCCGTATAGTGGATGACTGGTGCCGACTTGGCCGATCCCTCATCGATCATCAATGCGCCCCTCGCACGGGTCTCAGTCGCAGTACGAATCCAATCAAAGCCGTCCATTTGCAGAGCATCAAAAGGTTCGGCGTCGATTCCAGCGGCCACTGGCATGGGGTGACGGCGGGCGGTAGCCTCACAAATGCTGAATTTCAACTGTCCGGCGAGCGCGATCACCCAGGGCTGCGCGCCCCTACGAGTCAAGTAGGCCCTCATGGCGTTGACGCCCATGTTGTGCATTTTGGTGTGGATGCTCATCAGCTCCTTCTGTGCCAGGTCTATCGCTCTGGGGTCCACTTTATCAAACTCCTCCTTTTCGATCTCTGTGTCCTTCATCTCGGTGGTCTCCTCCTGGGCGAACGCCGCCTGCACCTCGAAGAAGCTGAAGTTGTCCTCCTCCATGATAGTAGAAGCCCCTTTGCGGCGCATGTTGAGGGGGTACCTGGCCGCTTCGCCTACGCTGACCTGGCCTGTCTCGATGATGGCGTGGTGATGATCGCGAATGCATCTCCTCCTGAGTCGGTCTGCCAGCACCTGATTCGTGGTCACGATGCGCCAGCCCTTCCTGATGAGTTCTCCTGTGACATTGCCCTTCATTCCCCAGCCGCACACATAGCTGATGGACTCATAGAACTGCCCCCATACAATGAACAACTCCGGGATGCTCCTCCATGAGCTGGCGTTGAGGGGGTGCTCGGTGGAGATCTTGGTGCCGAACTGCCTCCGCGCGTAGAGTAGAACCTCCAGCGCGTTCCTCATGACTCGACGCCCCCACTTTCTCATCTTCATCAACTTCTCTTGGGATTCGACGGTATTGGGCCTGCCGTTCTGCAACGCTGAGAATGGAGTGCATGGAAGTGAAGCATGCGCCCATCGAGGTCGTTCTTGACGGACATGCCCCTTCGCCTTGTCGACCGATTACTTGCGGCTGAAGCCGAACAAATTGAACAAGCCCACGCGGGCCACCTTGCCTCCCATAGCTTCCACCTGGCCTCCCAGCGCGCTGTCCGGTGGGACGCATATATCGAGCAGGTCTGTCCTGTACTTTCGTCATCTGGTTGAGCTCCCTGGTGCCCTTCTCGTCGATCTGCGAAGCGGCCAGTAATGCGTTCTGACGAACTCGTTGGGGGAGCTGCCCCACGACTCGTAGCTTATCTCCCGCCGGGCCCAGTGGCCCAGATGTCGACCAAAGCCCGTGGGTGGGCTGAACTTCTTCGGGCACGCATTCTTGCTGAACCTCATGAGCTGACAGTGAGCATGCCAACGACGTCGAGCTTGAATCCTCATCACCAGTCGCTGCCATATGTTGAGTCCGGCCTGTCCTGCACTGTGCTTCTCCGGGCCCCTCTCGGGCTCCTGATGGCTGGCCTTATTGTTGTTGTTTTTCTGGATGTTCGAGCCCCGGAGGTCCACCTTTCTGTTGTTTGGTAACTCCTTGCTGAAGCTGGTCGTCTTTGGAATCCCCGTGGTCGGCCCCCCGGATGTCGGTAACGTTGAAGGTGTAGGCAGGTGCTCCTTCGAATTGTTGTTCTCGCTGGTCCTCTTTTTGGTGCGCGCCACGCTCGGCATCTCCCTGTTCATGGCGTCGATCTGGATACCCTGGCCGTTGTCCTTGATTAATGCGTTCCTCACCACGACAAGCAGGCCGCGCCACTCCTTCGCGACGTTGCCGGCCATGACTCGTCGCGCTGCTTCCGCTAACGTTCCGTCCCGAGCTGCTTGTCGCGCTGCTGCCTCCCGCTGCTCCTCGATCGTGCCCGGGTCGGTCACTGAGCATAGTTCCATGGCCTGGCACCTCAGATCATCGAAGAACATCTCCGGATCCACGTCCACAGCTGCAGCTGCAGCATGGGCTGCGACGGCTGCCCCGATGAGCGCGAGGCCTCCGCGTCGGGCGGGCGGCCGCCGCTCGCCAGATCCCAATCCTCGAACTCCTCGTCCGAGATCTCGTTGACGCCCGCTGGCCCCCATGCGGACTGCTCATCGCGAAAGCTCCTTCCGGAGCGGGCGCTCGACACCAATGGCCCTGGAGGCGGGGGGTAGGATGTTGGAGAATGGCGCACCTGATCTTGCGCACCCGAGACTTCCGACGCCGCAGTCTTCCCAGAAGTCCCGAGACCGCATCCGGATTATGTTTCGCGCTCTCGAAGATGATAGTCATAGACTCTCTCTAAAACTGGCGGATGGTGATGTTCATGACATGCTCTCTCTCGTCCATGAGGATGCTGGTGTACATGGCATGACCTATCGAGTCCATGATGATGCTGGTGTTCATGCCTTACCCTATCTAGTTCGCCCGTTTCGGATAGTGCGTTTCCAATATGTCTGTAGTTTGTGCGTGCTCGGAGAATTGCAATGGCCCTTGAATTAGGGAGCGAGGCCTTCGCGTTTACCTGGCCTCCGAAATTCTGAGAAGGGCTCTTGGATCTTTCGGGCTCGATGGGATCTGGATCACCCTGACAACTTCTGTTTTTTTTCCCCACTCTGCAGGCGTTGTCGCCACCAGCGGCTGGGCCCCGTCAGAGCACGGGGAGAGCGTTGTGCGAGCTAGACAGCCGCGCCGCTGGTTCCTCGTGGCCGTCGGCGAAGACCAGGGCGGACCTCTCCTTGATCAGATCTGCCCCAGCCTTCTCGAGGCAGTCCAGACCCAGAAGCATCGGGGACTTCGTCTCGACCAGGTCGAACCACAGCTTGTTGTCGTCCTCGACCAGCGCCACCGGGTGCTCAAAGCCGAACTTGCCGATGGACTGGCCCTTCTCGCCGCCCGCATACGTGAACTTCGTCTTCTTCGTGTAGTCCATGGTGACCTGGTCCTCGCCCGTCTCCTCGATGGTGCCCTGGGTGGCTGCGGCCAAGTCGTTCCCGATCATGCTCTTCGAAGCTCCCGCGTCGATGATGGCGTATCCAATCATCTCCCCGTGTACCCAACCAGCTTGACCCTCCTCAGAAGCGTTGCCCTCATTGCCGTAATTGTTCTCGTCGTCGCCCGTGTTGCCTCGCTTGGGACAGTCCACGGCGCGATGAGGTCCCTGGCAGATCAGCCACTTAACGCCCCTGCCCTTACCCTTGGGGGGTCTCCTCGGAGCTGGATGGTGAGCTGGTGGCGGCTGTGCTGCTCGTCGTTATCCAACTTGTTGTGCTGGTGGTCGTGGAGCCTTGAGCGCTGCCTTCGCCGTGTCGGTCGTCTTCTGATCCTTGAACTGCTTCTCGGGTATCTGACCGATCCCGATCACTGGAAAGTAGCCGCTCCTGTTCTTCGCCGCCTCCGCCAGCAGTTTCTGAGCCTTTGTGAAGGTCCGGTGAGCGTCCTGCGCGTACACCTCCGCGTCCACGGCGTAGGCCTCCAGCGCCTCTAGGTCCTCCTTGTCGAACCCCTGGTCCTCGTAGTGGATGTCCGCCTCGTCTACCTCGTCGACTTCCTCCTCGAAGTAGCTCGGCTCTTCCTCCATGTCGTCTTCCTGGTAGTTGACCCTGGACCGCTCCCGACGAGGATCTCGACCTCGTGGAATTCGTAGTTCACGACGTCGCGATACCAGGACGTCCCTCGCCAGCAGGTCCTTGTCAGCCAGCTTCTCGATGACTGATTCGATCTTCAAGTCGTGTAGTCCTGCCACCACCGTGGCCCGCTCACTCGGGTCTAAGTTCGCACTCGCCAGGAAGATGATGCCACGCAGCTCGTCGGGGATGAGATCCAGATCTTCCAGGTCCGGACAGATCGCCCGCACACTCTTCTCCATCTCCTGGTAGGCGTCTTCCTCCTTCTCCGCGTAAAGTCCGATCGTCTGGCGTAGTCTCCTCACGCATGGACCTGACGTCTTCCGGTCATAGTAGTATGAGAAGACTTTGTCCACCACGTCACTCGATGCCTGCTTCCCTAGGCTTATCTGAAACGCCCTAGTCAAGTTGTAGGGGCCCTTTTCTCCGACGATCGAGTTTGCCTCGCCACCCACTCGCGGTAGTCGCAGGGCCAGCTTCCTGTGCGCGGTATTCTTCGGCAGAGCCTGAACTAGTCGCGGTCCGAACAGTCTCCTCTCCTCTTCCTTCGTCGAGAGAGTGAGAAGGTCCACCTCGGCCTGGTACTCGTCCAGCGTCTCCGCCTTGCCATCCCACGTAGGGGTCCTCTGTAAATCTACGTTCTGGCGCGTGCTCGGCGACGCCATTTTTCGTCAGGCTCACTGAAACCAAACCCCGCACTACCAATCTCGTGTTGCTCTTGACGGGGTTACTCGTCAGAGTTCTTGAAATATTCGATGACCAAGAAATCAACTTCAGATAAACAAATATCGGAAATGAGAGTGACCCTTTTCCTCATGGCTTGCGCCCGGCGCTGGTTCACCAGCCGAATCAAACTCCAGTTCGAAATGGAAACCGCGCACAAACAGCTCGAGCACTAAATAGAAGCACGGAAAACGGGTCACCAGTAGCCTCCAAGGCAACTTTCGAAATCTCGTTACGAAACCCGATTTCTACGACATCCTCCTCCACCTCCTCCTCCCAGTCACTCATATACCTCCTCGTCGATCAAGGCGATGACAGTGGCGACGGACGGAGGAAAGGGTCCTGCGGAGCTCGAAGGTTTGGGCGAATTCTGATGGTTCTCAATCACCTATGAACAATGTCGAAAATGCGTGAAACGGCATAGATAGTTCAGCGGCATGCTTGACCATTGGCGGACTGATTTTCAAACCACTGGGAAGGCATTTGATGTTATTGAAGGGCGTTCGGGACCACTTGCAATGTTGTTTGAAAGCGTTGTAATTTGAACGTTTCCTGGAAGGCTCTGGAAGGCGTTGGGCTGTTTGACATAAGTCTTGAAGGCTTTCCAGCCGTCTCGTCGCCTTTCCTCCTCCCTGCTGCCCTCTTCCCCGCGCCCTGTTCCTTCCTTCCCCCCCTCACGGTGCTCAAGACGACTGACATTTCTGGTTTGCGCCACCGTGGGCTCGAGTCTCAGGCCCCCAGGGGGCCGCGATGGATGCATGTGGATGATGATCGGGTTCGGGAGCTCCGCAAGGTGAGAAAAAACCTGGCGCAAGCGGCCAGGAGACGACAAACCAGCCCCCCCATACTCCGCCACCCACTCCTGCCGATCCTCCTTTTCCTCCTCCTGTTGCTCCTCCTCCTCCTCCTCCTCCTCCCGCCTCCATCCGCTGCCAATGTTCCCACTCCTACCGATCCCGCTCTTACTCATTACTATCCATATTTATTCGTATATACCGACACTCTGCCATCTTACGATAGCGCCACAATCAGGGCCCTTCCATCCGACCTGTTAAAACACTACGAAATCAACGTGTTTCGCCTCAGCATTGCCATTCTGTCGTCTATGTTGCAAAATGCGTAGCATGTATGGGGCGGGGCACGCGTCCCGCACGACAGGCTGACATGTCGTCCTCGCCTCGGCGCCGCGCTCACGGTTGTAGAGATTTGAACGTCACCCAGGGCGCGGCGCACATTTTGCGCACGCGATCTCATCGACGCGCGAGCGGGCGAATTGTCGCTCTCGTCCCCGCGCGTCGTACAGCCCGGCGCTCTCGTCCCGCACGCACTACCAATTTGGGCCAAAATACCGTCGTACAGCGGCCCGCTGTCTCTGGAAACATCTTCTGGACTTCATCAACCACCCCTTTTTCCTCCTGCCCGGCATTCGCACGGACAAAACAATGGAGAGCGACGTGATCAAGTTTGTCCTGAACAGCTTTCCTGGGGTAGACCCCGTTCTGCCTGTACCCCTTGCTGTCCTGGCCGATTCGGCACGTGGAATTTCGAAGGCCTTCGAGGGGGCTCCAACATCAAGATTGAAGAACTGACCGAATGTGTTCAAGAGACACACCTCCATGGTGCCGGATATTTTGCACATGGTGGCTACATGTTTTTCCTGTCAGGCGGGTTGGACTTGGAAACGCGTGCACACGCAGGCGTGGGTGTCCTGGTTGCCCCGAGGATGCTGGGAAGCATTGTGGCTGTCAAACGCATGTAACTCCAAGATCGCTTCCTTTCGCATCAAACTTTCAAGCGGCATTCTACGAGATTGAACGCTTATGCCTCTCAAATCCGCAACTCCTTCTACGCTGAACTCCAAACACATATACGGAAGACCGCGGCTCGCAGCAACACCTGCATCCTTGGCGGCTTCAGCGCGAGGTTATTACGAGTACGCATTGGATCCCCAGCGACCCAAACCAGGGTTGATGCACGGCCGTGCTCTAGGATGCAGCTGACATGTATGGTGTGGCAAGGCTGCCGGCGGCGACGCGATCCCAAGATCCGCGACCAACAAAAATTCCATGGTGGTTTGGCACAGCCAAACCACCGTGCGACGTCAGTTCGTTCATCCGTTGACAGCAGCGCGCGTCGCGGCAGCAGAACGCAGTAGCGCGCGCGGGCATGCAGGGCCGGCGATGTGGCTGGCCAGCTGCCAGCGCGATTTAGGCAGAAGAGTTGAAATCCACGTAGGATCGTTTAGGGCGTGGTATCAGGCGCAGGTGCATCGCACTGCCAGGCGCCGCGGCCTTGTGATGTAGCGCCAGGCCCCGTGCACTCCTCGAGGCGGGAGAGCAAGCTCTACATAAAGGAATCGCGCGTGCTCTTATGGGGGCGGCGAAAATGATCGCACACACAAGAAATTCCTTTGTGTGCCCCCCGCGTTGGCAGTGTAACCAGACCGTACACAAAGGAACTACACGACCCCTTCGTGGCACACCAAGGAATTACAGCAACCCCCTTTGGGTTGCGCTCTTCGCGCGCGGTGACAGCTCCGAGCTGGAAAGGAAAGGGGGGCGGGACAAGGCAAAGCAGGGGAAGAGGAAAAAGAAGAGGAGAACGAGAAAGCAGCGAAGGAAGCAACGGAAGGAAACCTGGATGCGCGCAGGCGAAGATAAGACTGCGCGCCGAGACAGTTGTTCGTTTGTTCGATTGGCCGTGCGGCAGATGGAGAGAAAAATAATTGTGTACTGCCCATCGAAGGGACTTCGTGGGAATGAGACTCGCACTCTCTCCCAACCCCCTTTCCCACACCCCGTTGCGAGCGCGCGGCGATTTGTTCTGGCCCGCGGGCAGAGGACTGCCAGCTGCTGGTGAGCGGCCTGTCCACCCGTCACGCGTTCCGAACACATGCGACCAGCTAAACGCACATGCCACGCCAACCGCCAACTCCAAACACCGACGCCTCCCCGATCCACGCATCCGTGCCAGGCACCCTCTCAACGAAGCCCCTTTCCGGCGTAAAACCAATACAACCCTTTGTGTTTATGTGTTATTCCTGTTCTGATACGTGCTACGAGCGGGAGTGCCCAAAACAATCAAACTCCAGATGCACTTTCCAATCGGCAATTGTTGATGGAAGCTTGTATCTCGTGCGAGATGATGGTGGCCAAATGCGTTCTTCGACCATCCGGCGGACCAATAAGTAACCTACAGAGAGCTTGGCACCGACCCGATGGACAGCGAAATCACCGGGAAGAAATTCGCTCAAATCGACCATGTTCTTTGCCACCGGACCGTCCAACATACGATCAAAGATATCAGGAGCAGCCGTCGAGATGTACTTAACATACATTATTTCCTTATGTTGTTGGACTCGAATTTGGACTTTCGCGTGAAGGACCCGCCGCAGAAGACATTCATAGACACAGCTAGCCTGAACATTCCAAGCATTCAGAACGACTTCATTGCAGCATTTGTTGGCGGAGTTGGGAGTTCTGTGGAAGACGCAAGCGATTCTTTGGAGCTAGCAGACAGTTGGGTTAAGCATGGTTTCGAAAAGGCCTCCGAAATACTTCCACCAAAGCGAGCCGTCGTAGCTAGACAGCCTTGGACAAGCCAAAACACTCTCGATCTCATCGAGCAGCGCAAAGCGGCTCGCTTACACAGTGACCACGCAAGAGAAAAGCAGCTGCACACGCTGATTCGGAAGGCCAGGGCAAAAGACAAGAGAGATTGGTTGGACATGTTAGTACGAGATCGGGGATGGGAAGCTGCACGACACCTGAGAAGACCCAGGACGGTACAACATGCGACCATCAAGCGCCCTGATGGGACCCTTGAGGCCCTTGCGGACACAGCGGATCGCGCGAACGTCCTGGCCGACTACTTTGAAGATGTGCAGTGGAAAACCCGCTTCCCGGATAAGGCTCCGGAGCCGCGTGCGCGCATCGGCGACGTGCTGCCGATCAACACGAACGCGTTCAACATGAACGAGATCTCTGTTGTTTTACGGAAGCTTCGACAAGGGACATCTGCTGGACCCGATGGTATCCCTCCAGATTTTTGGAAATGTCTGAAGTCTGATCGGGATGCGCGCGCACTGCTACTTCGCTTATGCCAGAAGTGTTGGGAGCAAAAGTCAATGCCTACATCATGGAGGCGGGCAAATGTCACATTGTTGTTCAAAAAGGGAGATACCGCATTGCCCGAAAATTACAGACCAACATCTTTATTACAAGTGGGGTATAACATTTTGGCATCCTTGCTCCATCAAAGGTTGATTTCTCGAGGTGCTGAATCCCGCATGCGCGGCTTGCAATTCGGATTTCGCCCGGGCGTGGGACCGCAGATGCCCTCATGCTTGTCAGACGGATGATCGACGCCTCGCTCTCCAATACAAACGATGGTCTTCTGTTGATCATGTTGGACTGGGCGAAAGCGTTTGACCGACTCGAACCCGACAGCATGAGCGATGCCTTGCGGCGCTTTGGCATACCAACAAACATGGTTTCCATGGTTGATGCAATTTACGCTGCCCGGTTTTTCACGATAGTCGACCACACGGGCAAATCCACGGAGAGACGACACACTGCAGGTATTGCACAAGGGTGCCGTCTATCTCTTTACTTGTTTATCGCAGTCCAGACTGTCATGCTGTTCGACGTCATGGCTTCCATCGATTTCGAGGCGGAGCCCGCCTACGTGGTGACCCTCGACGTGCTGCAAGCGGACGACATACTTTTGATCTCACGGAGCAAGCAGAATATGCAAAACATGCTCAACGCCATCGTCGCTGAAGGTCGCAAGTATGGCCTCGAGCTCATCTGGAGCAAAACGCTACAGATGCAAATTTGCACAAGCTGTACTTTTGAGCGCCCAGACGGAGGTCCAATTGCAACAGTCCGGGAAACCATTTACTTAGGAAGAACGATTGCGTGTAATGCAAGAGCAAGCCCCGAATTGACGAGAAGATTGGGGGAAGCACAGCGCATATTCAAGCAATTGGCGAAGATATGGGGTCATACATCAGGTGGTTGGAAACACAAGTACAAAATATACGAGAGCTGCGTGTTGGGCAAATTGCTGTATTTGCTTGATTTGATTTGGTTATTGAGTGCCGGCAGACATAGGCTGGATGCTTTTCACTGCCGGTGTCTACGGAGGCTTTTGGGTATACCGCATTCCTACACATCTCGCGTTACCAACGCGGACGTTCTGAACCAGGCCCACGCCAAACCCTTATCCCAGCATTTGCTTGATAGGCAGATCAACTTGTACGACAAGATAGTGTCAAGTGAGTCCAATTCTTTGGTAAAGCAACTCGTATGTCATCAAGACGGCACCCCGAAGAACTGGGTGGAACGCCAGCGGCGCGGACGACCTAAACAACAATGGGCGCAAAAAGTACACAAACTGACCCAACACCCGTGATTGCGTAGAATGGCTGCCAGCCCTGGCCTGCTTCACAGTCGGGCGCCTCTTGCCCCCTTCCTCCGCCGCCTCTTGCTATTGCTCCCTTCCTCTCCTCCTCCGCTTCGCTGCTCGTCTCTGCATCACAGTCGGGCGCTCCATTTTTCTGCCTCGCAAAAGTGAGGCGCTCCGTCTTCTCGTCAAGTTTTTCTAGTTACCCGAAGAGTCGCCAATCGCGCGCTCTTCTGCCCACGCGTCCTTCCGGATGCTTGGCTCAGTGGTGGTGGTGGCGTCCCGGCGCGTCGGAGCCTTCGCTTGACAATGGCGTTCCCGCCTCAACGCGGCGCACAATTGGCACTCGCCAATGCTGGGGAGCCCGTGCGAATGGGCGACTTGCCGCCCTCGCCCAAGTGCCGGGTGCAGCTGGCTCGGAAGTGGTGTTCCAGCGTGGGCGCGGCGCGGGGCCCTCTGGCTCGCTCGACCTGGCCAACTTGACTCCTCCCCCCGCCCACCCCCACCTGTGGCTCCCGCTCGCGGCTCCCGCCCCACGCACGCTGTCTCCTCCGTGGTCCTGCCTCCGCTCCTCCTGCTCGCCCTCCCTCTCCGCCCGCTACCCGGCCAGGGGAATCAACAATGACATGCACGGAAATGTTCGGGGGTCCGCGCGGATTTCTCGGATCGGCGCTGGACCCCGTGTCTGAAGCGCGGAGCGCGCCAGTGGCGGCGCCGAAGGCCTATGATGCAAAATTGATGTTTACGCATCTTAGCTGCTCCTGGACTCCTCGCGCAGGCTGCTCACGGCTCCCCTTGCCTCCCCTCGTGCCCCTGCTCCTGCAGCTCCTGTTGCCCCCCCTGCCGCGCCTCGTGCCGCTCGACGCTCCCTGCAGGCCCCCCCCCCTACCCCCTGCTGCTGCTGCCGCTTGCAATCCTGCCCCGGTTCCCTCTTCGTTACCATCCTGCAGATCCGGCTCTTTTCCGCCTCCCGTGGACAAACATGTATCATCCCCCCTCCCTCCTCCATCGTCTCCCCTCCGTCCGACGTCCGGCTCATTCCTTCCTCATCCTCCGGTTCATCCAACCAGCCTCCAGCTTGTGTCGGAGGCGCGCCCAGGGGTGAACACAGAAGTGACGGGCCCTCTGTGGTCTCAGAAGGCCTCTGGCCTTCTGCTGAGAAGCTTTCCCCCAGCATTCTCCGAAGTCCCACCGCCTTCTGCGAAGGCCTGAACCCTTTGGCCTTCCCACGTCTGCTCCGCCTCACCCATAACTAACCCTTATCCGCCTCGTCCTCCAACCTCCTCACCATCCTGCTCCTGCTCCTGCTCCGAGTCCCCCTCACGCTCACGTCCCTTCTCATCAATTTCCTGATCCTCTTCATTCCTCCCCCCACCCTCCCACCCCATCACCAGCCTTATCATCCTCTTCGTCTCGTACGCGTCGTCTTCTTCGCCGTCCTCTTCCGCCGCTGCCTCTTCACCGTCCGCATCCTCGCACACGACCTTGTCCTCATCCTCACACTACCCCTCGCTCTGGCCCTCCTGCAGACACTGCTCGTCTACTCGTGGTCCTCACAATCCTGCTCATGCTCTCTCGCGTTCCCCCTTCCCTTCTCTGAATGAGATCCCCTTCTTCTCCTCATCCCCTCCGGTCGCCCTTCTCTTGCGCTCCAGGCACCTGAGCGGCGGCCCATCTGGAAGTCGGGCCCGAGCCCAAGCATGGGGGCGTCCACGTCCATGGCACCCAGTTCGAGGTGAGAGCGCAGGCGGCCGAAGGTCTCCTTCCAAACGCGCTCCTTTTGGCAACGAGCAGACTGTCCACTTGACGCCCGCTCCTCCCGACAACTAACTGCCCCCCCCAATAGCGCTACCCTTTCGTCCTCATCATCCTTCCGAGATCGGTTCTGCAACCGCAATCAGAGACAGATGGCATCCGAAAGATCGAGTAAACCTCCGACGGGCGACATAGCAAGGGCAAGCCGCCAGGGGGCACACGGTGCAAACCAATGCTTCAGAGGACACAAGGGTCGCGGGTCTGCCTGCTCGTCAATCTCGGCTATAACAGAACGTATGCGCTCCGCATGGATGGTCGGGAATTGACTCCAGCCGACCGGGCCTTCTCGGCATACCTGCGCTCCATCTCGCGGATACGTTCGTTGAAGTGCCGCCTGAGCGTGTCCAGACGCTCGTCGGCGTCGTTGGAGCACTGGTGCATCACCTCCAGCTCGCTCTTGAGGAACGAGTTCTCGTTCTGGAGCGTCTCGAGTTTCGTCTTAGCCTCCTGGAGCAGCTTCGCCAGTCTCAGCGTCTGCTCCTGGTAGGCCTTGAGCTCGGCGCTCAGGAACGCGACCTAGAGGAACGACGAGCAACAGGTTTGAAGGCCATTTGTAGAAGACTTGAGCACTTGGGGACCGAAGATAGCACTGCATCGCGGGTGCAATGGCGATGTGGGGCTGGACAGAATCGGGCACTAGGTCGCGCCGCATCGCCGAAGCACCGGTACGGTGCGATCTTCCAATCCCTTCTATCCCGGCCCCCCTAGGAGGCCTCGAATGCAGACATCAGAGATTACCACGCGCGCCCAACCGAGGCCCAGGACCTTTTTCCAGCGTTGCTGGCAATCAATTTCCCGAGGCGAATTCATGATCCGCGGCGCACACGGTTCTCCAAATTGAGAGACCGAGAACTTCACACGTCAGAAGCAAGCGTGAAAGACATGTAAGCAGTCTGCAGAACAGCACAAGTGAAAACTTCAATGTACCTCACGTTGTCCTTGGCAACCCATATGCATGCTGCGAGATCATTAACTGTCATCAAGTGCGACGAATTAACGCTCTCTTGTGGTGCACTCCGTGGTGTATTGATGCACGTGACCACCTCCAGTGATTGTCCAAAATGCTACACCCAACAAACTTCACCTTCTTTGAACAAAACAATTGGGAGGCGCCAGCGAGGATGACGATGATGACAATGTTCACGACGACGGTGGGAACGATGTCGACGACGATGGTGATGATGATGATGAGTCCGATGCTCATGAGAATTACGGTGGTAACGATGGCGCTGGCGATAACGACTGTGCTGGTGAAGATGACGAAGAAGTGGGCCTGCGCAGAAATTTGACAAGGGCGACGACATCGACGATGACGATGAGGATTCTGAAAATAATGCCGCTGAGGATGATGATAACGATAGTGCTCAACAAGACGATGACGGAGCGCGCGCCCGCGGACATTGAGAATTCCTGCTGTATGTTTTGTGTGTTTGAAGGCCCCTTTGTTGAAGTGTTGGAAGGGCGATGGTTTTTTTTGAGTTCGACATGGTCATGCAGAGACGCGCGCGTGTGGCCCGCATGGATTTCTTTGACAGAGTTGGCGGGCGCGCGGTAGTTGTTGAACGTGTTCGGCATGGGCGCGCGTGCGGCCCGCACGATCTGTTTCATCATGCGTGAGTATGCTCCTGTCTTGATCTCTCAAGAGATCACTGGTTTTGAATGATGTTGACACGCGCGCGCGACAACGCGCGCATCTGCCCCGAATCACTGCAAAAATGTTCGTAGTAACCACACGCGTATCAACGCATGTGCAACGCACTGTATGATTTCACAGGGATGGGGGGGGATCGATGCCAGCCTGGCATGCTAATATTTCAGACTCAGTGTGAACGACCGCGCAACATGCATATGGAAAGCAATACGAGCAGGGATGTCGTTAACCCCAGCCTTGGGGCAAGCAAAGAGTACTAGACTCGACCCAAAAAAACATAAACTCTTATTTCGCCGCGGGACCGGCCGCCCCGAAGTAAGGCCCAGGCAGAAAACCGAGAAGCCGGAGAGGGGGAAAAGGAGAAGGAGAGGCGAGGTGAAGAGGAGGAGCGAAGGGAGACACAGAGGGCGAAAGCAGGGCGGCGGACTGGCGGGGGGTAGATTCTAATTCCTCCAGGAAAGAATCCGCCGACCCCCGCTTACCGAGGGTGCATAGCCGCGTGAGATGATTGGCTGTCCAAATTCCCCTTTCCCCTTCCCCTAAGGTCTGACATCTGATTAGACGGGGGCCACGGGGGTGGTGTGGGGGACGAGCTCCCAAACGCACTCCTGGGGCCTCTGTAGCCTCCGAGTGTAGAGTCCGTAGCCTCCAGGATGCCCAAGATGTCATCTAAGCTGCCCCAAACTGGGCTCCAATACGCCGAGGAGTCCTCAAACACGACCGAGAGGGCCTCAAGACTACCCAAGAGGCTTCAAAGACGTCCCAAGAGGGCTCCAAGACGACCCTCGAGATGGCGCAAGCAAACAAGAATCGTCAAATCCATAGGAAACAAAATCACATGTTTGGACTGATTAACCGAGTCTCAGACGGCCCAAGAGACCCCCAACATCGCTCCACGACGACCCAAAAGGCCCCCGAGAAAGCCCCAAGCCGGCCAACGAGGGTCCCAAGACGGCCCGAGAGGCGCCCAAGATGGCGCGAGAGAGCTCCAACAAGGCCCCCAAAGGGGTCCCGGAGAGGGAACTCGATCTGACATTGCGAGCCCTCCGCCCCAAAAGGACCCCCGAGACCGCCAGCAGGCGCCAAAGAAACTCCCAAGAGGCCAGAAAAAGCCAACAAGAGCCCCCAAAGAGGGCACCCAGATGGTCTCCATCCCCCTTCCTGGGGGTCGGCAGAATAGCGTACGCCGCTTGAATACACGAATCACAAACAATGTGGCTCAATTAATTGCCCGTGTGACCGAGACCAACATTACTCGCAGACCATCGCGCAACCCATGGGCGGGGCTTCCTATGGATCTACGATCATGAAAAATTCTCGCACTCCTCAGTTAATCCGTGTGCAAAGACTATGTGGTGATCAGACGGCACACCATATGACCACGCAGGATCCTCACATCCTCAGGCGCAACCCATGGGCGCAACCAATGGGCGCAACCTGTTGCCTCGCAAGATCCCCGCACCCCCAGGCGTAATCCGTAAGCGGAACATATGGCAGAACCCCCATGCGCGACCATTGGCACAAACCATAGGCGCGAGCTATCAGCACGCAGCCCATGAGAGCAACCAGTGGCCTCGCAGAATCTTCGCCCTTCCTGGTACAATCCATGGGCGCAGCCTATGGCGCAACCTATGGCTGCAAACCGAAGAAGTAGGACCCCCCTCGGGCAACCACGGCTAGGGACATAGAATGTCTAAATGACGCCACCACGCAGTATAGGCATACCGAGCAAGTCGCTCTGGTTTACATTCTCGCAATGCTGGCTGCCTTCGCAAACTACCCTTCAACAACCAAATCCGCGACAAACCGTTTGTGCCCTATCCGTCCTTGTAATCAGCATTACCCTTTCTTGTGATCCCCGTTGTAGGTCCCGTCGTACAAGAGAAACGTACCCGTGTTTGGCATGACGCACGTGTGATAAGCAATGCGCAATCCATTGACCGTTGCAGCTGGGGGCGCAAGAAACCCTCTTGCTTGCCATGCACCTAAACAGACTTCACAAATGCCCGTGGGAGCCGTTGCGGAACTGATCCACCCCCTTTCACTAATACCATTCGCGGCTGCGAGCTGGCTGTTAGGTAAGCCACATCCAACGATTCTGGGCCCGAGACGAGCCTGGCCAAGAATGGTAAAGACCCATCCCTGGATATGTTGTTCCGCCACGGGTAATTTGAAACGTCTCGGGGCTCGGCAAAATGGCCCCGAAGATCGGAATCAATCAAGCACTATACCCGATGTGATCTTAGCTTGCGACGCCCAAACTCGTCTCCCCGACCTGTCCTGTGGCTTGTTCCGGCCAAGATCTCGAGACGAGTCCAGCCACGGGCGTCGAACGCCCAAGACGGCCCAGTAGCACGACTCCAAGGACAGCCAGCAAGCCTCCATGAGACTCCCCAGAGGCGACAAGATGCCACCCAAACGCTCCCAACAGAGGCCCACAGAAGGCCCGAAAGATGCTCCAAAGATGCCCATTCCCTAGAAACTCCCAGGAAGCTCCCAAGACAAGCCCGAAAGATCCCTCCAAGAGGCCCCATATGCATTCAAGATGCCTCCGGGCCACAACCAGGCACGGTAGCGGAATGGACCGAAGGCCTAAGCGCTGCCCTCAATCAACCAAGCGGCTGCTTTCACCAACGCGAGCGTCACGCAAAATACTTTTGGGAAATGCCACAACTAGCAACTTCCGGATCCCCGCGATCACGCGGGCAAATGACAACGATGATGCAATATGGGCTGGCGGAGTGAGCTAAGCGCTTGAATTCGGCGGGCTCCCTGCGGGCCATCGCCGTGAAATGCATCGATGGCGGATGATGGGATGACGACGGCATGGAGGAGAATCAGATGGCATGAGGAAATCATGCTAAGAGGTGCGTCACGCATTCCGCAAGGCAGGGCTGCATCCCAGCTCCTGGGGAACGTCAACATACTTGTGATCCGCGCCCCGAGAGCTACGAACGTCTCGCTTCGGTGCAGGTCTCACGCATTTCCTGTCTGACATTTCTTGGGCACGTGGAAGTACGAGTGAATTGCCATCGCGGGGCCACGAGAGCCTCAATTCTGCACACCCCGCACGCATCTCCTGCCTCAGACTCCCCTGGGACACCCAAGAGGCTGTCCGACCCCCACGGAACGCCAACATGGCCCCAAGAGAAATTGCAACGATTGGACGGTACCGACCAACGTCGAGGCAATATATCACCAACACCCAACGTTTGCAACATCTGCGTGCAAACTTCCCCCTGGGGCCCTCCGTGACTCCCGCTCTGCGGGCTCAATATGTTATGAGTATGCGCACGTCCCGCTTCCTTCAACTCGATGCGCCTCTGGAGTGCCTTGGAGGTCTCGGGAGCTCCCTGGAGACCAACAAAGGCCCAACTTGTATTCCCAGAACGCCCCCCAAAACCTGCAACCTCGATTTGGCAAGAAGAAAACTTGTTCTGGTGGAAGCGAGTCCTGAGACCCTGGCCTTCCACGGGAGAATCGCTTTTCAACCCGAGTCGTTTCTAGAAAAGGTCCCAGGACCCCAAGAACCCAAAAACGAAAAACCTTGAAGACCTAAAGGAAACATCCTGTACACAAAAACACACTTCCGGAGTTCCGCGCGGAAGCAGTCCAGTGGCGATTCAAGATACCTGTCGACCTCCGAAAAAAAGTATGCAGATGTTTGAGCTGGGACTGCATCGGGGGGAAGTATGTCATACACATCTACTTTGGAAGCTCCGCGCGGATGTCTCAGATCGGCGCTGGACCTCCACTCCCTGTCGCGCGGAGCGCACCAGGGGCAACGCCGGAGGCGCCGCTAGAGGCCCAGCGCGGATCAAAAACATCCGCGCGAACTCCGAGAAGTTATGATTATGCCGTTGTTTATACTTCGGTTCTCGGCGATTGATACTTCTCGAAACAGCTCGCGAGACCTCGCGCTCCATTGCCGGAACGGGGAGGCCCTTGCGCCCGTCCTGGGCCTTCTCCTGCCGGCGTCGAGCGCAGGGCGCGACAAGGACTGGCGGGGGGCACCCCGATGTGCGACCACGAACACCCGAGGAAGGGAGATCCACCGTCGACAGGCCAGCCGGGCCACGACGGCGGGGAGCGTGTGCAGCGGGCTCGGGCTGTAAGCCAACCCTGCACCACTAGACGGCGTGCGCACACGCGCAAGCACACATGTCCGTGTACACAACGTACGCAAGTTATGCTCGCCGCAAGCATGCTCCTCCACACAGCCCAGACATACGGCGCATCGACACCACACCGCTCGTGTAGACGGAAAGGCCTGCGTCGCCCGGAGGCCTGCACACAAACGAAAGTAGATCAAGTACGCGACGTCCTCCGTAAGCATTGGATTGCGCACGTCGCCAAATCAATGCATGCACGCACCACCATCGAGTTGTGTGCAGAACCAGATATGTTCTCACGTACGCAAGCAGATGTACAGAACCAGCCTGTGAACACCATCAGGCTATACACCATGTATGAGACACCATCAAGCCACGAACGCGCTATCAGACGACTGATGTACACCGCATACCTATACGACCCCTTTCTGATGAAAATAATGCCCGGGGGAAAGAAAAAACCACTGACAACTACTACGATGACTGATGGCGCCCATCGATCTCACGAAATGCACAGTCGATCTCACCGTCGATCTCACTATCGCTCTCGATGTCGATCGCACTATCGATCGCACTATCGATCTCCTAAGAGATCTAACGATCGACCTCACAAGAGGTCTAACGAGACACAATCAGGACACCACGATGGGGCACGCCCAGCCACGGCGGGTCAGCCCAAGCCGAAGATCTGGTGAGATCGATGTCATGATCGATCCCACGATCGATATCTCAATCTCACGATCGATCTCGCGATCGATCACGCAAATGATCTCACTATCCTTCTCACACAGCTGATCTCACGAGCTAGCGTCGAGACACCACTGCGGGACATTCAGAGCCGCCGTCGGGACAACCCGCGACACCGATAGAGCACCCCGCGCCACCGACGGGGCAACCCCGCGCCACCGATCTCACTACCGATCTCACTATCGGTCTCACAACTGATCTCACGAACTACCATCGAGACACCACGGCGGGACACCCAGAAACACCGTCGTGACCACGGCGCGCCACCGACGGGCCACCGTCGTAACCACGGCGGCACCATTCCTCTCGCGCGCCTGCGCAACTTCGCTTCGCCCGCACGCACGACACGAAAACGGAACCGAAACTGATGTCCATGTGGGGGGGTCTCCGTTCCACTGCGATCTCACCCCCCAACCTCCGACGCACATCTGTAGTGGTGTCGTGGTCGTCGCTGCTGAGGGAAATAATGCACATTATAGCAACACGCAATACGAACACGACAATGGCACCGACGCAGGCAATGCGACATCACGCGCCGAAAGGAGGAAGCGGAGGATAGGATAGGGATAGGAGAGGGGGAAGGGGAAGGAGGAAAGGCATGAATCCCACCAGCTTTCTGGGTGGAAGTGGTTGAGAGCGTTTTCTCTCCCATATGTCCCCCCCTTCCCCTTTGAGGAGGGGCTTATCCCTCCGACAAATGGGGCAACGGCCATCAAGGATTCGTCCGTGATGTCCTGCGATTACAGACCAACCATTCTCGTGTGACCGAGCCTCCGTCTTTGCTTGTCTCTCCTGCCCCCTCCTCCTCGGTACGGACGGGGGGGGGGGTCGCGAGAGGTCAGTATGCCCATAGTATCTACGCGCCCACCTTAGCTACTAGACTAGGTGCGAGGGACCAAAAGCATTGTTTTTTGCTGGTTGGAGTGAACGTAAGGTTTAAGGTGAGAGAGAGCGGGTTTCCATAGGGAACAACATTGGGGCGGCTGGAGCCGCTCTCCCCCAAGGAGGGATGCATCCCCTTGACGGGAGGCCGACCGACCGAGGGGCGATGCATCCCTCTGGCCGATCCCCCCCCTTGTAACAGAGGGGAAATGCCTCCCTCATGCGCGACCAACCACGGAGGGGAGATGCATCCCTCATGCGCGAAGTGTCGCGCTCGAGGCTTCGTCGCTTCGCTTACCCTCTTGGCCCCCCCCCAGCTTGCTGAATGCAAACCCAGGGCGGGAGGGTGGGAAAAATCAAATCGCAAGGTGAGCGCGGCCACCGCGGCCCGTCGCCCCCCCTTCCTCGCAGCCCCTCGGCGCGGGCAGCGAAGGGGGGGGGCGCCCCCCCCCTCTCTTCGCCCCTGCGCCCCGAGCTGCATGCGCGGGCGACGTTTCCAAGGTGTCCGCGCGCGTACATTATGAAGCACTCACCCATGCCTGCCCGGGCCTAAAGTGCACCCATAATCTACGCGCCCACCTTAGCTACTAGACTGGGTCCGAGGGACCAAAAGCATTGTTTTTTTGCTGGTTGGAGTGAACGTAAGGTTTAAGGTGAGAGAGAGCGGGTTTCCATAGGGAACAACATTGGGGCGGCTGGAGCCGCTCTCCCCCAAGGAGGGATGCATCCCCTTGACGGGAGGCCGACCGACCGAGGGGCGATGCATCCCTCTGGCCGATCCCCCCAACGCTGCTCACCCCCACGCCCCGCTCGCTCACCCAACGCTGTTCACTTACCGAGCAACACAATGTATAACGGCGCGTCGCAGCCACACGTGGGGGCTACCCGCGGGCGAAGCGCCATGCGCTCTCCAAGCTGCCCGTCCAAATACGACTGTCCACGCCGATTCGCTTTGCTGGAAATCGATGTCGCCTCACAAACGCGTCACTTCCTAGCTGCCTCGAAATCCCGTCCGACCAATTGGTCCCCGAAGGCGTGAATTCCCACCACGTGGTGATCGAACGGCGGCTCGCCAAGAAATTAGTGAAAGCAATCGACCGATCCAGCGCGGCCGGCACCGCGCAGCCCTTGACGTACGAATGCAGAGAGCTGGTATTGTCTATGAAATACAGCACGCGGCGGTTTGCCAGCCGCTTAGCGTGGCGCTGGTAGATGATGGGCGGCATCGCGCCCTCACACAGCGCGATGGGCTGGCCGCCCTGCCTCAAGCGCTCCTCACAGTAGCCCCACATGCCCAGCAGAGCCCCGTCAAAAACGCAGAAGCCAGCTTGCCGATAGCCGTCGGCGCAATCTAACAACACGTACCCCCCTGTCGGCCACGCGTCATTGTCAGCGCGCGCGTCAGAAGCAATGAGAATCAAAGGCTCGCTTCTCGGCGCGATCTCGGCCACGCGGCTCGGCATGTCTTGCAGAATTATATAAAAGAAATCGAGGGCGCGCACCAGGCAGTTGCTCAGGGTCCAAGGCGGCTGATCTGTGTACTGCCGTTGCCTCAGAGCCCCCATGCCTGCTTTGCCCACGCCGTGCCACGCCGCTCTGGCGATGAAGTTGAGGAGGCCTCTCAACTTGCTGGCGTCTCCGGGCGTGAGCCTGCCCTCGCTGCGCCTCGCCGCAATGAACGTCTTCGCCTTTTCGACGAGAGTGTCGCGCGCCCTGAAAGATATGACATTCGAGTCCAGCGAAGGGCCGAAGGTGTGCACGACGCCCAGAAAATCGCCGGACGGGCTCATCCTCCTCGTCTTCGAGGGAGCCACAGGCGTGCCCAACTCCGCGCAAAGGCACTGTGCGGCCTCCTGACCAGCGCCCCCAGCTGATTCAAAATCAGTAATATTCGCGTCGTCCACATACATGGCAAGCAAAAGCGACAACACGCGGCGCTGCACTGCCTGCAGGAATCCTCCCCATCGCGCGAACTGCATGACTGACGCGGAGAAACCGAAAAGCAACGCCCACGCCACCTGGAACCTCCATTCTCCCGTGACAGGATCGCGGACCGCCACGACGTTCAAGCGCAAGTGATCTGGGTGCACTGGGACTGAGCGATAGGCCGACGGCAAATCTTCGCCCCCCGACACGAGCCTCTCGCGGGCCACGTCGGCACCAGCGTCCGCACACGCTTGCCGGACCACCCTCGCATCGATGACAGGCTGGAATGGCGTACACATTCTTTGCCGCTCACAAAATGCCGTCGCTTCGTTCTGCCTACCCCGACGCCCGTCGTCGATTCTCCTCCTTTTTCCAGAAGGCTGAATATGGCAAAACGCAGGAATCGGCGCCCACTGCCCCGCGCCGAACTCCGCATCAATGTCCGACTTGCTTCGCAGCGGTGCCGCCCAGCCTTTCTTGCACTCTTCCTCGCAGCTATCCCAGAGAAATTGGCCCTCCTCACTCGCGCGCTGGCGATCCAGTTCCGCCAGCAAGACTTTGGACTCTCCAAGCAGCGAGTGCACGGGCATGGGAGCTTCATACTCGGATGGTTCAAAAGCACCCGTATTCTCCATTACGCCAGTGATGCCAAAGCCGGTGACAAAGCGCAACGCCAGCTTTTGGTCTGGCCACCGCGCGAGCACCACCAGCACGGCAATGAGTCCGGCGTGAATATGCCCCGCCACGGCGCGCACAGTCGGACTCTGCCACTTCAAGAGCTCCGCCGTGAGGGGCTTGCACCGGCGACTAAGCTCTTGCAGCGCGTGCATGCTGCGCAACCGAAACTCCCTCAAGTCGCGCAGCTCTGCGGCGGTGGACTCCGCCGCAAATTTCAAGTCATGCGGAGCAGCAACGTCCTCATCGAACGGTAACTTCCCCCGCTTCGCGAAATCAACCGCGGCGCGGAAATGCTCTTCCTCATCCCGGCTGTGGCCCAGGAGAGGCGGCAACGCGTGCTTGGCCGAGAGCGCCCCGGCCTGTCGCCCCGCCGCGGCTTCCAGCATGGCAGACGTGCCCTGGCCTGCCGTGCTGCCAACTGGTCCAGCGATGCTGCGCTCGTCTAGCCACTTTGCGAAATCCACGAACGGCGACTGATTGACTAGATCTTCCAATGACGGAAAAACAAAACTGCTCAGCCATTCCCTGGGGAACATGCTGACGACGCACTGCCGCAATTGGCGCTGCGACCACATCACGGGGAAGTGCCTCGATACCCGCGGCGCCTGCGCAAACGAAGACGCGCCGTCGCTCGGCGCCCCGCGCTGATGCGCTCGCGCCTGCGGTGCCGACACATCGGACTCCTGCTCGCCCGATGACTGCGCTGATTGCGCCTGGCCGAGAACGCGCGCTTGCTGCGCGCGGAAACCTGGCTGGGCGCTGGGTGCGCCCGCCTGCGCTGGCGCAAAGAAGCCGTGCTCCGCTGGACAGGCAACGTGCCCCCCTGCCTCGGCGCTGTCCTCCGCCCTGGCGGGGCCCCTTCAATACTGCGACAACGCGCCCTGCTCCGGGATCGGCGCCTTGCGGCACACGGCGGCGCAGTGATTCCTCATGCCGCAGACGCGGCCGCTCTTGCTCACGATCATGGAGCATGCGTGCTCCAGATTCTTCGGGCAGGGCTCCGGGCACGACCCCCGATTGAAATTCTTGCACAGCTCCTTTCCGTTCTTGAGGTGGGTCGCCAAACCGGTGCTCGATCCCTTCTGCGCGCCCTTGGGGTTGCGCTGCCCGCGCCCTGCACCCGCGCCTCCCTGCTGCGCCGCAGGTGGCGGCGGGGCGCCCCGCGGGGCTCCGCGCGCGAAGTCCGCGGCAGGCCGCGCGTCGGGGGCTGGTGCGAAGCCGCGTGCGGGGATCTCCCACATGTGCTCCCTCCTTTCGAAGACATCCTTGATGATCTTTCCCAGCGACATGGACGTGCGGCGATGCCTGCACGCCGGTGGAACGTTCGCGACACTAGCCCCTCGCAGCTCGCGGATCGCGGCGCGCCTGTCAACCCACTGCTGTCGCTCCTCCTCATCCCGCTGTTGCAGCCACTGGAGGGCCTGACTCGGGGGAAGGATGGTGGCACACTGTGCGAGCCTCCTGTGGTAGGCGAGCACGACATCCAGCGGCACCTGACGCGCGACGGACCGCCGGTTGCCGCGCGCGATGCACCGCGTTCGCGCCTCGACGTAATCCGTGCTGTCGCGATCCATTGCCTCTGGTTCCGCTGGCTGCGGATCCAACTGGACGACGCCTGCACGCGCCGCGCGCGCTGGAAACGCCAGCGTCGCGATGCACAGCGCGCTGTTGCGCCTGCACGCGCGTACGCCAGCATCAGTGTGTGATGCAAATTGACATACGTTGCCACGTCTCTGCGCGGTTCCGTGTCGAATTCGTTCGCTTGCTCCCCTGTGACGAGGACTAGCCCCTCCGCAATGCGCTGCCGCTTCCTCGTCATGGTCAGCTGATGCGTCAACGTCTTCACGCGGAAAACCGAATGCACCTGCGGACGCGCGCGCGAACGACCGCGCGGAGACGCGCGCAGCGCGCACAACGCCAACGCGTGCCTGCAGCAAACGCCGCGACAGCTCCTTTGAGATTCTGCTCACCAAGTGATCGCACGGCTCAGTCTTGACCCCGAACCCCAGGCGATACCTCGCGTAAAACTTGGCGCGGATGTCTTTCAGGTCACTGTTGGGCAGGAGCGCATCGAGGTCATCATCCTCGACGCCACGCTTCTTCCGCGTGTCGGAGATCGTTTCGGCCTGCCTCGCCGCGGTCCAGGCCTGGCGCAGCCGCGACGCTTGAATCCCTGGGAAAGAAAGGCCCTCGATCTTTTCGATTACCTTGGTTTCGACTTCCTGCTCCGACGTGAAGAAGTGTGTGAAATCAGCCATGCTCTCGAGGCCCGCGACTGACACCAAGTGGGTGGCCACCTTGGGGTCCAACCGGAACGCGTTGCACAAAAGCGTAAACAGCTGTTCCGCGGCCTCGCGGCCTCCCGACACAGACGGCAGCTGCAACGCCTGCCCGCCGATCGAAAGCGCCATCGCGCACGTGAGGACAAGTCGCAACGCCTCGCGCCCTCAAGATCGCTGGCACGTCTGCTCGCGCGCTGAAAGCAACGGCTTGCGCATGGCGTGCGCTGGCGTTATTGCGCGCTGCAACATGCGCTCACAAACTGCTGATGCAGCAAAATGCGCGGACATGGCCACGCCGCACCGCTTGTGCGCTCATACTGCGCTTGCGCGGCCCCAGCGCAGGCTGCTGATGCAGCACCCGCGCACGCACGACAACTCTACGATTTCCGCTCGCGTGGGTCGCGCTGGTGCAATATACGCGCGAAAAGCGACCGCGCGGACATGGCCGCGCTGCAATGCTAGTGCGTACGGCCCTGCGCCCGCGCGGCTATCGCAAGCACGGCATCCCGGGCCGCCAGTGCCGACGGCTGGCACGCCGCATGTTCCAGCTCATGGGCTGCTCGGGCCAGGAACGCCGCGCGATTCTGGCACCTGCGGCATACCAGATCACCGTCGGTCAATCTTCCGACCCACGTGGGGGAAGCCAACGTGACGTCGCACGCGTTCGTCAGCTGCTTCCCGTTGACTAAGACAGAAGTCTTCTCCGCCTTTCGTCGCTTGCGTGATCTGATATGCGGAGAGCCGCTGACTTCAATGGCGACGTGATGACGCTCATTCGTGACAATCCAGCCTAGCTCGGCGGGAATGCCGATCGTTGCCCCGTCGCAAACCTTGGGCAAAGCGCACAAGCGACGCGCGCGCTCGCCATGCAACGGCGCTGGCGAGAAGACCGCTGCTGATGCGGGGTTCAGTCTGGCTGGCTGCGACGGTGGCGCTGGGTGCGCCTGCACAGCGACCGAACGCTTTGCTCGCATGACGCGGCTTCGGGCGCTATTTGCGCCGGCCTGCGGGGCGCCCGCTACCGTGTCTCCCACGGCCGATGATGGCGCGGAGTGCGCCTGAACGAAACGGCGGCGCTGCACATGCGCACATTACGCTCCCCCCCGGCGCTGCGTGCGCCTGCACCGCTGTTGTTGCTGCAGCGGGCTGCACATACGCCCGCGACGGTGACGCTGCCTGCGCCTGCGCGGTAAAGAAGCGCTCCGCGCACGACGACCCCTGGCGCTGCGTGCGCCCGCCTGCGCTGATGCTGCTGCAACAACGTCGCCCCCAAGGGCTGACGTTGGCGCTGCATGCGCTCGCGCTGCTGCTGCAGCTGCCTGCACATACGCCCGCGACGGTGACGCTGCCTGCGCCTGCGCGGCAAAGAAACGCTCCGCGCGAATTACAAAGCCCCTGGCGCCGCATGCGCCCGCCTGCGCTGCTGCTGCAACAACATCGCCCCCAAGGGGTGACGTTGGCGCTGCCTGCGCCTGCGCTGCTGCTGCCGCAGGGGCAGCTCCAACCGCTGGCGCCGCTGCTCCCGCAAGCTCCCCGGCACTCGGCTGCGCTGCCGGCTTTGCCCGCTCGACGGGCAACGCTGCGGATGACTGGCTGTCTCTTTCCTCATCGCTGCCGATCTCGCCTTCCTCTAGCGCGCGTTTACCAGCGATCCCGCGCAGGCGCTGCGCCCGCCGCGGCCGCTGCGGCGGCTGGGCAGCGCGGCGGCCCCGGCTGCGGAACTGTCGCCTCAGCGCTGCGCTCTGCTCCCCGTAATTGGACGCGGTGAACGCGCCAAACCGCCGGCGCGCCAGCTCTTTCTTTACCGCCGGCGGCAGAAACTTCGCGGGCTCGGGCGCGCCCTGTGCCGCCAGCAGCTGCATCGCGCGGCGCCGCGCGCCCGCTGCGACCTCCTGCGCGGCTGGCGTATCCCACCAAGCTTTGACCCCTTCGAATCGCAGGGGGGCTGGCAAGCTGGCCACGGCCTCGTGAAACACTTCGTGCATGTACAGACGGACGAAACCCTGCTGCTCACGTCTGGTTCCAGCGTATCGCAACGGCATCATGTTCGGGGCGCCGGTGCTTCCGCCACCATCGCGGGGCGTCCAGCCCCCGCCAACAACGCGCTCTGTCCACGGAAGCTGCACGCTTTCCGCCAACGTCGGCATGAAACGCCTCAGGCTGTACGACGTGATCAGTTTCCTCTCGAGCGGTGAATTCAGACAAAGGCCGATCTCAGACTGCAGAAACTTTGAGAAGTGCGCGAGACGCCAGAGCTGCCCCGTATCCTCGTGCGCCGCGAGGCCCCTTGGCAGGGGGGCGCCTTCGCCGGCAGCCCCTGCGCGCTTATGCCACGCGTCCCAGAGCACATCCGCTGCGCAACGCGGCTCCGCGGTCCGCACCAGGCACCAATCGAAACATCCGCCGCGCTTTCCGCGGTAACATCTGAACCAGGCCAGCGCTCTCGTCCTTTCAATCGGGTACGACCGTGACAAATGCTGGAATCTCAGCCACCCGTGGCACAGCGCGATCGCTGCAGCGGCGGGAACCTCGAGCCAACCGCGCTGCGCTGCCTGTGCGGCAAGTATCTGATGCAGGAACGATACCATGCACGGCTCGAGCACGGTCGCTTGCCGCAACTCTCCCCCCGCTTTGCTCGCGGGCCGCGCGTCTGGCTTCATCGCGTCTTCGAGCGCGAACGGCGCACCGAGATACTTCTGCAGCCACTTCAACCGATTCCACACGCGCACCCCGGAGGCTTGTTCACCGCACATATGACATATGAACTCGTCCACCATCAGTGTGCTGCCAGCAGCCTCCGCGGAGAGGGGCTCGAGCTGCCGTGCTCGGGCCCACGCCTCCCATCTCGCCCAGACGCGCAGCGCGTCCCGGACCCCCGCGCTCGCGAAGCGCGCCAGCCTCTTCGCCGCCGCGGACCCGGGTCCGCACAAGCGCTGCGCCTGGCCCTCGGGGAGCCCCCGCGCCAAGCCGTGCGCTGGGCCCCAGGACGCGGACAGCTGCACCGCTGCCCCGGCCGCGCTGGCGCGCTGCGCGGCGTCCGCCTCCTCTGTGCCGGAGGCGCTCGCCGCCGCGCGCTGCACGCCGCGCCCCCCTCTTGGCGGGCGCAAGCCAGGGAGGGCCATCGCCAGCGCGCGTGGCGGAGCGTCCGCCTTGCGCGCGGGCGGCGCTGACTGCGCCTCGCGGGCCACCCTGTGCCACGCTGCCACTCGCGGATGCCCCGCGAGCTGCCGAGCTCGCCGCCACGCCTCCTCCTGTCCCGAGGCCGCGGCTGCCTCCACCGTGGTAAAGAAAAATGCCAGGTCGTCGACGTCCTCGATGCCTACCTCCCTGACGAAACACCAGAAGCGAGCGCGCGCGTCGACCGGCAACGTACTCCCTATGGCGGCCAATCCACATTCGCCTGCCATCGCCACCGCCAAGCAAATGGATGCGAAGCGCAAAAGACAGCAGAGAAACCCGAGAAAAATCAAATCGCAAGGTGAGCGCGGCCACCGCGGCCCGTCGCCCCCCCTTCCTCGCAGCCCCTCGGCGCGGGCAGCGAAGGGGGGGGGCGCCCCCCCCCTCTCTCCGCCCCTGCGCCCCGAGCTGCATGCGCGGGCGACGTTTCCAAGGTGTCCGCGCGCGTACATTATGAAGCACTCACCCAAGCCTGCCCGGGCCTAAAGTGCACCCAAGATTGCCTCAGCAAGAAGGCCGAACACATTGATTTGGTGCGGGGCCCAGTCTGGCCTCCTGGGGAAGCAAGGCCAGTTAGGGCCCCACCCTTTTTCGATCCATCGCCTCCACCATGACGACAATACGGCCCGAAAAGCCCCCACGAGGGCCGAAGATGCCAAGATGCCCCAAAAGGCTCCCCAGAGGCCCCCACAATGCCCCCAAACAGCCTCGAAGAGGCCTCAAGATGCCTCCCATAAGCCAAGATCTAAAAGGCATCCCAAGCGCCATCAACATGCCCCACGACGCCCAAAGAAACCTTTGATAGTTCAGGGCAGTTCAGCTGGGCATCGTGCCTAAAGGGGCTGATGAGGATACACGAATCGTCAGGATGTCCGCCACGCTGAGGATCTCGCCGTGAGCAGAAGAGGGGGATGAGAGGAGGGAGAGAAAGAGAAGAGAAAAGAAGAGAAGAGAGTGGAATGAGAGAGGAAGAGGAGGAGTAAGGGGACCAATGTAAACCCAAGACGCGACAACGATGTTGCAATACGCCCTCCCTCCCAAACCCATCCCCATGAATCCGTTAAAAAATCAGTGCGGGGACCAACGAATTGACATACAGCCGAGTGAGAATCCTCGATCTTACCGCAACGCTCGCGAACCCTGAAGTTCAACACCGCGAATCGACGTGACTGCTGCGTCATGACCTTCCTGAACCGAGCCATAATTTTTACATGTGAATTGAACACCGCGAACTTCCCGCACCGTTCCAAAACACTAGTTCTGTGACTTCAACCCTACGATTCCCTGGAACTGCTGCCAACGTTTCAGACGAATGCGCGCGGCGCTAAGGCCAGAGCCACATATTGAAAGAAAACTGACATCCGTTCTTGCACTGCTGCAGATTTTGTAAGACGAATGTGCGCGGTGCTCGGCGACAACTACATGTTGAACACGACCTATGGAGAGGACGTCGCAGGCGAAGCGTCTCGCTCAGTCTACCGACGCGTCCTGGGGTGCGATAGGAAGGAGGAATCGTTCAGAAGGGAGAGCGTCGAGGGAGAAGGACGGGAGCAAGAGGGTGAAAGGGAGGGACGGAGGGAAGGAGAGAAGGAAGGGAGGAGGAAGGAGAAGGGGGATTGGGCAGGAGGGGCAGGGACGGGGGGAGGGAGAAGGCACTGCCCCGTCTCCTGGCCACCCTCCGACGAGTCCAGCCGCTCGGACAGCATCGCGCCGACCGCGCGCCCCTGGCACCGATGGAGAAAAAAGGCACGGCACGCCAACCCGAACTTGCGCTGGAACGCGGTCTCCTACGATCTCCTGCTCAACATGATCCTCCCCCTCGTGGCCGTTGTCCGTTCCCCACTGCGCAGCTCTTACAACTTCTCTCATGCTCCTACTTCTCGCTCCTCCTCGTCCTCCTTCTCCTCCTTCTCCTCCTTCTCCTATCGATCTGGGCGCGCGCGTCGCCCAGGACGCGGAGACAACAGCTACGCCGACGACGCCACCAGCGACGACGACAACGACGCGACCTAGCCGCGCTCGTTGCCCGCGGGCCCCGACAGTGAGCAGGCGGTGACGAGTCCGGCGCACATCGGCGTCGTCGAAGATGAAGCGCGGAGACGACGACGACGACGAGCGACTTCAACGACGCCGACGCACGTCGGTCACACGTGAGCACCCCAGGCACCCCCAGATTCCCTGGAAAAACCTTCGCAGCACGCCGTAGGAGCCCCCAAGCCCTTCAGAAACCTCGTAAAGCCAGGGAATCAAACATTGCACAAACACAAACTCCTGGACGACCGCGCGTGAACTCTCCACTGTTGTCGGACCCCTTCCCATCAATCAAAGGGGGCGCATTCGGCCATAAGCCGTAGCGCGCTTTGCATGCAAAAGGGAATGTTGGGAAGTCCCCGAAGTCTCCGGAGGCTACAAATGTGTCCCAAAAAAATGGACCTCTTCGGTCCCTCCTGCCCTTATCCTCCTCCTCCTCCTCCTCATCCTGCCTCCTCCTCCCATCCCCCTCATCCTACCACTGCGACTGCGCCTCCCTTCTCCTCCTCCCTCATCTCCTACCCTTCTCCTCTGAAGAACAGCGACAATGAATCCGACGGCGGCGACTCCGACTCCAACAGCGATGGCAACGGCGAAGAGCGGCGGCGACGAATTCGGCGACGACGACCTAAAAGCCGCCTATAACGAGTCGACTGCCGAGGTCGAAAAGTACCGATGCCGCTGATCCCCGGACCTCTCCTGTGGACCGTTCTGACCAGCATTCCGAGGCGAATCCAGCGGTGGCGACGAGGGCCTCCCGGGAGACCCAAAAAGGCGAAACGAGAGAAGGGCAGCGGTATCGGCACCTTTTCCTCCTGTGAGTGACGGCGGCGATGGCGGCCTGGGAGCGCTCGTCCCCCGACAGGAGCCCGAGCGCGCCCTCGCCGGAGCCGTCCAAGAACCGCTCCGGCTTCTTCGCGTCCGGCCCCGCCTCCTCCAGACGGTCCAGCTTGGCGCCCGGCGCCGGGACCCTCTCCTTTTCGCTTCGCTGCCGCCGACGACAACGACGACGACGACCACGGCGACAACCAGAGGAAGAACACATGGCAGAAGCAGAAACTTTCGGAGCTCCGCGCGGCTTTCTTGGATCGGCACTGGGCCCCTCTCGCTGGCGCGCAAAAGCGCCAGGAGCGGCGCCGGAGGTGCCACCAGGGGGCCCCAGCGCCGGTCCAACAACAATCCGCGCGGACCGTCGAAAGTTTATGTTTACGTGTGTCACTGGTTGTTCCCCGAACCATGAGGGCGACGGCCCTCATGACGACGGCGGCGAGGGTGATGGCGAGGGCGCCAACGACGACGGCGGCAAGGGTGACAGCGACTACGACGATGGCAACGTTGCGAATTAGATGCGGGGGCGACGACGGCGCCGTCACGGCGACTATGATGACGAGGGCAAGGACAGGGAGTCTGTCGACTGCCGACGACAATTACGGCGAGGAGCGAGGGGGACAGGGGCAGGAAAGCAGTGAGAATAAGGTAAAGGGGGAGAGGGAGAGACAGAGAGAGAAGCAGAAAGACGGGAAAAAGAGAGAGAGAGAGAGGGCGAGAAAGAGAGAGACAGGAGGAGAGAAAGAGAGAGAAAGATAGAACGAGAGGGAGAATGGGTGGTTGGCCGGACGAGGCCCTGATAACAATATGGAAATCGCCGGAGCCCCCCGAAGCCTCACCCCCCCCTTCTGCTATGCATCACCTCCTCGTCCTCCTCATTCTCCTCCGTCCTCCCTCTGGTCGGATAGCCTGGGCTGTTTTCGTTCAACCTCAGGACACAAGTCGAACCTTCAAAACCCGTCCAAACCATGTTCCCTGGTCGACCTCCGCTTCCGTTCTCTTTCTGTTTGAAGTAAAACGTAAATGCGTGGGCAACCAGAACCAACCCTCATAATCCACTAAACCAATACCACATCAGAACCTCCAGAATAGGCATTCGGGAAGCCAAAGAGCAAGCAAGCGATCTCGCCCGAGAAAGCCCTAAGAATACGCATGGACATGGAGGCAGGGCTCTGGCCAAGAAGAGGTGGACGGAGCAAGCTCGCTCGCTCTTACCCTCCTGCTAAGACCCCTCTATCTCGCGTCGCCATGACCCTGACGGGCCCACTGCCGGGTCGGGTGAAAATGGGAGCACACGAGGCGCGTCAACGAGACACCTGCGTACGTATGGCATGGAAAGAACAAAGAAAGCAAAAAACATAACCAGGCAGGACACATTGAACAAACAACCAGTGTGGACCTCAAACAATGAGTTCTTGAGTCCATGCTGTGCGGTCTACGTGGTTCTCTATATGGTGCATGTATGTGGCGCAGGCCACTTCAAAGCAATGCAATGCAAAGCAGTGCACCTCAGTACACATAAATACCAACGAATGCAACACAATGAATGAAAAGCAACGCAATGTGACGCAATGTAGTGCAAGGCAATGCAACACAATGTGATGTAAGCCAACGCCAGTGCGATACACAACAAGACAAACCAACGCAACTAAATGCACCGCAACGTAATACAAGCCAGCGCACCGCAACGCAAAGCATCGCAATGCAAAACAATGAGACGCACCGCAAGGCATCCATCGCAAACCACTCTAAATACATGCAGCCAAAACGCAATGCACAGCAATGTGATTGCAATGCAATGCGAACGCAACGCAACGCGATTGCAATGCACCGGGGGGAGGTGCAGCGGGGCGACGGAGACGAGCGGCAACGGAGGCGCAAAGCAATGCAGAGCAGTGCAAAGCAATGCAGAGTAAGAGTAAGTTTGAAGGAGATGGGAAGGAAATCGCGTAGCTTCGGAAGGTGATAACACAAAAAGATAATGGGAGAGGGAGAGAAAAGCAGGATCATGGTCAAGAGCATCGGCAGTGCCGCATGCCTCTGGACCACAAATGGGCTCCACAATCCCCCAGCCTGTCAGCCTCCTCCTCCTACCTCTCCTTCTCCTCCACATCCTACTCCTCATCTCCCGGCACTGTTCAGGAGGTCTCGCGTGTTTGTTGAAACCTCTAGGTCTCGACTGGCTTGCCAAAGCGACAAGGTTTGGACGAAGATGGTTCGCCTGGGCAAACTGGGAGGAGTTGGACAGTTACCGCTGGAATACAAAGCCTCTGCCGCGTGTGCGGCAATGTGAAGAAGCCCATCACGTGCTTGACATGGCCAGGGGCTTTGAGATGATCAAACCAGCTCAGCTCATCAAGGAACCTGTCGCTATGGATGCTTATCCGAGATTAGTTTGGATGATCACTGACCTCTATAGGCAACCTCGGACTCAAGGCCTTCGGTTGACTCTCCGAACCTTTGAGTCCGCGCAGGGTATGTTCACAAGATGGAATCACGCGACAGTCATGCTATGTTGGGTCACGTACCGGGCGCTCATGCTATGTTGGCGATGCGTCTTTGCAACTTCTATCGGTGTCACCCCATGCGCCGCCGCAGCTCGCCAGGACATTACGAGTATTCTCCTCTGACGTGGCAGTAGCAGGGCTGTGGAAGCAGGCCCAGAAGTCTGGCATGATTGCGGCGTCGGCAAAAGGACGAGATTGTTCAGGCCAGGGGTGAGTCGGTTGGGTTGGAAGGTTCGGCCATGGATGAGGAATTTCAGACACGGGCCAAAGGTGGTCAGGCTGCAGGAGAAGACCAGACTGAAAGACATGGTAACCAGAAAGCGTAAGTGCATGGCGGGCGCAAATAGTCTTCGTTGTGGCGCAATGGCACGCTGGTGCTTTACCTGCTGCCGGTCATTGTGGCCCTGTGGCTAAAGTTTCGGACGTGGCGCTCAGATATGTTCGCGGCATGGCGGCAGCTCTGCCAGGAGGCAAGAAGCATGAAGGTGTGACCTCCGATCTGCTTGCGCAACGCGACCCACTGTACGAACCCATCTACGACTGTACGCTCAGAGTTCCCATCGAGTATGCGTCCTGAATCTGGGATGGCAGGATCAAATTGGGGAACGCCCAGGGGGCCCGGGCCATCTTGCAGCAGCGCGTGCAAGACAACTCGACGTGGCAGTTTGTCAAATGAACCATGTCGCCCTGTTGGTTATCGCTCAGAAGAATTGGATGGGACATAGAGGCCGCGCATATCCTTACAATCGATCTGGGACATCGCATAAACCTTATCACTTCATTTCCTGCTGACGTCAGGCTCGACATCATCCAAGGCATCCAAAGGTGGCACGATGCGTTCCTGCATATGGGGACGTCTGTGGGAGAGCAGGAGGTCGAGCATCGAACCTTTCGTGGTGGGCTCAGGTCGGTATATGTCCTGGACTATTGGCTGATCTTTATTCGGTCTGGGCTCACGCGATTCCTCTTCCTGCAACAAGAGCGGCACACTACGACATCGACCCGTACTGCAGAGCTTGCGAGGCCTCCGTGGGTTCCGATTGGCCCATGCGGTTCTGCGATGAGACTGACATCAACGACGGAGACGTGGGCGTTCTGAATTAGCCTGTGCCTGCTGCCTTTCTGGGCCACCGTGAAACCCTGAGAAACTCCTCGCTTGACATTGTTGACGTGCCGAAAATTGACACACATCATCTACCGTGTGGGGTAGCTAGTATGTCTGTTGACGTTCCATCCCCTGAGGCCCATCCTGAGGTCTTCGAGTGCGGCATCGTCTCTGCTACCTGGGGGCCTGAGAGTTTCGTGAACGGGAATTGTCTTCAGTCCAGCATGCCTGAACTTTCACGAGCTGGATGTGCCGTCGTTCAGCTCGCCTTTCTGCTGCTCATTCGAGCGGCGTGCGGTGCGTTACCAGGGGGCCGCCAAACCGTTTGCTACGCCGAACGATTGCCTGTGAGGCAGGCCCTCTGGCATGCCCCTGACACTGCCACAGTAATTTCTGACTTGGACGGTGCGAGAAAGGAATTCTTGGGACCTTTAACGCACTCTGGGCAAGGCGAAGCATGCCGCGATCTGGACTGATCTGCTCCGGCATGACGAAGGGAGCGCTCCCCCAAATTTGTTTTTGTTGCCCGCCCACCTGACCATCAGTGAGGCCATCGAGCGCGGTGTTTCCTTGGAGCGTTCGCATGGAAGCTTCTGGGCAGATGGTTTCACCAGTTTCGGTTCCGCCTCGCACTGTTTTAGTTCTGAGGGCTTCTCGAAAGCTTGGGCTGATGTGTTGGATTGCGTTGGGCGGCACAGAGAATGTTGCAGAGCCAACTGTGGACTGGTGACCAGGTGGATTCCCTCGTCCCGCTCCTCACAGTCACTAACCACTTGATCTGGCACAGCGCTGAGCTCGGAGAATGGCATTGCCGTGATCGCAGCAGATGGGCCAAGTCACAATTGTCCCTCAAAGCCATGTTCAAGCAGAGAACCACCCGAAATTGTTTGCGGTCGCCTGTGCAACGTCTTGCCAATGAAGCTTGGTTCAACGCCCACGGAAATTCGTTCAATGTGCACCGGCCTCGTGCCGTGCTGGTGGCGTTGGATGCCGCGGAGCGGATTTCTCAGTTTGGTGACCCTGGGCCGAACGAACGAGGAAGTCCAAAGACCGCCTAATCCCGTGGCTGTGGACCCTGGGTCTGAGCGCTTTCCTGAGTGTGAGAACCTGAGGCATGCGGTGTTTCGTGTCGGCGAGCAGTGGCGCTGCCGAACATGTGGTGACCACGGCACTGCCGGCTCCCCTGTTGCCCCTCCCCCCGTCGCCCGTCGTCGCCCCCCATCCACCGCCACATACTTCATGTTTTGCCTGGTGGTGGTGACGCTGCGGAATTAGGTCTCGTCGCCCGCGGACGGCGGGCGCGATTGGGTTGGCGGGGTTGGGGCCTCCTTGCTGCCGGTGCTCCTCCCTCTTGGAGGTGGACCCCAGCCCCCTCGAAACTGGACCTCCTGCTCGGGCTCTGCCCTTGGAGGAGGCGCAACGGCCCGTGTACATCCAGCACCGTTTGCTTAGACAAGCGGCGGATAACCGATACAGAAGAGAGGCCGCTGCACGTGAGTCGATGAAGAAAAGCACGCACGATCGGGGCACTGTCTGCGAAGCGCATAGGGGAGAAGATTATCCCAGTGCGACCCTACCTGGGAGTTGGAGCCCCTAGGAAAGCAGCATTAGTAGTAACAGTAAAGCTAAGCTAAAGCTAAGCTAAAGCTAAGCTAAAGCTAAGCTAAAGCTAAGCTGAAGCTAAGATAAAGCTAAGCTACAGATAAGCTAAGGCTAAGCTAACACTAATTTAAAGCTCAGCTGAAGCTAAGATAAAGCTAAGCTAAAGCTAAGCTAAAGTTAAGCTAAAGCTAAGCTAAAGCTAAGCTAGAGCTAAAGCTAAAGATAAGCTACAGCTAAGCTAAAGCTAAGCTGAAGCTAAGATAAAGCTAATCTAAAGCTAAGCTGAAGCTAAGCGAAAGCTGAGCTAAAGCTAAGCTAAGGCTAAGCTAAAGCTAAGCTAACGCTAAGCTAAAGCTAAGCTAAAGCTAAGCTGAAGCTGAGCTGAAGCTAAGCTAAAGCTAAGCTAAAGCTGAGCTAAAGCTAAGCGAAAGCTAAGCTAAAGCTAAGCTAAGGCTAAGCTAAAGCTAAGCTAAAGCTAAGCTACATATAAGCTGAAGCTAAGCGAAAGCTAAGCTAAAGCTAAGCTGAAGCTAAGCTAAAGCTAAGCTAACACTAAGCTAAAGCTAAGCTAAAACTAAGCTGAAGCTAAGCTACAGCTAAGCTAAAGCTAAGCTAATTCTAAGCTGAAGCTACGCTAAAGCTGAGCTAAAGCTAAGCTAAAGCTATAGCTAAGCTAAAGCTAAGCTAATGCTAAGATAACACTAAACTAAAGCTAAGCTAAAGCTAAGCTGAACCTAAGCTAAATCTGAGCTAAAGCTAAGCGAAAGCTAAGCTAAAGCTAAAACTAACTATAAGCTAAAGCTAAGCTAAAGCTAAGCTAAAGCTAAGCTAAAGCTAAGCTGAAGCTAAGCTAAAGCTAAGCTACAGCTAAGCTAAGGCTAAGCTAAAGCTAAGCTGAAGCTAAGCTACAGCTAAGCTGAAGCTAAACTGAAGCTAAGCTAAACCTAAGCTAAAGCTAAGCTAACGCTAAGCTAAAGCTAAGCTAAAGCTAAGCTAAAGCTGAGCTAAAGCTAAGCTAAAGCTAAGCTAAAGCGAAGCTAAAGCTAAGCTAAGCTAACACTAAGCTAAGTCTAAACGAACACTAATCTGAAGCTAAGCTACAGCTAAGCTAAATCTAAGCTAAAGCTAAGCTGAAGTTAAGCTGAAGCTAAGCTGAAGCTAAAGCTAAGCTACATCTAAACTAACACTAAGCTGAAGATAAGCTAAAGCTAAAGCTAAAGCTAAGCTAAAGCTAAAGCTAAGGCTAAAGCTCCCAGGGGACTGGGGGAACCGCTGGGCGGGGACTGGGGGAACCGCCCGGGGCGTGTTACACTGCCCGGCCCCTTTAAGCTAGAGAGTAAGAAACAACGAACTGCATAACCAAAAACTGTTGGAGCTCCGCGCGGATTTCTTGGATCAGCACTGGGCCCCCCATGTCGGCGCCTCCAGCGCCGCCACTGGCACGCTCCGCGCGTCAAGGAGTGGGGTCCAACGCAGATACAAGGAATCCGCGCGGAGATCCCAAAGCGTAAGTTTGTGTTATGCAGTTTGCTTCTTCGGGAGGAGGAGTTATCCTCGGGGTATGATTGGGTCACTCCCCGCCGGAGCGCTTCTTCGCGTGGCTTGGGTGATGCAGCCTCTAAAGTGTGCCCCATGGAGGCCGCTTCTCCTCGCCTGCTAGAGCCCTCCTGGCGCGCGCGCGACCTCCTTCAGATTCATTGCCTTTCGACGTTTGCCGTCTTTACCTGCGATGGTGCTGCGCAAATCGCTGCCAAGGAACCCAATCCGGGGGAGGGCGTAGAAGGCCGTAGCCTCAGCCCAAGGAGAGATAAGGAATCAATGGTGTTTGCTGGCAACAGCTGCAGCATGAACATATGAACAGCAGGCAAGGTTTCTTGATGTGGAAATCCAAAAAATAAACAAAGACGGGACGCTGGAAGCAAAGACAGGGGGACGAAGGGGTGGGCCAAGCTAGGTGCGCTCGCGCAACATCTGACATCCTATCCCTCCCTCCCATCCCTTCCCATGGTGCGGTTTGTTCTTAATCGCCAGTAATCGCCAGCTGCTTGTCTTAGCCGACCTGGAACTCATACAGAAAGACCCCATCATGTTGTGCGAAATCGGAGAGAATGAACTGCGTACATAGGAGGAGGTGGCATGTGAGCAAGAGCACGAGCAGGAAGACAAGGAGGAGGATGTGGTCGGAGGAGGCTTTGCGGGCACTCGCGGGCACTCGGCGGACACTCTCCTTCGCCGCATTGGCGGCGCCCATGGACCGCACCGCCGCTAGGGCAGCCTTGCCGGTGAGCCGCCTGGCAGCAAGCGGAGTCTGATTGCGACCCAGACAGCACCGACGACGCCGCCAACGTCGTTGTCAAGGAGTTCCGGACGGGACAGTGTTCGGAGGTTTGGGAGTGCTTTCGGGGGTGGGGCGGAGGCATTCCACTAGTTGTTGGTGAGTGTCAGCGGGCTCCGGATGTTTTTCCCAACCATCCTGTGGTGTTGGGTCCTCGTTTTGAAGAGACGGTGCCCCGCGTTCCCTCCTCCCGCTGCCCCCTCCCTCCTCCCCCTCTTCCCTGCGTTTCACCCACCCAGTACAGCGTTTCGTAGCCCCATAGGAGCTCCACCGAAGGCCCCAGTGCCCGCGCCCGCATGCGTCACCCACACCCATTTCGGCACACCCCTCACACGTTTCGTGGCTCCATAGGGAGCTCCACCGAAGGCCCCAGTGCCCGCGGCCGCATGCGTCACCCACACCCATTTCGGCACACCCCTCACACGTTTCGTGGCTCCATAGGGAGCTCCACCGAAGGCCCCAGTGCCCGCGCCCGCATGCGTCACCCACACCCATTTCGGCACACCCCTCACACGTTTCGTGGCTCCATAGGGAGCTCCACCGAAGGCCCCAGTGCCCGCGCCCGCATGCGTCACCCACACCCATTTCGGCACACCCCTCACACGTTTCGTGGCTCCATAGGGAGCTCCACCGAAGGCCCCAGTGCCCGCGCCCGCATGCGTCACCCACACCCATTTCGGCACACCCCTCACACGTTTCGTGGCTCCATAGGGAGCTCCACCGAAGGCCCCAGTGCCCGCGCCCGCATGCGTCACCCACACCCATTTCGGCACACCCCTCACACGTTTCGTGGCTCCATAGGGAGCTCCACCGAAGGCCCCAGTGCCCGCGCCCGCATGCGTCACCCACACCCATTTCGGCACACCCCTCACACGTTTCGTGGCTCCATAGGGAGCTCCACCGAAGGCCCCAGTGCCCGCGCCCGCATGCGTCACCCACACCCATTTCGGCACACCCCTCACACGTTTCGTGGCTCCATAGGGAGCTCCACCGAAGGCCCCAGTGCCCGCGGCCGCATGCGTCACCCACACCCATTTCGGCACACCCCTCACACGTTTCGTGGCTCCATAGGGAGCTCCACCGAAGGCCCCAGTGCCCGCGCCCGCATGCGTCACCCACACCCATTTCGGCACACCCCTCACACGTTTCGTGGCTCCATAGGGAGCTCCACCGAAGGCCCCAGTGCCCGCGCCCGCATGCGTCACCCACACCCATTTCGGCACACCCCTCACACGTTTCGTGGCTCCATAGGGAGCTCCACCGAAGGCCCCAGTGCCCGCGCCCGCATGCGTCACCCACACCCATTTCGGCACACCCCTCACACGTTTCGTGGCTCCATAGGGAGCTCCACCGAAGGCCCCAGTGCCCGCGCCCGCATGCGTCACCCACACCCATTTCGGCACACCCCTCACACGTTTCGTGGCTCCATAGGGAGCTCCACCGAAGGCCCCAGTGCCCGCGCCCGCATGCGTCAGCCACACCCATTTCGGCACACCCCTCACACGTTTCGTGGCTCCATAGGGAGCTCCACCGAAGGCCCCAGTGCCCGCGCCCGCATGCGTCAGCCACACCCATTTCGGCACACCCCTCACACGTTTCGTGGCCCCATAGGGAGCTCCGCCGAAGGTCCCAGTGGGTGTGCCCGCATGCGTCCCGCACACCCATTTCGGCACACCCCTCGCACGTTTCTTGGCCCCATCGAGAGCTCCACCGAAGGCCCCAGTGGGTGTGCCCGCATGCGTCCCGCACACCCATTTCGGCACACCCCTCGTACGTTTCGTGGCCCCGTAGGGGGCTCCACCGAGAAGATATTCACAATTGCAGTATTCACAATTGCATATGGTTGGGTCCTTCGCCAGGATAATTGGCACACCTCCCGAGGTTTTGGACTAATTTCGGAAATGGCCGGAGACCACCCACGTATTGAACGGCCTGTGGTGTGTGTGTGTGTGTGTCTGCGTGTGTGAGTGTTTGTGTGTGCGTGTGCGTGCATGCGTGTGTGGTGTGGTGGTATAGCGTGTGTGTGTGTGTGTCTGTGTATGTCTGTGTGTGAATGTAGTGCTTTGTGTGTGGACAGTGTGGGAGATGCTGGCTGGATCTCACAGAGCGTCGGATGAAAGAATGTGCGCGTGTGCGCAGGGGATACGGTTTCGGACGCCTTCTCAAATTTAAACGAGTCTGCAGTGCACTCTCTGATGCGGGAGGAGGACGGCGACGAGGAGTTGGTGAGGACATGGAGGCAGAGGAAAATAAGGAAATGGAGAATGTTGATTGGGAGCATGAGGGCAAGAGAGGCCATGGCGAGGAGGAGAAGGAACGAAAAGAGGGCGGAGGATAGTAGAAGAGGAAGGATGGATGGATGAAGGATGAGGAGGACGAGTGCGCGCGAAGAAGAAAGGACAAGGGAGGAGAAGGGAAGAAGGCGGGAGGGTTTCAACCTCCCTCCTCGGCAAACCTATGCCTTCTCACCCAATGCCTGGGGATTGGGATTCTCGAACACGATGAGGGAGCCGATTGGGGGAAGGTGTGAGGAGTGCAACTCCTAGAAGTAGGACCAGGAGCTTGAGGATGGGAAGGAGAAGCGAGGGGTGAGAAGGGGATGAACGACGTGCTCTTCATCGCCAGGGCGAGAAGGAACAGGGTCCTCCTGGTCCTCGAACTCCCCAGGATTCATTGGAAACCACACAACCTACCAAAGCAAACTGCCTCCCACTCACAACTTGCTCCGCGTCCTCCTCCTCATCTTCATCATAAGCATCATCATCAGCATCATCATCATGACCACCACCTTAGTAGACCATCCACATCATCACCATCAACAACAACATCCACAACCACATCCGCATCCACATAATCAACACTATCATGAAATCCTCATCACCATCCCCGTTCCGTCCGTAGCTTTCGGATCAAGGCCGTTCCATATCCCACCTACGAATCCTGGCCATGGGCTTTGCCATTGCCCCAACGGCGCGCTGGCACCGAGGCGTGAAGCGGGAGAAGCTGGCTGACAGCATCGTCAGACGGCTGACGCGAGCGCGTACTGGAAGAGCGCCAGGTCATGGCCTGCAAATGCGCGACCGGCTCGACTGCGACCACGGCGCTGGGACGGCAAGGCCCAGGCCACTCGACGCGATGCCATCGCCCAACCTGCCGTGCTGGCAGCGCCAGGCGCTCGAGGCAGAGACTCCTCGCTGCTCACGAGCGTCTGCGCCCCGTGGACACCACACAGCTCAAGAAACGGCAATCCGCCCAGCACGAGGCCCGCCTCCCCACAGGAACGGCCGCGGCGGGGAATAACGCTGGCCCAAGGCGGCAAGGAGGCCCTGCTGGCAGCGGCAGGCGTTCGAGGCAGAAACTCCTCGCTGTTCCCGAGCGTCTGTGCCCTGATGAGGACACCGCGCCGGCGCAGGAGCGGAGCGCCGCCCAGCGGCGGTGGACGGCGGCGGCGCACAGCGCTGGCCCAAGGCGAAGAGGATGACCCACGCGCCGACAGGAGAGCCCAGAATCGAATCGATAAATCGGATCGGCCATCGGAAGGAATGGGATCGGCGGAAATCAGTAACCAAGTCGGGAGTAGTCGAATCGGCGGAATTCGGCAGGCCAGGAAGGCCCCCATTGCGAACTCGAACTTCAAATCGGACTTACAAATCGAATCGAACCGGAATCGGAACCCATGGAAATCAAATCGAATCGAATCGGAGGAGTCGAAATGAGCCTTGGCAAGGGCGCTGGGAACCGGTACCGGGGCCAGGTGGCCGCGGCCAGGCGGCCGAGGCGCCCCGCTCTGCACCGCGGCAGGCCGACGGCTCCGCCGGGCGGCCACCAGAGAAAAGCAATAACAGTAAACGTTCGGGATTCCAGCGGGTTTCTTGGATGGGGGCCAGACCCCCCTCACCGGCGCGCGGGGCGCGCCCTGGGGGGCGCCGCCAGGGGGCCGTAGCGCCGATCCAAGAAATCCGCGCGGGCCTGTGAGGAATCATGTCGTCTATTCCAACAGGGGGGCAGGGGCGCTGGGAGCCTCTGCCGCGGGAAGGCGTCTTGCGCTGCACCCCAGGTGCCCCGCTCATCTCGGCCGCAGCAGGCGGCGCGCACCTGCGTTGGACAGCCAGTGGGAGGGGCCCTGGCTCCCTGCAAGCGCGCCGCACGGCCTAGCCGTGGCGCTGGCCCACGCGCGCGCCGCCGTCAGGCGTGACGGGAGACGGCCGCCGCCCATGGCCGCGAGGTGGACTAGCAACTGCGAGTGTGCGCGCCCTCGAGCCGCGGCGACAGCCTCGCGCCGCAGCGCCCGAGGTACGAGGCAACGGATGCGCCAAACGTCTCCTGCGGCCGCTGCGAGGCCCGCGAGGGCAGCGTGGAGGAAGGCACCACGCCCTCGACGCAGACATCGGTTTGACGTCTGGCGATCCCGTCGCGCGCACTGGGGTCCTGCTTGCAGCGGCCACTCGGGGCCTGGAGGCGCACCGGCTCTGCGGTCATCCCACGCGCGTCAGGGAGCCGCCCGCGGCAATGTTTTGCCCTGATGATGGGAATCCAGACTTTTGGACACCGTGCGAACCGCTCAACCTTGAACGACACCCGCTCCAGAGAGCCCCGTAGGCTGTCGCTGTCGACCCCATGTCTCGAACGCATGTCGACCCGCACCGAATCTGTGCTCTCGAGGCCCCAAGGTACCGAAACGGGCCCCCGCCAGAACGTGTTGCCCGCGCCGTCTCCGCCGCGTCGGCAGCCGTGGACAACCCTGGGGCGGGCCCCTCCGACTCCGCCGACCGACACATTGCACAGCAATGGGGGCGCGGCCGTCGGTCCGGGCCGCCGCCTAAAGCGTCCAGACGCGTTCCAATACCTCCGACCCCTGCCCCAGGAGCCCCCATCAAGCCCATCAAGTCCTCCTGGTAAGAAGAGGGTCCAGCCGCGTCCAGCTCCAACCCGTCAGAACACCCTCCGCGCGCCTCCCAAAAATCCCGGAGGCCAGCTCCCCCCCCTTGAAACAGTCTGAAACATTTGAGGCCTCCTCCCCCCCTACCTCCTCCTCCTCCCCTCCTCCTCCTCCTCTCCCTCCTCCTCCCCCTCCTTCCCCTCCTCCTCGTCCTCCTCTTCCTCTTCCCCTCCCTGCTGCTCATAGGCTCGCCTGTAGTCCGAGAGGGCTATGCTGTGGGTCACACCGCAAGCGACCTGCACGATGGCCTTGCCGCTCAGTACCTTGATCATGGTGGGTACGTTGGGCACGGCGCCGTGCCCGTGGTCGGTTTCGCCACTGCGAGGACTAGACTAGATTTAGTGGACGAAAGAACGCAACCTTCCACCAGTTCTCGTGGCGTGAGAGGTTGAAGGATCTGGTTCCCGCTCCCCTCCCCCCCTTGGTCTGGATGGGGGCTTCCTCTAGCGGTTTGAATGTGCCAGATGGTCAAGATGGCGCCAAGAGGTTTCCAAAACCTAAGATGGCTCCCAGGTCGCTGAAGATAGCCCAGCATGATTCACGATGGCCTCCAACATGCCTACACGAACCTCCAAGATCGTTCCAAGACGACTCCAAATTGTCAAGGATCTTCCCGAATATTCCTCCGAGAAACCAACATTTTTCCAACACCTAGAAGACAATAGCTGTGTGATCACATTTCCGCCGATTCTCGTCCGATCGGTTTTTGGGGCCACAGGATGGCTCGAATATTACCGAAAAAAGAACCAACAAGGACCCAATACGGCCCCAAAACGTCCACAAGAGCGCTCAAGAACGCTCCAAGAAAGCTACAAGAGGCGATTTGGGGGGCATTCGAGGGGGTGCTGTGGGGGGGGGGGGGGGGGGGGCATGCTGGCATGACTGTTTTTGGATGGTGAGGCGGGGATTTTCTTTTCGGTCGCGTCCGCAAGCGAAGAGCGCGGTCGGAGACAGAAGCTGTCGGGGGCCCGGGAACAGGCCTAATGAGCTACTGGGCGCGAGGCAGGCAGGCCGGGCGCGTTCACAGGGCAGCCGCTGGAACTGCAGGGCGAGGGTGGGCTGACTGACTGCACCCAGGGAAGCTCGAGCAACATGCATCCCATAGCAAAATGCCAGGGAATTCGGTGCACGCGCTGTGGCGTGGACCACTCAGAAAGGCGAGAACGTTGGTGGGTTGCCTGCCCACACCCCTTTTCACGCATGGTGGTCGCGAAGGCGAAGTAAACAAAGGCCGAGTCGCAACTGGCGGGGATATTTTTGATTGGCGGCTCACAAGGACAGATCCAGAAAGCGGGACGGACTCGACTGGGGCACAGGGCGAGATAATTATCTGCAGAGGCGCATAGGCCGCTGTAGCTGATGCGCGCGCCAGGGACAAAATGGCCCTCATTAGGACGCTGGCGGCCCGAAATCGGGGAACGCAAGCACAGAACTGGAAACGGACGGATGGAGCAGTCGCACACGTGGCGCCAAGCTCTGACCGTACCGAACAGCGCGAAAGGGCGAGGAGCACGCCGCGCTGTGGCGGCACGGAGTGGCCGGGGTGGCCGCACCGTCCATGAAACGAAAAGGAGGCACATATGGAAGCCTCAGTCACAGTGATTCAAGGGACGCTCTTGGGCATGAGAGGGACCAGAACCCAGTCAAGGAACAGTCGACCGTGTCGTCTGAGCCCACAGCCTGCAACTTGTCCGACACTGAGGATCGGGGGCGTAAAGCTGCAAGCGCTGGTCGAGTCACCTGGCCCAGCCTGCAAGGAGGACCGTGATGATCTGCCAAAGGATGAACCATTTGTGCAGGAGCTTGAACGCGAAGGCGACGACCACAGTCAGGGACCCTGTCGTCGACGTCGCCGGCATTCACCGCGAGCAACTTATCCGACACGGGGGCCGGGGGCGCAAAGTCGAAAGCGTAAGCCGGGACACCTATGACGGACCTGCTGGGGGATCCGCGGCGACCTGCCAAAGGATGAACCACTTGCGCAAGAACACGCCCAAACCAGGCCCGACATCGGGTGGTACCAGAAGCGGTGAGGTGCGCCGGTCAGCACCTTGCCGAAGCCCAGCACCTGGGTCGTCCCGAACCGTACCATGCAGGCCGGGCCCGCAGGTATGGGAGGCCCGCCGGCCGCGGCGGTGCCATGGGGGGAGGCCACTCGCACGCGTCCTCATGACAGCGTACGCAGTGGCGACCAGCCGAGGTACCGCGTTGTGTCGACCAGGGAACCTGGGGGAAATCACATCATGGTGTCCCTTCACAACGCTGGGAACGCAGCCAAGAGCCGCAGAGACTTGTGAAAGAACGCGGGGGGGGGTGCACCCAAGGGCCGCTGTCAAAACAGCCGTGTCCATGGCCTCCTCACTGGGATGTGTCACGGCACTGGCACGTCCTCGACCAAGGCCCACTTCGCTGAGGGCCGCGGTGGCCCGCTGAGGTGGCTGAACCTGTCAGCTCTCCAGCCATGATGTCCATACACAACGCTGGGAGTGCAGCTAAGAGCCGCACATATTTGTGAATGAACGTGGGGGTGCAACCAAATCGCTGGCACGACGCCGTGCCGAGGGACTCCACGTTTGGCCCGTGCCACGGCACTGTCCGGTCCTCAACCTAGGCACACTTCGCTGAGGGCTGTGGGGACCTGAAAGGGTGGCTGGAACTGTCAGCTCCCCTGTCATGATGTTCCTTCGAAACGCTGGGAGCGCAGCCAAGAGCCGCACAGACTGGTGAATGAAGGTGAGGGGTGCCACCACGTGCCGTGGCACGACAACCGTGCCCAGGGCCTCCACTCTTGGGCTCGTCCAAAGCACTGTCCCGTTCCCAGCCAGGGCACACTTCGCTGGCGCCCTGGACCTCCACTCCACAGGCCACTGTTTTCCTGGTTGTTGCTCACACGCCCCAGTCAATCAGAGAAACCACGCACAGAGAATGCTGCTGAGCGAGTCGCAGCGGCGGCCCCGGCGACACGCAAAGGGGGCAAACGGGCAGCGTGTCGCCCAGCACCGGGGGGCGGGAGGCCAGGAGAAGCTCGGGACGCAGACGTCCGGGAATCTGGCACCAAGCACTGGCCGCACGAGCCACCGCAGCCGTCGTCACCGCACACGAGCCCCTGCGACACGCAGCGTGGGGTGCATGTCGGAGTCGGGTTGGGCGTCGCCGTCGGCTCCGTCGTCGGCGCTGCGTCGCAGTCGAAGCCGGGTCAGGCGTCGCGGCGTCGCAGTCGGCTCCGACGTCGGCGCTGGCGTCGCAGTCGGAGTCGGATTCGGCGTCGCCGTCGGCTCCGTCGACGGCGCGGGCGTCGCAGTCGGAGCCGGATCAGGCAGTCGGCTCTGTCGTCGGCGCTGGCGTCGCCGTCGGAGTCGGATCAGTCGCAGAACCACACCTGCCACGCTGCCCGTGCAGCACTCTGGGGACGTGCGCTGGCCGCGCGAATTGCCGCAGCCGTCGTCTCCGCACACGAGCCCCTGCGACACGCAGACTGAGCGCGTCGGAGACGGACAGGGCGTCGCCGTCGGCTCCGTCGTCGGCGCTGGCGCCACTGTCGAAGCCAGATCAGGCGTCGCAGACGGCCCCGTCGTCGTCGTTGGCGTCGCAGGAGGGGGGATAAGGCGTCGCCGTCGGCACCGTCGTCGGCGTTAGCGTCGCAGTCGGGGCAGGCTCGGGCAATCTATGCTGAGCTGACACGCTGGTGTGGTCGACGCTGTCAGGTCACAGGTCACGAGGTACTCTCACAACGCAGGGGGCGCAGCCAAGATCCGCAGAGGCTCGTGAATGACCATGGGGTGTGTGTCCTGGTGCCGCTGGGCACAGGCGCTGTGCCCTGGGCATCTACACATGGGCCGAACCAAGGCGGAAGCACTTCCTCGACCATATCACACTTCGCATGGGGGCGCAGCCAGAAGCCGCAAATACTTGTGAACGAAAGGCGGGAGGAGGAGGAGGAGGAGGAGGAGGAGGAGGAGGAGCAGGAGGAGGAGGAGGAGGGGCGGAGGAAGGGAGGCGCAGCCAAGAGCCGCACTGAATTGGAATAGGAGGAGGATGAGGCGGCCCTCTGTGACGGTGCTGACCGGTCTGGGTCTCCTCAGTTTGATCCCTCCACCGCTCCCTGTGGACGATCTTCAGTCACCGCGGGTGGGGGCCTGCTCACCAGTCCACCTGGCGGGGGGTCTGCGCTGCCGCCTTCCATGGGTTCCGCTCGCCTTTCTCCAGGCACATCCTCCACTGCCCTCTCACGGTTCCGTACCAATACCTCATCCCCAGCCACAGGGGGCAGGGCGGGGCCTGTTATTAGGGTCGCACGAGCGCTGTGGTGATGGGGGTACCGGAAGCGTTAGGAATACCAATATTCATTGCTTGCCTATTGCGACCGCTCCGGGGGGGGGGGACCAATCAATTCGTCACCCTCACGGCGTGTCTCTTCCGACATACTATGGATGAGCGTATCTTCCGCTCCGGGGGGGCCTGTCAATTCGTCACCCACACAACGCGTTTCCTCCGAAGGAGAAGCACGGCACGTCCGACGACAGCCAGTCAGAACCAAGAGGGGAGATGCATGGGAAACCCAATCGCGCTGATGAGTACGGCGTACAACTCGTAGTCAACAGAGAAGGTGGATCTCAGAGTAGAAAAGCAAACTGTCCACGGTATAGCCACAAGCGCAGCGCGCAGACAGGGGGGAGAAAAACTGAGGCCGACGGTATAGCCACGCACGCAGCACGTAGACAACAGCCAAGATGAGAAGAACAAGTTCTGAACGAAACAGAAATCGAGACACACACCATGGTAGCAACTCGCAGGGATGCCACGAGGGGGTAGCAAGGCTACTGTGGGGAGACGGCCCACCACTGTCTTCTGTGCTTCCTGGGGGCCTGTTTGCTCGGGTGGCCCTTTGCCGCATGGTGACCGCTGCTCACACCGCCGCTCGGACCCAAGCGCAGCTGCCGCGGCCACGTCCAATCGACGTCGAGGCCCAGCGCTTCGCCGAGGACCCGTACGTCGCCCTTGTGGCTGCGGAAGGATTCCAGGAAGAGGCGGCAGGTTTGCGGGTCGTGCCGAAGCGGGTCGAGCGCGCCCTTGCTGCCCGGCACAGACTGCCGCTTGGCGAAAGCGTGCCAAGTGCCAAGGAACATTGGTCCCAGTGTGAGTTGGAGTCGTCGCATCGCCTCGCCGGGTGCCTCCCCGGGGAGGCCCCACTGGACGTTGTTGATTCCTGTTTTGTACAGCTGGGGCCCTTGGGCTCTGGCCATTGATGCGGGTCGGGCCCCTGGTGCCGCCGTGTATCACGGCCGCAAATATCCAGCGTGCCGGCCTCGTTGTCCTGGCTGGGGGGCTCGCGATCTGCTCGCGACAACTCCAGCTGCGCGCCTGGCAGAATTTTGCGGGGAAATGCCGGTCGCAAAGTTGGCCGCCAGGCTTGGGTCGGAGCGCGTCCGGCGGCCAGGGCAGACGCGGCATTGTGGCACGTGGGGAAGGGTCCCTTTCGCTGGCGTTCGCCTTCGGGCCTGTGACCCCTTTGGACAGCGCATGACTCTCACCGTTCTCTGGGGCGCCATGGGCTGCGCCGGGCGCGCGCACGTTCTGCGGCGCAACCTCCATAGCCGGGGCGCGAGCTGCTTTGTCAGTGGTGCCCTGGGCGCCTGGCGAGGGCGCCTGGGGTTCGCCATCCATAAGGAGCTCACTGACAGGGGAAGGGGGGCGAATAGGCGCGAAGGGGTTTCTCCCGACGAGCCAGCGGATGGCTTCGCTGTCCTGCGTATGGATGGTTGTTCCGTGGTCACCCTGCTTGGTGCGTGGCGCTCCCAGAGGACCGCTGACGCTTTGATAGCTCTGAAGGGGATATTCCGCGGCTTCCGCAGCCTCCGCCGTCTCCGCCGCGACTTCCCATCCATTCCTCTGTCCTGCTGGCGCTGCTGGGGGGCGCAGCCGAAATCCGCAGTCACCGATGCATCGAAGGAGGGCGAGGGAAGGACGGGCCTCTGGAACAGCGCTGTCTGCTCGGAGCCCACTCTTCCGTCGTCGCCTAGCGGACTCCGAGGTGAATCACCCATCGCTGCAAGGGGGGGTATGGTTGCCTGCCCCCTTGGTGGGTGGCCAGCGCAGTCCACTTCCATGGGCAAGAGTTGACTCTTTCCAGACGCCTCGTCCAAGGACGCCTCTTGGTTCCCTACGGGAGCCCCGTTCTCGGCCTCTGGGGGCTGGGTGGAACCTGCGGCTGGAGCAACGCACTCACGGCCTGACCCCTTGCGGGGGGAAGGAATGGTATATCCCATGGAGATGACGGACTGATTGTCCTGAAGGGGGGAATTCCGCGGCTTCCGCAGCCACCGCCGTCTCCGCCGTGACTTCCCGCTCCGTTCCTCTGGCCTGCTGGCACAGCTGAAGGGGAGGGTCGTTGGTGTGAGCTGTACGCTCGTCACTGCAGGCTACTTCCTCTCGAACCCCCACTGGGACGTCACCGTCTGACCACGATGCGGGGGGTGGTGTCGTGACCTCTGCCCCAACCGCCTCTCGATTCCCCTCTGGGACGTCATCGCCAGTTGACGCAACGGGGGGTGGCACGTCGCCGCTGCTGCTGCAATGCTCCGATATGTCGTTGTGCGTGGCAGGGTCCTCCGGATGTGCGTCTGTCGTCGTCAGGGGGCGTTGAGGTGGTCCGTGCTCAGGGCGGTCGTCGGGGACGGGGCCGGGACTCGAGACGCCACGATTTGCATCTGGCCTGACGGGCCCCATTTCACTTCGGGGATTCGGTAATATCGAAATCGCGTTCCCTTCTGGCGTAACGGGCCCCATTTCAGCCGTGTCAGAATCCTCCTGATGGTCGTCAGTCGTCCTGGACACCACGGCTGGATCCGCCTCGAAATTCTGAGCTCCTGGTCCCGTGACGGGGGAGGTCGCAAGCATGCTCACGCGGCCGCTCTTCAGCTCTGCCTGCCAGTGGTGAGCGGGATCCTCCGCACAGCCATCCGCTGTGCAGCCAGCAGGGCCCCAAAGGTCCGAGGGGACCTGAACGCCCAGCTCGCTCTCGACGCTGCTGGCGCGCAGCGGGGATCCAGTGTACGGCGCCCCATCGCCCCGGGCGGAGCCAATCCAGCAGTTCTGGAAGAGCATGCCGAGGATCGCCAACCTGGCAAGGCGGTCGTTCGCAATGTCCGCCGCGGGGTCGATGGTCTCGATGACGCGCAGCGGGGATCCAGTGTACGGCCCCCAGCTGCCCCCAGCTGAGCCAGTGCTGCCGGACACCGCAAGGCCGGCCGCCGTGCCGTCCGCCGCCGCCGCCGCCGGCGACGAGCCGGCGGCGGCAGCAGCGGCGGCAGTGGCAGCAGCCGCGGCGAGGACGGCAGGGGCGGCACTGCCACCGGGCATGGAGGCCGCGGCAGCCGCGACGCCAGCCGCGACGCCAGCCGCCGCGGCCGCCGCCAGTGGCAACCCTCAGGCGGCCGCGGCGGCGGCGGCGGCGGCGGCAGCGGCGGCCGCGGCGAGAGCATCGGCGGGCAGGCCACCGCCGCCAGCCGCCGCCGCAGGCGCAGCGGCGGCGGCGGCGGCCAGCCCCGGCGGCCCGCGGGCGGCAGCAGCAACCCGCTGCCGTCGCCGCAGGGCAGCGCCGGTGACGGCGCAGGCGGCTGACATGTCGGGCTCGGCACGGCGCGCACCTGGCGGGGGCGGGCTCGAGCCGAGACTGGCGGGGATACGCGGAGCATCAACAAAAATTATGTCTTCCGAGTAGGACCGTGCCGAGATAGAGGGTAAAATGTTCCAGCCGGCCTGGGACACGCGTCACCCCCACCGGAGCACTTCAGTTTGAACCGTTTAAGACCTCAGATAGAGGGGGCACAAACAACCACACCTATGTCATATGACCTCGTGCCTCGCAAAATGCGATTATCTTCGCACCCTCGCGCAGCCCTCCTGGAGAACGAACGAGGCTGGTTTTGTCTTGGCCTCCGGACGCTCCGTTTCGCGTATCCTGGCCCCCTGTACAGGTTTCCCGAACTAAGCCAGAGCAGCTGGGAAGTCCTGATCGTGCCGCATCACGAATACACCGATCAGCCCCGTGCAAGGGGCATGGGCCATGGAGGCGGCCGGGGTGTCGAAACTGATTGGGACCCCAGAAAATCGGTCAAGAGGGGGGTGAAACCAAATCCGCTCAAAATCTGTCCCTGGACCCCTCCCGGGGTCCATCAGGCGTAATTTGCCGTCCCGAATCCGTTTCTCACGGTCCTGGGACCCCCAAACGCCCTCCAGAGGTCTAACAAGGCGAAACACCATTTGCGAATCCAGAACATCGAACCAGTGCTTGGCCACCTCAGACCCCCAGCCGACTCCAACATTGGCCCTGGGCCCCAGGGCGGCAGACCGACCACGGCGCTGGGCTCGGTGTGGCCGAACGCCCGCGAGGAGCCCCATGCCCAGACGTCCCCCGTCTCGGTGACGACGGCGCAGTGGCTGTGGCCGCAGGACACCTGCAGGACGAATACCTCTCGGCCGCGAGGAAGCTCTCATTCGAATGTTTGCTACTGCCACCTGGCTCTGCACTAGGAACTGTTTCACCCAGGCAAGCGCTAACAGCTTCGTCACAGGCCGCCACGCCCTCCTCCTGACTGACGCAACAAATTTGTAGCAATTGTTGGGTATTCCCTGGCCTCCGGGGCTGGCTCCTACGTCGCCACAGTAAGGCGCGGTCTGGAAATTGTGCAAGCCCCAGGGTAGGGCACGGGACTGCTCGTGAGCAGATCGGTGCGAGGCGGGGATTCTGACGTCCATTCCCCGCGCATGTGTCGGTTTCGTGCGTGCTTAGTTTTCGCAAGATGTTCCAAGATGCTCCAGATTGTCTGGCGCTGGCCTCGCCAAGAAAATACCATCAATGAGAACGATGCCAGGGCTATGAATGCGGATATCATTGCGCTACCCCCTGGGGCCCAAGTGTCCAAACCAGCTGCCTCCGGGGGTGCTCGGACATCGGCTCCCTCGGTGGAAAAATTGAAACTCTGGTCCGGGGGTCTGGACAGAAACAGGGCGGGGCCAGGCGAGATGGTAGTAACCTCCAGGAAGTCTCCCAACCCGTTTAACCCGAATATTCGACGCATGTACTATTGTCTGCGCGGGGTCCCCAGAAGACCCGACCCTTTCCCACAGCGCGGCCGTTCGTCCCGAAGCCTGGTTTGATGGTCCCGGGGCCTGGTAAAGGGCCCCGGGAGACCGAAAACGGTGAGAACCTTCCGTTATATTCCTGTAACGACGCGAAGGGGTGAGGGTTCCTCTAGACTGCCACCACCCTCGCCTGCCACCCTCGCCTTCCCCCGGCCGCCCTTCTGTGCGCGGCCGGACCTGGCTGAGGGCCATCACCTGACGCGGGACCATCTCGTCCACCTCTGCGCCCTGCGACGCGTGTCCGAGACGGCCAGCCTGACCCCAGGTGTACACCTCGCCCTTCTGTGTCAGGGCAGCGGCGTGGTGAGGCCCCAGGGAGACCTGCACCAACTTCTTGTTCTGGACAGCGGCAACCATTTTCGGGGTGGTCTGTGCCAGCCTGTTGCCGTGCCCGAGCTTCCCGAACGCGCCGCCGCCCCAGGTCATCAGCTGGCCGGTGGGCTCTACGATCACGGCGCTGTGGTGGCCCCCGCACGCCACGAACCCGACCTGCACGCTCGCCAGCGCCTCGACAGGGGTTGGGAGGTGGCAGTCGGCCTCGTTGCCGTGGCCCAGCCGCCCGGACAGCCCCAGACCCCAGGTGTAGACGTGCGGCGGGTTCAGGATCACACAGGCGGTGTGGAAGTCGCCGCAGGAGACCTGGACGACGTGGTGGCCGACCAGGGCCTCCACGGCCTTCGGCAGCAGCTCGTTGTCGGCGCCCCCGTGACCGAGGCGACCGTTCTGGCCCTTGCCCCACGTGAAGAGCACGCCGCTCTCGGAGACGGCGGCCACGTGGTGCTCCGCGCAGGACACGTTGCGGATCAGCTTTGACTGGAGTGTCCGGACTGCCTTCGGCATATATGCGTCCTCCATCGCAAATGGGCCCAAGCAGCCAGGAAGGGACTGGCGGCACAAAACCAACATCCGCCAGCAGAGCTGAAAGGCTATGAACCTCCCTAAGAGGGTCGGAGTAGATGGGGTGGGAAGATCGCGCCGCATCGCCAATGCACCGTCGATACATCGGCGACACAGCGGCGATGCATCAGCGACTGCGGCGATGCATTAGCGCCATCGGCTCGGAAGCATCCCGGCTCCGCATCGACACACATCGTCGATGCATCGGCGATGCCGAGCGATCCTTTGACCCCATCTACTCGGACCCTATTTGGGATGCCTGGAGAGGCCCAGGTCACCCAACCTCGCGCTCTGGAGCCGACCCCATGGACGAGGGCAGCCATTCGGCCCAGGCCGCCGGGCGCGAAGCGCCCCTTGCGGGTGACGCGGGGCAGCGAGAGGAAACTACGGTCGGCTTCCGACACCGCGAAGATCGCTCAACCTGGAACCAGGGCGGCTTTCCGATTGCGCAGATCGTTCGATGTCACTCGAATCCACGCCACTGGCACTGGTGGCGTTCAAACGTGAACAACACCCGCGCTGAGGTCGCTAGCGCGTCGACGCGGTGCGAACCGATCGGGCTGCTTGTCCCTCGCTGGCCGTGTGGCTGCCAGGGCCCTTCTCCGATGGCGTCCTTCGTGTCCCCGTGCCCGAGCTGCCCGTCCTTCCCGCAGCCCCAGGTGTACACCTCGCCCCCCTCGGAGACGGCCGGGGAACCAGAAGAAGGCACACGGCACACGCATCTCCACCGAGCCATCCGCCAAGACGCAGGGGATCTCCGAAGGCCTCCAGAATTCTCCAGCGGTCTCTGGGGGTCCCCAGGAGGTCTCCAGAATGCCCAGAGGACTTCTGACCCCTCCACAGGCTCAGCAGCGCTGGCACTGCTAAGGAATGCGTCGCGCAAAAAATTGGGCTTGAACCCTCCAGGAGACGACGGCAGGACAGTGGCAACTTCAGGCTGGCGTGAATCGGCAATCCCTGAAGGCCAGCTGGTCTGGAGGATGGCTCGGGAGCGGCGGCCGTCCGAACGCTCTGGGGGGCACTCCAGAACGGCCTGGGGCGACTACCAGCCCTTGTCATCGGCCTGCCTTGGGCAAAAAAAAAACGCCCTCACAGCAAGCACCCCCACACGCCAGGCAATTTCGTAACCACCTCTGCGGCCTGGATCCAGCAGAGCAGGGCTGTTTAGTAAACGCCCAGGGCCGCTTAGTAAGCAACATGTAAGGGGGTAGGGGTGTTTTTTTTCTTTTTCGACGCCTGGCCTTGTCCTCCCCTGAACCCCTGCTCCAGCCCGCTGCTGCTCTCCATCCCCGATCGGGCAAAACCGTGCGTCGCGTTTCCTCTCCACGCGAGGAGCTAGGCCGTGGCCTCCTCTCTCCTCCTCCACATCTCCTCCTCTTGCCGCATCCCTGGCCAAACAGGCACAACGCCCACACTGGGGGAACCCATCAAGGCCGAAGACTCCCCCAAGGGGGGCAATGATCGGGTGCGCCGAAGAGTGGGGTGTGGGAGCCCAGGGTGAGGAAGCCTAGCGAATTATTGTCCCAGACGTGTGCGTGGAGAAGGTGGGCCAGGAAACGACCTGACAGAAATTGAGGAAAAATAAGGATAATAATATGGGGGCATGAAAGATGCGATATGCCATGAAATCCACCCAGCCCCATAGACGTCCCTCCCCCTCTTCGACGCCGCCCAAAACAGACGCCACCATCCCAGAGTTGTCGCAAGTCTGCCCCTGCCCGCCCCCTCGGATGCAGCGCGCAGCTGGTGCCTCCCTGCGGGCCCCCCGGCGGCTGGCGCAGGAGTAGTGCCCGCTGCAGGCCACGTGGCGCACGTGCACGCTGCGGAGGCCCTCGGAGGGAAGACTGGGGACGAGGGCGAGGGCGACGACGACAAGGGCGACGACGACGACGACGACGACGTCGACGGTAAGGACGACGACGAGGGTGAGGACGACGCCGAAGGTGAGGACGACGACGACGACGGTGAGGACGACGAGGGTGACAACAACGACGACGACCATCTTGCGAACATGCGATCTCACAAACTGCGTTGACGTTCGTGTGTTTCTCCCTCTCCCTTGTACCCGCCCGCCAACTCCATGCATCACCAACTCCTGGGGCTGTTCTGTTCTCTCATTCGCTCCAACTCTTGGGGAACATATTCAGCAATGCACTCAGTGTGCGCACCGCGCCAGCAGGGCCGTCATGCGAGCTCTGAAAGCGTATGGTAGATGTCAATGATAAGCTTGTTTATCGCATCCACGGCACCGCGCGGGCCACAAGCTAACTGCGGGGGCGCCAGGCGCCCAGCACAACAAGCTCTACGGCCGGCCCGCGGGCCGAGACGGGCAGCGGGTAACGGGTGAGGAGGCAGAGGCAGGTGCACTCAGCGGGGCAAGTAGACAAGGTACTGGTAGGAGAGGGTCAGTGCTAGGCGGGCTCCAGAGGGGTCCTCGGGTACACCTCCAGGGAATCTCAGACTCATTCTTTTTCTTTTGTATCTCTGACCATCTCAGCCATCCTGCAAGTCTTCATCTCGAACTCCAGCGGCCGATCGCTCACATCGTAGTCGATCAGCTTCAGATCGATCGGGTTTAGCAACTGACTTCCGCGCGGCTCGCTGTGATCTCTTCTTCTCATTTATCTTCACTGCAGCCAGGTCCTGCTGAATCGTAATCTGGTTCGTTCTCAGGTAATGTCGGAAATACTCCAGATCAACTCCCTCTTTCGTCAGAATGTCCGCAAGGTTCTGCAGTCCATCCACCCGCCGTAGTGTCGCGTTTGGTTGCCTCAAAGCCTCTTTCAACAAAGCTCCTTCTATCGCCATCCGCTTGTCTCGACTAAGGCCTGATCCTTCTTTCGTCAAATAATCATGCACCGACTTGACATCAGTCAAGAAAACCCTGATTCTTCTCGCCACGATCTTCTGCCAGTTCTTCAAGTCGATCCTCGGGTTGAACACTTCTTCAAGTAAAACACACAACCACTCACCAGCTTCCAGTGAATCTGCAAGGTGTGAGGCTTCAGCTGCAAGTGTGCCCCGGCAAACTCTCTGTGTCGACTTGGAGCTGTAATCCATCATAGCTGCTGTCGCCAGCTTCCCCGACAACACGTCGTGGTCCACTATGAAGAGGAAATGGCCACCGATGCTCTTGTACCTGGCGATCTCGTCACTCTCGGGGTTGCCGTTCGCATGTCCTGAATCGCATTAAATCAAGACCGTAGCTCGACTGAGGCCGATACCCTTCGGGAACTTCTGCATATAGTCGGCGCCTCTCCTGCCGTCGTTGATGGCCTTGTTGACCTTCACCAGGTCGGCGATGCACGGCGCTACCATGGCTCGTTGAGCCTGTCCCGCTTGAAAAGGCTAGATATGCTCGAAGTTGCCGCGACAACCAAGATAACTCTCCCGTAGCCTTCCGTAGCCGTGTCGCTTCGTCGTCGGTGAGCGGGCTCGTCAGCTCCTTCTCCCGGTCTCGAGGGATCGGAACCGTCTTCATGTTCAGCGAGTAGCCCTTCATCGTTACTCCAACATCGCCGTTAGGTAAACGCGGTATCTCACGTCCTCTGAAAACGAAATCCTCTTTGAGCCATTTCGAGCAATTCAGCTTCTGTCTCGTGCATCTGAAGGCCGTATCTTCGTATTTCTTTAGAACTCCAGCCAGCAAATCATCCACGTGAGTGCATGGAATACCCACCAAAGCGCCTGCTTTGTCACGGAAGTAAAACAGAGCTGGTTCCAAAACAGACTGAACCCATCCGTCCTTCTCGAACACTTCGCAGAAAGCCAGCCAAAATAGACGAGCAGCCTCAGCGAATCCATATTGTCTTCTTGGCCCTCAATAGTTGTCTCGGATGCAGTCCCTTTAGACCTCCACGCGGCTGACTGATATAGATTTCGCGTCCTATACCCCGACCTGAAAACTAGGCATTCTTTATGTCTCCGCAGCTCATAACCATGCCCATGCTGGCGATCACGAGCAACACCATAGCCTCCGCCAACTTCGACGCTGTTGGCGCATCTCTTTGGTACTCGCCGAGGCTCGTGTCCTTGAAGCCCACCATCCTCGACTTCGCCTCGAAGTCGGCGTCCAAAACGCCTTCGCTCTTGTTGGTTCTCACCCACTTGGCCGGCATGATCAGGTCGCGCTTGGTCTCCCAGATCTGCTCGCTCTCGCCGAGGCTCAGCGCATCGCAGGCATCCAGATCATGCCAGGCCTTCCACTCCTTTTCATCCGAACCTCCAGGTCCGATGAATAACTGACGCTTTGCCTCGTCGAGCTCCTTCAAGTGTAACTCCCTTCTCCCCTTCCTCGCCACTGTCGAGCCAGCCTCATAGGAGCACTCGAACTCTTTACGCTCAACGCCGAAGGCGAAAACCTCCTTGCTGACCTCGTGCTCGGCGTAGAAGGACTGGTTGACGTCATATGTTGAGTAGGCCTCGTTAATCATAGAGTCCTCATCCTCGTGGACCTGAAAGGCGTCGTCCATCTTGATCGACTCGGGGACGTCGTCCAGCAACTTCTGTCTCTTCGCCTCCCGCTCTGCAGCTGCCCCCGCTGGCCGACCCTCCTTGCACCTGCTAGCAGCTCCTTCCGCCGGGCGAGGCGGGAATGACGCCGCCGGAGTGTGGAAATCGTCAAGATCAGGATCCCACTAGTCGCCCATCGGCACATGATCGGAACGGACAGCCTCGTTGACAAAATCCTTCACCGCGTCCTCCATCGGGCCCTCCGTTTGTGTCGCTCCTCGTGGCTCGATTGGCGGCGGCGGCCCCTGCTGCATCATCGGGAGCCCCTCCTGGTAGGGGTCCTCCGTCACCTCCTCCGCGGGCGGCTCCTCCTCTTGGACCAGTGGCTCGGCAGGTGCTTCGCGCTCTGCCGGCTGCGGCACCTCTGGTGGCGGTGCCTCTGGCGGTGGCTGAGCCGCCGCTGGTTCTGGTTGAACTGGTCCTCCATCTTCTCGAAACTCTGGAGGAAGAGGCCGTCGTCGTAGATCGATAAATCCACTGCCTCCAGCCGTCCTGGTGGTGTCTATCAAGTCCGCCTCCTGCGCCGTCACCAGCCATGCTCGGACCTCCTCGTCGGAAGCCTTGGCGAGGTGCTCGGGGGCGCAGGCGATCGCGATCCCGCGGTGCACGATCCAGATCTCGTGCTTACCCTCGTGACCTATCACGCGTGCGACTCCTCTCCAATTGATAACGCTCTCGGGCCGTTTGCCCTGCTCCTTCTGGTTGTAGTAGAAAACCCAGTCGCCCACGTTGAAAGGTCCGCGTTCTGGTCGAACTTGTCGAAGCTCGGCCCTCTTGATCGCGTCCTCGTTGGCGATCTTCGCGTGGGCCTCCCGCGCCGCCTGCCGCAGCGCGCACTTCCTGGCAAACTTCGATGTCGGGGTAGCCGATGCCGCAATGGCACCGATCCTCTCAACCTCGCCGTCGTCCATGAGGTCTGCTGGGGGGCGAATATCTCTTCCCAGCACCCACTGCGCCGGTGAGAAGCCAGACCTCCTGCTCAGCGAGTTCTTCGCCTGGTTAATCTCCATCACGGCCTTCAGGACGTCCTCGCGCCCAGCGACCTGCTTTGCCCAGACGACTCTCCTCCACATGGCTTGCCAGAGGTCTCCGTGACGCTCGACCTTGGCGATATGCCACGCTGCCGCCTTGGCGGCTGAATCAAATCTGCACCCACGACTCGACATGTGCTCCGAAAAACTGCCCAGGAAGCCCTTGGCCCTGTCGACGATGACTCCAACCTCAGGCTCACCAGCCCAAGATGCCCAGCACAACTCGTATGTCTCCAGCACCGTGACTGAGTCCGTCATCACGTGAACTTCGCCAAGCAAAGCAACCACCTGAAACGAACATCCCAAGTAGACAATATTCAGAAACTGCCACTCTGCTTGGTCTGCGTCCTTCTCGGCAAAGGTGTCGAAGCCTACGACAACGTTGACCTCGTCGACGCTCGGCAACTTGCTCGGCTTCGCCAGCAGCGGTCGCCTCGTGCGTTCGCAGTGCTCCATCGCTGCTTTCTCATAGTCTCCTTATCTTGCTCGTCGCCCTCTGCCTCGCCGATCTGCGCGCCGTGCACCATGATGAGTAGGTCGGCCCCGGCGATCTTCATCACCCGCTGCTGCGGTGACAGGTTGGTCCAATCCTCCCAGCCGAGCTCGGACCACACGCCACGCTCAGACCGAGCGTAGGCAGTCCGCATAGGTGCCTGAGAAGCGTGCAAATGAGGCGCCACTGCGAGCAGAGAACGTGGATTCCGCCGTATCATAATCAGCTTCACGCTGGCGGACGCCTCCTCGAGCTTGGCAATCTCGGCGGCCCTCTTGTCCACCGAAGGCCACAGCAAGGTGGGGGGCGTGGGGAAGCCGACGAAACTACTGAAAATCTCCATTACCTTGTCGACTTTCTCCTTGGCCATGCTGAGCCAGCCGCCCTCGCGTGTAACTCTCCGCTTGAGTCCGCCTGTCCCTCCGAGTAGCTTCGCTCCTCGTCGAGCCTTCTTGGATGGCGGCTCGGTGACCACCTCGTCGTCCACAGGGAAGCTCGACTCCATATGTCCGTTGGCGAGTGCGGCGGCGCTGTCGATCTCCATCTGCTGCTTCACTCCTTCGCAGATCGCCGTCGCCATCCTCGGAGGGTAGGCCGCTGCCTCAGCTGCTCTCTTCCCGGCGGAGCTGTTGCCCTCCACCATCTCGTGAGCAGTCTTGCTCTTGCAGGGGATAGCCAGCTGGTTGAGAACGCGCTGGCTGTTCGTGAGGTAGCAGGTCAGCTTCTGGATGGGCTTGCCGCAGTCGATGTCCTTCTTGCCGAAACCGCACTGAGCTCCACAAGCAAACCAGACATTCGGTAGCGCGTTGAACTCAGCCAAGATGTTCTTGTACTTCCAGGAAGCTGCTGACCACGGCTGTTCTGCTAGAAAATATCGATGCCTTATATAGCGGTGTAAGCAAATGCGCTTCACCAACATGAGCACTCGAACTCCGTAAGTCCCTCGCAGAGTCTCCCAATCCACCGTCGGGCACATGTTCGCCATAACTGACCATATGCGGCAATCGAAGGCAGTGATCGCGAGGTGCGGGTCGTGCTCGTCGAGGACCTCGAAGAGCAAGTCCTCGCCTTCCCTGGTCATCAGGTCGCAGTCGTCTATCTTATCCAGCGGCTGCGAATTCGCCCAACCAAAATCTCCTGATGCCACTCGTGCAACGATAAAGCTGCCGCCCCGAGGCTCGAATATCATCGTCTTTTTGAACCCTGATGTGGCCATTCTTTCTGCGAGCGTATACTCCTTCTTAGGCGTCGCCCAAGTCCGCTTCTCCTGAGCTGCTATCCTCGAAGCTGTAGTTGACAACTCCTGTGCTCTTCGATTGGTGAGCTCGCCTCTCGTATCTGACTTGCGCGCGCCCCTCGCTGCCAAGGAAATCTCCGACTTCTGGTCAGTTTCAACATTCGAGCTCGCGCCCTGGCGACGAATTGCATCTATCGTGACAGTGTCGCAAGACTCCTCATCGTCGCAATCGTCGTTCTCCAAATAAGCGTAGCCAGCCTTGACCACGTCCATGCACGTCGCAAGGTGCACGATCGCGTCGCCCCGGGACGACTTGAGCTCCATGCGTTGTAGTACCGCATCTTGGTCGTCTCCGAACTGCGATACATCGATACCTAGGTGTGTCGTATCCTTCATCTTGATCAGAGGTACTGTGATTCCCAATGCCGAAAGCTCCAGATTCTTCGCCTTCATGTGAATGTGGCCGTCTAACATGTCCAGGGCAGGTATGGCGATCAACAGTGGAGTCGTCCCGGTCGGGATCTCGGTCGAGCGCGCCTCTCCTCTGAATCCTCCAATGCCGATCGGGATCACGTAGACGTCGCCCTTCTGCTTGGAGCCGCTCGCGAAGGTGAACTTCCGCTGGGTGTCCGTCTTCCTGCAGGTAAGGCCGGGAGGTACGTGCTTCTCGAACCCTTCTCTCCAGTTCCTGCCATG
>CAUYUJ010014349.1:0-230000 GCA_963575745.1 Prorocentrum cordatum | reverse complement strand
TCGGGTGGATAGATCTCTTTTGTTTGCCCTTGTTGGGTTGTTGGCTGTGCATTTGAGAGCGGGGGCGGTGGCTTGCTTAGAGCACCCTGCTCCCGCCTTGCGGGCCCCCAAGGCCCCCACCTCCTTCAGGTGGCCCTCGCTCCTGGCTCTCTCGGCCTCGCCCTGCTGTAGGACCTTTGTCTTTGACCAATTTGAGCACCAAGGTCCTGGGGCCGGCCCCTCGGAGCACGGTCGGGCTCCGACTGCTCTCGTGGCAGTTCGCATGGGTTTCTTGAGTGACCGTGTATTAGATACCCCTGGGGCGGGCAAAAGCTCGCACGGTGAGGGGGTCCATCAGGGCAACAACAAAACCCGCAAACACGCCCAGTGCAAGAAGTCGTTTTCTCCCGGCATGTGTGCAGCTATCGCTGCCAACAGATGTGATAGTCTCCCAGCGTCTCGAGCCTGGGGTTGACTCTGAGTGTCCGTGGGTGTGTGATATGCTCAGTATTATCAATAGTTTGCAGGACTTTTATGTGTTGCTCTCGCCAGAAGACAATCAGAAATTTGATGTGTCAAGACATTGATGTGGAGGCGCTCGAGGAACAGGCCATTTTGGAGCACATCCTCGAGGAGCCTGCCAACCGTGAGGAAGCTTCCCGCCGCCGTGCCGCCCGCAGGGTTGCTGCTGCGGCTGCCAAGGGGGTCCCTGTCTATCTCTCAGGTTGTTTGGTCGTCTGCCGCCCTGAAGCGGAAAGATGCACTGAACGGCATGGAGGAGCAGGCTTGGCGGGACCGCCTTGCTTCATCATTCTCCTCCTAGGCCGCATCCTTGCTGTCATCACTCCAGCTGTCTTTCTTTGTAGCTGGTTTGTGGTGACTTCTGAGTTGTGAGCACACGTTCATCGTCATGCCACCATTCGCAGCAGCAGCAGCCTCCTCCCTCCTCTTCCTGCTCCTCCTGCTTCTCACTCCTCACTCCTCACTCACTCCTCACTCATTCCTCACTCCTCACTCCTCATTCCTCACTCCTCCTCCTCCTCATCCTCCTTTTCTTCCTCCTCCTCCTCTTCCTCCCTCCACCTCCACCTCCTCCTCCTCCTCCTCATCCTCCTCCTCCTCCTCCCTCTCCTCCTCCTCCTCCTCCTCCTCCTCCTCCTCCTCCTCCTCCTCTTCCTCCTCGTTTTTCCTCCTCCTCCTCCTCCTCCTCCTCCTCCTCCCTCTCCACCTTGAGTCCCCTTGTCCCAGCCGTGGCCGTGGCTCTCTCTGAGCCGCTGGCGCACAAAGCCTCCTTCAAACAGCCTCGAGCTTTTCACTAATCCTGTGGTCGGCAAGCCTCAAGGCGATGACAGTCGTATAGATGCGCCCTCGGAAACTGAGGGAATCCTTGGGATCGGCACCGAGTTAAGGTGATGCCAAAACGCAACATAGGGATCTGTCTCAAGCTGGTACTTCGGTGGAGCTCCCTATGGGGCCACGAAACGCTGCCCTGGGCGGGGGAACCGCATGCGAAAGCAGCCACTGGGGCCTTCGGTGGAGCTCCCTATGGGGCCACGAAGCGCTGCCCTGGGTGGGGGAACCGCATGCGAACTGCGCCACGGGGGCCTTCGGTGGAGCTCATTATGGGGCCACGAAACGCTGCCCAGGGTGGGGGAAACGCATGCGAGAGCAACCACTGGGGCCTTCGGTGTAGCTCCCTATGGGGCTACGAAACGCTGCCCCGGGTGGGAGGTCCGCGCGGATTTCCCGCGGCGCCGGGCCCCCCCCCTGGCGGCGCCTCCAGCGCTGCCCCTAGCGCGCTCCGCGCGCAAGGAAGGGGGGTCCAGCGCCTATCCAGGAAATCTGCTCGGACCTCCGAAAAGCTGTAGTATGTCATTGCTTGTTTCCCGATCTTCGAGCTACTGACGCGGATGTCCTCCTTGTCGCCGCGGTGGTCGTGCTTCACCGACCGCACCGTCGCCGCTGACACCGCCGCCGTCGCCGTCGCCTGGGACCCTCGGAGGGACCAAGCATAAAGGTTCGAACATCGGGCTCTGTTCACGCTTCCAAAAAACTCCCGGGACCTCCGAGGGGTGTCCGCGGACGGGGCGAGAGTGCTCCTTGAGACGCCGTCGCCGTCGTCGCCGTCGATCGAGGTTCGAGGATCGAGGTTCGAGGATCGAGGTTCGACGATCGAGGTTCGAGGATCGAGGTTCGAGGATCGAAGAACGAAGATCGAGGTTCGAGCGTCGAGATTCGAGGGTCGAGCTTCAAGAATCAGGCTTCGAGGATCGCGGTTCGAGGATCCAGGATCGATGTTCGAGGATCGAGGCTGGAGGATCCAGCTTCGAGGGACACAGTTCGACGATCGAGGTGCGAGGATCGAGGTTCCCAGATCGAGGATCGAGGATCGAGCTTCGAGCATCTTGCTTCGAGCATCGGGGTTCGAGGATCGAGCATCGAGGTTCGATGGTCCAAGAGTGCGGATCGAGGTTCGAGGATTGATGTTCGCGGATCGCAATTCGAGGTTCCAGGATCGCGGATTGAGGATCGCATCCTCGAACCTCGATCCTCAAAACTCGATCCTCGAACCTCGACCCTCGGACCTCCATCCTTGAACCACAATCATCGAAACATGATCCGAGAGGGTCGCGATTCGAGGATCCAGGTGAGAGGATTGAGGTTTGAGGATCGAGATTCGTGGATCGAAAATTCAGGTTCGAACTTCGAGGATCGAGCTGCACGGATCGAGATTCGAGGATCGAGGAGCGACGATCGAGGTTCGAGCACGGAGGCTGAAGGAGAGCAGTCTGAGGTTCGAGGATCGAGCTTCGAGGTTCGAGCGTTGAAGGTCTAGGATCGAGGTTCTAGGTACGTGGGTCGAGGCTCGAGGATCGAGGTTCCCAGATCGAGGATCCAGGATCGAGGTTCGAGCTTTGAGATTCGAGGGTCGGAAGTTCGAGGATCGAGGATCGAGGATCGCGGCTAGAGGTTCGAGCATCGGGGTTCGATCATCGAGGTTCGAGGATCGAGGTTCGGGGGCCGATGTTCGAGGATTGCGGTTCGAGTATCGAGGATGGAAGTTCTAGGATCGAGACTGGAGGATCGAGGTTCGAGCATCGAGCTTTGAGGATCAAGGGTCGCGGTTCGAGCAACGAGGTTGGACGTTCGAAGACCGAGGTCCGAGGATCGCGGTTCGAAGATCGAGGCGGTTCGAGGATCGAGGATCAAGGACCGAGCTTCGACGATCAAGGTTTGAGGATCGAGGATCGAGGATTGTGGTTCGAGGATCGAGGAACCAGCTTCGAAAATCGAGGTTCGCGGTTCGAGGGTAAAGGATTGAGGCTCGAGGATCGAGGTTCATGCATCGAGGTTCGAGGATCGAGCTTCGAGCATCGAGGTTCGAGCATCGTGGTTCGAAGATCGAGGTTCGAGGCTTGAGGAGCAAGATTCGAGGATCGAGAGTCGAGGATCGAGGTTCAACGATGGAAGTTCGAGCGTCGAGACTCGAGGGTCGACGATAGAATATCGATGCGCTTTGAAATGCGTGTGGACCTTCTGGGGCCTTTTGAGTGCCCGCGGATGCCTAAGGCTTCTGGAGGCTTCAGGGGAGGTCCAAGACAAAAAAATGTATGTGGCGACAAGAAGGAGGAAAAACGCAATTGGGGGAAGAGGAGAGAGAAATACGGCAATTGTGGGGAGAAGAGGAGCGGAGGCGCAGGAGGCGGGGGCTGGCGAGCTCACGCAAGCGCAGACGACAAGGCATGGCAAACTCGATAACGCACCCCGAGAACACGGTGCAACAACCATCTGTCGGTGGCGACCTCTGAACCCTACCCCCAACAACCATCGATCCTCCTGAATCGATGGGAGACTGGGGCAGAGTTCGGATTGTCTCGCGTGTTCGACGAATTCTGAACCCTACCCCCACCGCCCATCGAGTCACCTGATTCGCGGATCGGCTAGGGTAATGCTCGGTTTTCGCCGCCGACTCAGACAACACAGAAAGATACACGGAGGCACATAGCGTCGCAGAAATCACAGCGTGGCCTGAGACAGCCTCGGACTGACGAACCTGACAGAGCAGCTGCCACTTGCAAGACAGCGTCGCGCCTAAGCCAAATGTTCGGGCACCGATGCAGTGGGATTTGCCAACACGTGTGGCTAAGGCGCCCTCGACACTGGGAGACCTCCTGGGGCCTCCTCCGCTCCCCTAGGGCAAGGCCCTCCTCCTGCTGCTGCTCCTCCTTCTTCTTCCCTCTTCTCCTCCACCCTCCTCCTCCTCCTCCTCCTCCTCCTCCTCCCCCTCCTCTTCCTCCTCCTGGAAGCTTCGGCATCATCGACCACCGACCTTCCGAAACATCGAAAGACCTCCAACGACCACCGAAGACCGCGGAAGACGTCCAAAGACTGCCGAAAACTGCCCAACACCTCCGAAGAACACAGAAACCTCTCCATAAACCAAGCGAAATCTAAAACCCGCAACAACCATCGATCTCCTGACGAGCGACGCCGAAGACTCCTCCGACACCAGTGATGACGACAGCGACAGCGACAGCGCGGCGAGGAGATAGGCGAGTGAGGGCGAGAAAGAGAAGGAAATGGGGAATTGAAAAAGACCCTGGGAGGAGGGGGAAAGAGGCCGAGGAAGAGGTCGAGGTGAAGAGGAAAAGGCCGAGCAGGAGGAAAGAGGACGACACCATCGACGAAAACGACAACGGCAATGAGCTCGGGCGGGAAGGGGGCGGCCTCTGGGCGTGGAACGCCCGCCGTTCCTCCAGGCTGGCCCCGTCCTCCGGGGGCCCCGGCGGCTCCTCGGAGGAGCGGTCGTGGCTGCCGCCGTCGTCGCCGCCGTCGTCGCCGCCGTCGTCGTCGCCGTCGTCGTCGTCGTCGTCGTCGTCGTCGTCGTCGTCCTTGCCGTCGTCGTTGTTCTTGTCGTCGTTCTTCTCCTCGGCTTCCTGCTCCTCTTTGGACTTTCCCCCTCCGTCTGGTGCTTTTCCCCTTCCCCCCCCCGTGCGGGACGTCTCACCGAATTTAACACATGCATCTGCGTGGCGACGACCGCTGGAAAAAACGATTGTCGGAAGAATGGCCGAATTTGTTTAGTCGGACGGATAGATAAATCGTCATCGCCGTCGTTCTCCGTCTCCCTCGAAAATCCCCCCACGACAAATCCTGCCTGGCAAACAGGTCGAGCCATATGCCCATAGCGAACACAGAACATCGAACATGTATAAAGCATGGACATGTACCAAAGAGGCTCGATCATCGCTCATGCCCTTCCCTCCTCCGTGTCCTCTCCCTTCTCGTTCTCCTCGCCCTCCACCTCGTCCTTGTCTCAGTGCCGCACACCTTCGCCTTGAAGAGTTCCAGCAATTACAAAGATGGAGAGTGGGTGACTTTCGATCTGGACTTCTCGCTTCAGGCTTCGCACAGTTCAACGCCCATATCATAATATGATCGAACATGTTTTTTCCTGAAAAGAGCCCTTGTTCAATTTGCGGTAGCACGCAGACGGTCTACGTCAAATGGAACCTCTTGTTCCTGCCTGCCTGAACAAATTCCGCTATCAACCCGAACCGTCGTGTCCAGACCTAGAAGCTTCACCTCAAATGCGAAGATCGCGCCACATACGTACACATATAAGTAGCCAGCCGCGTTTGTCTTGGCAGCGCGATGCGCGATGAATTGGACACCGTAAGCCCCAATTGCACCATTGTACCCACCGTCAGAGAATACCTGTAATGGCTCGCCGCTGGCAATTGCATATCGGATGTTGTAAACATCAGGCATCCTTCCATTACTTTGCACAGACATACCGAGATTCACAACATTACCCTGCGACGAACCCAACCCTTTTCTATACATGTGGGGGGTATACTCAGGACCACTCAATGCTGACTGGCATTCCGAAGGACCCGCAGTGCGCAAGAAGAACAACCAGCAATGATTTCAGAAGAGCGCCGCAAGAATACCTGCTGCGAAACTATAACGCAGACACACAAAGGGCGCTTGTGGTGGTCCGCGTATGACGTACCTTCGCTGGGCCGCCCAGGAGCCCACGAAAGTGCTGACAATTTCGCAGATCGCAGCCCCCCAGGGCACCGCGAGCTATAGTGGTGGTCCGCGCATGACGTGCCTCCGCTGGGCCTCTCAAGGGCCCACGAAAGTGCTGACAATTTCGCAGATCGCAGCCACCCTGGGCACCGCGAGCTGTAGTGGTGATCTGCGTATGACGTGCCTCCGCTGGGCCTCCAAAGAGTCCACGAAAATGCCAACGGCTTCGCAGATCGCAGCCCCCCAGGGCACCGCGAGCTATAGTGGTGATCTGCGTATTACGTACCCCCGCTGGGCCACCCAAGAGCCCACGAAAATGCCAACGGCTTCGCAGATCGCAGCCCCCCAGGGCACCGCGAGCTATAGTGGTGATCTGCGTATGGCGTACCTCGCTGGGCCTCCCAAGAGCCCACGAAAATGCCGACAACTTCGCAGAACGCAACCACCCAGGGCCCCGCGAACTATAGTGGTGATCTGCGTATGCCGTTCCTCCGCTGGGCTTCCCAGGAGCCCACGAACGTGCCGACAATTTCGCAGATCGCAGCCCCCCAGGGCACCGTGAGCTGCAATGGTGATCTGTGTATGACGCACCTCCGCTGGGCCTCACAGGAGCCCACGAACGTGCCGACAATTTCGCAGATCTCAGCCACCCAGGGCACCGCGAGCTATAGTGGTGGTCTGCGTATGACGTACCTCCGCTGGGCCTCCCAGGACCCCATGAAAGTGCCAACAATTTCGCAAATCTCAACCCCCCAGGGCACCGCGAGCTATAGTGTTGGTCCGCTCATGACGTAACTCCGCTGGGCCTCTCAAGGGCCCACGAAAGTGCAGACTTTTTCGCAGATCGCAGCCACCCCTTGGCACCGCGAGCTGTAGTGGTGATCTGCGTATGACGTACCTCCGCTGGGCCTCACAGGAGCCCACGAACATGCCGACACTTTCGCAGATCGCAGCCACCCCTGGGCACCGCGAACTATAGTGGTGATCTGTGTCTGACGCACCTCCGCTGGGCCTCACAGGAGCCCACGAACGTGCCGACAATTTCGCAGATCGCAGCCCCCAGGGCACCGCGAGCTATAGTGGTGATCTGCGTATGGCGTACCTCCGCTGGGCCTCCCAGGAGCCCACGAACAATTTCGCAGATCGCAGCCACCCAGGGCACCGCGAACTATAGTGGTGGTCCGCGTATGACGTACCTCCGCTGGGCCTTTCAGGAGCCTACGGAAGTGCCGACAGCTTCGCAGGAAAAGGAGGGGAGGAGAGGGGGGAGGACGGAGGAAGGAGGACGGGGCGACCACACTGCTCTATTCAAAACGAGAACCCAACACAGGAGGGTTGGGAAAAACCGGCTCAAATGTTCCACCCCCGTGATCTCCAATCAACTGGTTCAAGATATCCCCTTTTGTACCCGAAAGCTTTGGTGAAACAATCAACGAGGCGGGTACATGTACGATGAACACAACACACCGGAGGTAGAAAGGGTTGTTGGCACCTACTGTTGGATGTGCCAAACCAGCGACGCATTGATTTTCCACGCCGAGATCGACGTGCAACTTTAGCCTTGCTGTCAAGAACAAACGATCTAGACAGATAATGGGTGGGCACTGGGATGACGTCTACGTTGTAAAAATGTTAGGGCCGGTTTTGTCTGGCTTCCTGTCTGGGCCCCCTGACGATTGAGCGCACATTTGTTCAGGGAACGGCTCGTGCAAATCCTTGCATACCTCTGTCACGAAACAATCCCGGCCAGCATACCACTCTGTCAATGAAGGGTGAGACTCGAAATCTGAAGGCCATTCCAGAACCTGCACTTTCACCATCAGCTTGTCGATGCTGGATTGCGCTCCGCGTCGGGTGTGTGCGATGTCCTCTCTCTAGCGTTTGACAAAAAAAACGGATGTGCCATTCAAGGTTTCCCACCACATGGCATTATGCTCCTTGCGCAACGCTCCCGCTGTTGCACCATGCCCCCTTTCGTGCCGCAGGAACGATTAGTAACGTTCCAGGATGACAATGTGTCCTGGCTTGTACTTGCAATACACGCACGCACGCCTTACTTCTAAGCGGTTCGCTTGGTGTTCTGCGGGTTGCCCTCGTCAGGGCGGCGACGCATTCAGCTTCAGAAAGCTCGTCGTAACCTCCAGCGCTCCCATCGAACTACCTCGCGCATGAGTTGTCCAGTCTAACGTATTGTCTGGCAAAAGAACAAAGCAGTGGTTCATGGCCGTGTCGCAAAAGCATGGGACTTCTGGTAAGCGAGATCACTCTTATCAAATCTGGAACAGAATTACGCGTCGTCCGGCCATTTGTTTACACAATTCTCCCCCCAAGGCAATGTCAACAACAACGTGTTTTGCATCACGAACCTGTTTTACGCACATACCCTGCAGTGATCGAGGCTGCCATCGCCAACCACGTCGCCGCGACAGGGCCGATGTCAAAGCTGTGCGTGTGGGCATGAAAACAAGTTGATCGAGGTCAGCTGCGCAAAAGAAGCAAGTGTCCACCCAAATAAGTAAGATGACCCTGGTCCTTGAATCTGGCAATGTAAATCCAAAATCAACTCAAACCCAGTCCACTTCGAGATGAGCGACCACGTCGTCAAACATGCGGGCAAAGACGTCTGGATCGCGGCGCCCTCCCGTTTTCAGAGCCTTCGTCATCGGACACGATGGTATATTCGCAAAACCTTGTACATGCAACGCCACATGGGACCCATGCGTATCACTGGTGAGTGCCCGTGCTTGATCCGGGTGCCCTCCGGCTTGCCGTAAGCAGCGTATGGAACCCAAAGGCGGTTCCCACAGCCTCTTCCGAGCATCAATGGGGTCCTCCACTCGACCGAAAAAAAAACAAAAACCTCAATGATCGCCCCCAGGGTAGCGGACGTAGGAGAGGTGCCATCACACTCTACATGCTTGGAAGCAGATCCATGATACAGAACCACCTGTAGCAGGATAAGCTGCAAGGCTGTGTTTCCTGGGCGCTGCCCATCAACTCAAAAAAACTCGAACATGTTTCAACATCCGGCAGAAAGACAGCGTGCAAACGCAATGTGTCAGAATGTAGGGCCGTAGGGGGGATCAGTTTCAAAATGGCGTTCTCGTTTTTTTTGGAACGGTTAGACAAATGGAAGGTCGCCCCATCTGAAACATGTTGTGCCGCCACACGGGTACCGTGCGTGTGATGTTCAAAACGGCCTCTCGCCAGAGCGGCGGGCGAAAAGGGAACCCGTCCGTAAAGGCAGCGCTTCCTGTAACGGGGGGAACGCTGAACAGGAAGGTGCGAACAGGGGACTCGGGCCGGGAGGATAGATTGCAACATTGCTGACGCATCCCCAGTTTACTCTGAATCGTCCTCTCCTTGGAACTCTCTGCAGCATTGTAATCAAATTCTGATAACGAACACCCTTCCTCCTCCTCCTCCTCCTCCTCCTCCTCCGCCTCCTCCTCCTCCTCCTCCTCCTCCTCATCCTCCAGCGGCGCGGGCTTGCCGCGCGAGGTATTCAGTGGAGGGGGGGCCGGCGGACACCTCCACCGCCCCCCAGCAAGAGTCAAGAGGGCGGTTCCCCCCGGGGGCGGCCGACTGCCAGTGACAGCACTCACTCCCAAGAGGGGGGGTCTGCCGGCCGGAGCCTAACTTTAGCTTCCGTTACACGGGAGCGCGGCGGGCAACAGCAAGAACCGGTAGAGCTCCGCGACCCCCCTGGCGGCCTGCCCGAGCCAAGTCGCCAGAAAGCGCTGGCATTGCCCGTCGGCCTCCCAGCGCACTGGCCGGCGTCGCGCCGCCGCGCTTGGCCGCCGCCTCTGGGCCGCCGCCCGCCCCGGGCGCCGCCCCCGGCAGCAGCAGCAGCAGCAGCAGCAGCAGCAGCAGCAGCAGCAGCAGCAGCGCTGCCCTCGCCAGCTCCGCGCCCAGGACCCGCCTGGTCCAGCAAGGGCGCCCACGGCCGTCGGCGTCGCGCCGGCCCAGCGCGCGGCAGCAGTGGCCGCGCCCCAGCGGCGCCGCGGCGCCGGCCCTGAGCCCTCAGCGCCCTGCCTGGGTGGGCGCGCCAGGCCCTGTGGCGCGTGGCCGCTAACACGGCGTCCGCCGCGCGGCGCTGGAGCACGCTGCCTATAGCGCCTGCTGCAGCGGGCGGATGGCCGCCGACCGCTCGATGTCCAAGCGCGGGGCCAGCAGGCGTACCAGGGCCAGGGCGCCCTCGCCAAAGCGGCCGTGGGCCTCGACCGCGACGGGCACAATCCGCAGTCCAGGGTAGCCCGTCCGCTTGTCGTTCTCGGCAGCCGCGGCCGCGGCCCCGGCGCGGCGGGCGGACCCGCGCTCCAGCGCGTCCCGGGACAGCGCGCTGACGACGGCGAAGTTTGCCCTGATGGGCACCGCCACCCAGGGGGCGTAGATGATCAGGTCCACGCGCGCTTCGGGCCGGCTGGCTGACGCGCGCGGCAACACCATCTCCCTGTGGTCCGTGCAGCCCATCGCCTCGCTCCATGCTGCCAGCGCGGCGAAGTCAGCGGTCGTGGCGGCGGACCAGCCACCCGCCCACTGGGAAGGACCGCGCATGCTGCCCCATCGGGTCCAGCACAGCTCCGCACACACTCCCGTCGGGGTGCCTGTGCTGACGCGCGCCCGTGCAGCAGGGCAGGGTCTCGCACTGCGCGTCCGATAGGCGGTGCTCAGGCTGGAATGGCGGGCCCAGCCAGACGCTCGCCCCAAACCCCCGGGATGGCGGGCCCACCCAGGCGCTCGCCCCGGGGCCCCCGGCGCTGTGGAGGTCCGCTTCTGCCACGAGGTCGTCGCTCGCCTCGTTCGCAACGATGCGCGCAGCCGCAGCAAGGGGGGGCCGAAGCCAGCGTGCTGCGAAGCTGCGAGCCCCTCGTCGCCCACGTGGGCGGTCCCGTCCTCGAGGGCAGCCTGGAGCGTCCTCGTCGCCTCCAGGAGACACCCCCGCGCCCACGGGCTCGCGCTGGCCAGCGAGCGCCCCGTCTAGCCCGAGCCTCCGCAGGCAGTGCGGGAGGCGGGGGTGCCACGACGCTGCCTGGGCCGCCGCCGCCGTGAGCTCGACGCTCTGGAACCCCAGCCCGCCAGCCGCCCCCGCGAGGCGAAGCTTCCTCCCGCTCAGGTCCGCCAGCTACTGGCCGCAGGCGTGCCGCATCTCCGCCAGGAGCGCTGCGTCCACAGGGCGCGGGCCGCCGCCGCCAGGATGCCGCACGCGCGCGCGAGGAAGGTCGGAGTTCGTCCTGGCTCGCAGCAGCGCGAGGGCGAGCTGTTTGTCAACCCAGCGGCTCTGAGCTCTCTCATGTACAATCGCCCCTGGGACGCCTCCAGTCGGGCCACGTCGGTGCTCCCCTCTGCCAGCATGCTGCCGTCTGCCGGGGCCGCGGCCGGAACGGCAGGCACCGTCAGCAGCGCGCCGTGGCGGAGCACGAGGGCCCGAGGTTCCACCTTGGGGTGCGCAGGGAACGCAGCCACATCCACGCCGCGCCCTGGGCTCAGCTTCGTTTTGGCCCTGTTGCCGCGGAGGCCGACCTGCGCGCACGCAACTACAAACGCCACCTCCGCCTGCGCCGCCACCGCAGGCGCGCAGATGACATACAAGTCTCCTCCTTCTCCTCCCCCTTGTCCTCCTCCTCCTCCTCCTCCTCCTCCTCCTCCTCCTCCTCCTCCTCCTCCTCCTCCTCTTGTTGCCGCCCTATTCTCCTCCTCGCTCCTCCTCCTCCACAACCGCCCACGCGCGCTCCACCGCGGGCCCGCGAAGGAGAAGGAGGGAGGATAAAAGGGTTGGGGAGGATGAAGGCGAGGGGGGAGGAGAATGAGACGGAGTACGACGACGACCACCACCACAACCATCTATACCAAGAGGGGGCTGAAGATGATGAGGATGGGGAGGAGGAAGGACCGGGAGTGGAGGAGGACATAATACAGAGGGGAACAGTGAGGACGAGGATTGAGAAGGAGAAGGGGGGATAAAGATAACCAAAATTGAGAATCACCACCACCACCACCACCAACAACATCGCCCTCCTCTTGACCGGGCCCGGCTGAGGCTCCTCTGGCTTCGGGCCGGCCTCGGCCGCTGAGACCACCCACAGGGGATCGTACATGTCGGCTTGTCCTGGGCACTTCGGAGGAGTGAGGAGGGGGAGGAGACGGAAAGGAAAGATGTTCGAACAATCGCTTCGCGATGTTCAGCCTCGTCAGGCCCGCTTCGAACTATCGGACCGTTGAACATCGTTACAAGATGAGAACTTGCTGGGCGGATTCAGAGGAGGGTTCTGGGACTCACGTTGATAGGAGGGGGAGTCAGGGAGCATCGAAGATGAAGATGGCAATACGTTTTAGGTGTTGAAGAGGACTCCAAGGGTGTCCGTGTCGCCACGGGCGGGAGTTGATAGCGTTTGGCGGATCGCAACCCGAGACTTAACCCGAATTTTGGCCAGAACGCAACCCGTTGAAAGGGAACGCGCTCCGCCTTCTCCTCCTCCTCCTCCTACTCCTCCTCGTCCATCTCCTCCTCCTTCTCCCTGAGGAGAGAGGAGGGCGGACGGATAATGTCGAATATGTTGCCCGACCCTACTGTGCTGCGTGATCGTTTTAGAACGCTTGTTGCCCGTCCTTCCTTCCTTCCTTCCATCGTTCCTTCCTTCCTCCCTCCCGCCGCCCCCTGTTACCTACTCCTGCCTCATGCCTGCTTATTGCCGCCCAATCTCGCCTCCCTGGTGGGCGTTTTTTATTAAAAAAATGCGTTTCGGCATAGGGCGGAGGGGGGGAGGAAGGGGGGGTTGTCTGGCTCCAGACCTCTGCTTAGTGCGACTGTTTGCAACAGTGCGTCCTGTGGGGGAGACTCCGCCTGCTCGAAACAGGCGCCAAAAAACAGCCAAGATCCATTCCAGGGGGGGGGGGCGTAACGGGGGGGTGCGAGGGTCCGCGCGATCGGCAAAACAACGAATAACAAACGGCCACTACTGGGTGCGCCCGAGGAGGCGTTTGAAAGAGCAGGAAGAAAGATGAGGATGACAACACGAGGACGGAGAGGATCGAGGGGAACTCGGATCGTCCGAGATTGGCTCGATTCAGGCCGATGGATGCCTTCCACATTGAGTGCCCGCGCTGGGGTCGTTAACCTGCCGTACTCCCCGATGCCCCAAGATTGTGCGGCTACGCAGAGACCTGTACCCCGTCCCGGGGATCTGCTTTCCTACCCTCCTTCACCTCCTCCCATCCCTGCCTCTGCCCTCCGCATGTCACTCATTTCGGCACGTCTCTCACGCGCTTCGCGGCCCCATAGGGAGCTCCTCCGAAGGCCCCAGAGGGAGCGTTCGCATGTGGGAGTCACGCCCGTTTCGACACCCCCTTCACACCGTTTGTGGCCCGGCAGGGAGCTTTACCAAAAGACTCAGAAAAAAACGTTTGCATGTGGGCGCCATGCCCGTTTCTGCACACCCCTCGCACGTTCCGTGGCCCCACAGGGAGGAGCTGCACCCCAGGCCCCAGAAGGAGCGTTCGCATGCGGGCGTTACGCCCGTTTGGGCACACCCCTCACGAGCACAGGGAGCTCCTCCGAAGACCCTGGTGGGAGCGATCGCATGCGGGCGTCACGCGCGTCTCGGTACACCCCTCACGCGGTCCGTGGCCCCTCAGGGAGCTCCTCCGAAGGCCCCAGTAGAAACGTTTGCATGTGAGCGCCATGCCCGTTTCGGCACACCCCTCACACGTTCCGTGGCCGCATAGGGAGCTCCAACGGAGACCCCAGAGGGAGCGATCGCATTTGGACGTCACGCCTGTCTCGGCAAACCCCTCACGCGCTTCGTGACCCCACAGGGAAGGCCCCAGAGGGAGCGCTCGCATGTGGGCGCCACACCCGTTTGGGCACACCCCGCGCACGTTCACTGGCCCCATAGGGAGCCCCTCCGAAGGGCCAGAGGGAGCGTTCGCATGTGGGCGTCACGCCTGTTTCGGCACGTCTCTCACGCGCTTCGTGACCCCGTGAGGGGGTTCACCGAATGCCTCAAAGGGAGCGATCGCATGTGGGCGTCACGCCCGTTTCGGTACGCTCTTCACATCGCACGTGGGGGTCGCGCCCGTTTCGGTACACCCCTCACACGTTTCGTGACCCCACAAGGAACTCATCCGAAGGCTACAATGGCATGGTCAGCATGCGCCCCCCCCCCCCACACACACACACATTTTGGCCTGCACCTCGCGCGGTTCGTGGCCCCACCGGGGAATCGACCGAAGACCACACTCATTGCTGCAATACTCACAACCGCACATGGTTGGGCCCTTCGCCGGGACACTGCTTGACTGCCCCGAGAATCAACAAATGCCTTCAGAGGCAGACCGCTGCCAAATAACGTCCCGTTTTGAAGAGACAGCGCCCCGCGTCACACCTCTGCTCTTGCCCTCCCTCCTCCCTGCTCCCATCCCTGCTCCTGCCCTCCGCATGTCAACCATTTCAGCACACCCCACACGAAGTTCGTGACCCCATGGGAAGCTCCTTCGAAGGCATAGGAGAATGCGTTCGCATGTGGGCGTCACGCCCTTCTCGGCACACCCCTCACACGGTTAGCGGGCCCACAGGGAGCTCCTCCGAAGGCCCAAGAGGGAGCGATCGCATGTGTGCGTCACGCCCGTTTCTGCACACCCCTCACACGCTTCGTGACCCCATAGGGAGCTCCAACAGAGGCCCCAGAGGGAGCGGTCGCATGTGGACGTCACGCCCGTCTCGGCAAACCCCTCACGCGCTTCGTGACCCCACAGGGAGCTCCTCCGAAGGCCCCAGAGGGAGCGCTCGCATGTGGGCGCCACGCCCGTTTCGGCAAACCCCTCAAGCGTTTTGTGACCCCATAGGGAGCTCCAACGAAGGCTCCAGAAGAAGCGTTCGCATGTGGGCTTCACGCCCGTTTCGGCAAACCCCTCACACGCTTCGTGACCCCATAGGGATCTCCTCCGAAAGCCCCAGCAGGAGCGCTCGCATGTTGGCGCCACGCCCGTTTCGGCACACCCCTCACGCGTTTCGTCCCATAGGGAACTCCACCGAAGGCCCCGTTGTGCACAGGTTGCCGCCACACTCATCGGAGCTTCACCGAAAGCGACACTCACAACGACGGTACTCGCAACTGCAGATGGGTCTTCCGCAGGAATGATTTAGCAACGTGAAGAGGCCAAAGCCGTTGCTCGTCCAACTCAGCTCCGCCCGGGGGGGCCGAGCTCCTCTCTGAGGCTCGCTGGAGGTCAGCCGCACACGGAAGCAGCACGGCGCGGGCCCCGTGTTGCGCAGCCGCACGGTGCGTGTGTGCGACACGAAAGGCAGCACGTCTCCGGACATGATGATCGACTGCGCCGTGGCAGGCGGGCCCACTTCCTCCCCTCTAAAGTCGCTCGCCCCCTTCCTCCGCAGCCCCTCCCCATCCCTCCTTTTCATTTAGCGTTTGCTTTCGGGCAACTTGGACGCACTCCTGCGTGTCTCCTTCTCACTCCATCTAACAAAAAACTCCTCCCTGTCGCACCCCCGAGACGTGCTGGTGGGGCGGACCGAGCATTTCGCCAAGTTCCTCACCACTTCCGATCCACATGCGCCACACTTGTAACTGTTTCAGAAGTGGAAGCGCGTGCCGCTTTCATAATGTGGCTATCGCCTTAACGGCGCGCACACTCGCCGTAATTTGGAAGAGCTTCACGAATAGAGGGCGGGCGGGTTACAAAAATGTGGCTCTCGCCCGAGCGCCGCGCACATTCGTCTCAAAGTGTGCAGAGGTTACACGGATGGAGGCCGGTTCCTTTTTCAGAATGTGGCTGTCCTCCGAGCGACGCGCAGATTTGCCTTGTTAGACTACAGCAATTGTAAGGAACATTATGGCTAAGGTCCCAGAAGCATGTGTTTGGGCACGGTGTATGAGGGCGCAACAGCCATGTTGATTCGCGGTGTCGATGTCCCAGATCCCAGACATGGAGTTCTGCCACGATTCAGGATGGTTAGGACGCAATGATAATGTCGATTGGCAGCGTTGAGGACTCAGGGTTGGTGTTTTGGCACGTTCGGTTGTCTTCCAACAAGGCACTACCCTCACTGATAATGAATTATTGTATAGGCCTCTTCGGATGACTGCGTCCCGTTCGACCACTCATGCAATCAAAATCCGCCGCTCCGCCTTTCCGTTTGAATCGTCGTCGCCGTCGCCGCTCATTCCCCTTCCCCTGGGCCCTCCACCTCAAGCGATCCAGCCAGACGGAAATCGAACAACGTCGAAGTTGATTCGAAGGGAAGCCCGTTCCCTTTGATCCCTTCCCTGGCTGGCGGGGAAGGGTCTGGGGGGAGGGGTAGCGGGCGGGGGCCCCAGGGTTCGTGACCTCCCCCTGGGGGGCTCCCCCCTGTGGACCAAGGGGGCCAGGGGTGGTCCCTTGGTGGACAGGGGAAAAGTCAGGACCCCTCCTCCCGCCTCCCCCCTGTGGACACATGGACCACGATCCCCCCTCCTCCCGGAGCCCGCCCACGGAAACACCCTCCTCACTCGTATCTGCTGTTGCCAGGTGCTGCGTGCTTTCCTACATGCCTCCAAGAGGCCTCAAATCTGCCAAGTGGCCTCGGAGTTCCCCAAGAAGTCGCCGACGAGGACCCCATTCAGAGCCCAATAGGCGACCAAGAGAGCCTAAACAAGGGCTTCAGAACGTCAGCGCCGTCGTCGTTGCCGCAGCCGCCGTCGCCGCAGCCGCCGTCGCCGTCCTCGTCGCCGGGTCTGCGGCATCCGCCGTAAAGCCTTCCCAATACAGATTGTTCAACATAAAAACAACTAGGCCGGCAACCCAAACCCTATTTAAACACGGGGCGACTATAAACAGAACCGCTCGATACGCCAAAAAGCATTGAGAGATCTGTACTAACCCTGAAACGCTTCGCCAAACAACGTCAGACTACGCCCACCGTCACCCATGCATACACGCACTCTCACGACTCACATTGGAAACGAAATCGGCCGCTCAACGTGGGAGGGGTTTGCCAAGATGGCCCGGGGCCACCATGCGGACACTGTCACTGGGGCCTTCGGTGGGTCTCCTTGTGGAGCCGCGAAGCGTACGAGGGGTGTGCCGACATGGCGCGGGAAACCATGCGGAGTGTCACTGGGGCCTTCGGTGGGTATACCTGCGGGGCCACGATTCGTGTGATGGGTGTGCCGAAATGGCGCGGGTACCGATGCGGACTGTGCCACTGACGCTTTCGGTGGGTCTCCCTAAGGGGGTCACGAAGCGCGCGAGGAGTATGCCGAAATGGCGCGGGTAATCATGCGGATCGTGCCACTGGGGCCTTCGGTGGATGTCCCTGTGGGGGCAAGAAACGTGTCGGAGGTGTTCCGGGATGGGGATGGTAACTGGTCGGACTGCGGCCCTGAGGCTTCTGGTGGAGCTCCCTAGGGAACCACGAAACGTGCGAGGGGTGTGCCGAACTGGCGCAGGATAACCATGCGGGCTGCGCCACTGGGGCCTTCGGTGGAAATCCTCATTGGGCCACGAAACGTGCGAGGGGTGGGCCTGCATCGCGGGTAAACATGCGGACTGTGCCACTGGGGCCTTCGGTGGGTCTCCCCGTGGGGCCACGAAACGTGTGATGGTTCGTCGAAGCGGACCCGAATACGTATGCGGACCCTGCCAGTGAAGCCTTCGGTGGAGTCCCCTATGGGGCCACGAAGCGTGTGAATGGTGCGTCGGAACGGTGCTGTTAATGACGATGGCGATAACGAGCATGAAGGTGGATAATCCTAGAGATGTCGATGAAAACGATGATGGCGTCGGCGATGACGATACCAAGGGAGGGGAGATGATGACGATAAGCATGACGGTGGTGACGGTGATGATGATGCTGATGACGGCGATGGTGAATGCGATGATGATGGTGGTGATGGGAAGTGGAAAAGGGGTGGATGAGGAGGAAGTGAAGGGATTGAGTCATCGGGACGACGATGAGGGGGAGGAGGGGGGGAGAAGGAGGAAAGTGTTGCGAAGCAGGGCCCCACACAGCGCCGCAACGATTTTGCAATGGCAACAGTTTGCACATGTTACTTTCCTCAAATTGGACCGCCAGAAAACAGCATGTAATGCGTGGGAACTGTCGAATTGCCACGCGCCGCCTGCTCCTGCCATTGAATCGCGCCGCGCGCGCGACGGAGGCGAGACCATCGCCGACCCAAAGCCAGGTCGTCATGACTGCTAGGGAAGTCTGTCGCCGCGATGATATGTCATGTTGCCGTCATTGGGCATGGCGCCCGCGCGCAACTCCGATGCGTTCGCGCGCACTCCAGGGGACATTGTTGCGACCTGCTGCGTTCCCATGCGCTCCGCAGTCTCAACTCGCTTTCACAGAGACGCACAAACTCTCCCGGACGCCCAAACTCACCATGACTCCCTCACGGGCGATGGGCACCACCTCTCTGACGTGACCAAAGCCGATGGGTCGCTAGGTCACCCACGACGCAGCCCAAGCACATGCTTTGGACCCATATGTGGTCGTTTTTGGGAGGCTCTTTTCCGCTGTTCTGTAACTTCTGGTCGAACGGCTGCTCATGGTAAGGGTGGACGATCTGTGGTGGCTTCTAACCGCGCGCGCTGAAAACTTTCGTAATCGCTAGCGCCGTGTACCGGCGTCCCTCCAACTATACGTATCCTGATGCTACTCCCGCCATTGGTCTTGCCGCGGGGCCACGGGGGCGATCCCCCCGCCGACGGGAGCACCGGCCTGGCCACGCGGAGCTGCGACGGGGATTCTGCCACCACGCTTTCCAGACCCACTCCGCCACTCCGCCCCCCAATTTTCGAGCCGCCTCTGCACCTATGGCAAGCTAGCTACCGTTCCAGTTCCAGCGCGACGTGAACTATTCGGCGCGGATGCCCCATAGGTGCATCGAACTCTCTGGCACGCCGCACTGCCAGTTGCTTAGCGTGAGAATCATGGCCTGCTAGATCGCGGTGATCGTGGAAATCTGAATGGAAATAGTCGGAGGTGCAAAACGAACGCCTCGCTAGGGACATCCCAACAGTCTTGCCTCGAATTCGCCAGCGAGATACCCACCGCGGTTCCCCCTCGGGGTGCTAGAGCGAGAGCCTCCCTCGACACATCCCCTCAATCTGATCTGAACAAGAATCATCGGTGAAGCACAACGGGCGCCTCGCTCGATACATTCCCAGTCTGGCCGCGAACGGCCCTGTGAGATACCCCCTAACGGCTCCCCCCTGGGGTGCTAAAACAAACTCCTGGCTCGAGATATCCTCACCATCTGCTCTTAAGGTTGAAGAGCAGGCGAAACTTAACAGGCGCCTCATTGAACAGAAGAGTCGGTGAAGCCAAAAGAGGGACTCGTGCAAGACATTCTCACAATTTGGCCGCGAAAGGGCCAGTGAGATTCTTCCTGGCGGTTCCCCCTTGGGGTGCTGAAACAAGCGCCTCGCTCGATTAATAGTCCCGCAGTATATTCTGAAAGTAGACGAGTCGGTGAAGCAAAACGGGCGCCTCGCTCCAGACATCCCCAACATTTGGCCGCGAACGGGCCCATGATACACCCGCCGCCGGCCTCCCCCTTGGAGTGCTGAAACAAGCGCCTCGCTCGAGACACACTCACCACCTGCTCTGAAAGCAGAAGACTCGGTGAAGCCAAACGGGCTAGGGTGCCGAAGTGGATGTGGATCCCTCTGCACAGTGGCGCCCGGGCAATGGGATCGACACACCGTCGCGCAGCGTTGTGATTGCGATGTCAGTCGTGGGGTAACACAGGGCCCCGAAAGAAGAATGCCTCGCGCGTCTGAGTTTCGCTAGGAGCGCGGCCGCGCGACGGCCCCAACGACGTGGCAACGATTTGGACTACGATTTTTCCCACGACTTGACCCGCGACCTGGCCCAAGATGTCGCCCACGAAAGCGCCCACGACTTGGCCCGCGACTTGGCCCACGAGAAAGACCAAGAAAGCGCTCATGATTTCGCCTACGTTTTGGCCGCGAAGCCCCCATATGTAGCCCACGATTTCGCCCACTTCTTGTTAACGCGATTTCGTGTAAGATTGAATCGCATTCTGGCAAGAGCGTGGCAAGAGAAGTGGGCCACCAAAGTGCGGTGCCCCAAAACTCGCGCCTGGGGCGGCCGATCGGAGAGGGGAGGGGGCCACGGGGGGGAGGGAGGGCGCGGCGGACGGCGGCGGAGAGGGACAGGGGGAGGGGGACAGGGGGACAGGGGGAGGGGGATTGGGAGGGGGGGCATCGGGAGAAGGACGAGAGGGCAGACGGGGGTGTGGGGAAGCGCAGGGCAGGGGGAAGGGCGCGTGGCCAAAGGGAGGGGGAGGAAAGGGGTAGAGGGGCCAGGAGCAAAAGGGAGACCTCGCCTGAGGCAACCAGGAAATCAAGAAGGGCCCCGGCCGTAGGCGCACCAGAAATGAAGAGAGAAATAATGATGCAAGGAAACAGGAGAGGGATGGGGGCCAAGCGAAGGACTGACGGGGGACGGGCATGGGCAGTGCAAGAGGGCGGAGGAGGGAGTGTGATCAGGGGTCGGATGAAAGGGAAAGCGTGTGGACTAGATTCTAATCTGAATAAGTGGGCGGGAGTGAGCAAGAACAGAAAAAAGGAGCAGGATTGCGGGCATGAATCGGAGGACGAGCACGACCATGAGTAGTAATGATGCGACCGGGGATACCTGTAGGAGGGAGATTACCGTAGCACCCCGCTGGGCTTGCATCACATAGCTTACACTGCAGAGCTTCATCACATAACTCACCGTAGATTGCTTCGCATATGTTACACCACATTGCCTACGCAACACATCGTACCGTACAGAGATTGCAGCGTATACCTTGCATCACGTAGCTCTCAGTATACAGTTTTTCACCACGTGATTTACCACACATGATGGACATATCGTATCTTGCTCCGCATATGTTACACCACAGTGCATACGCGCCACACGTCTCACCCTACAGAGCTTGCAGAGCATACCTTGCTTCACATAGTTCACGCATCAACAGGGCAACACACATGCTTTTTGAGGTCCGCACTGGCAAACATAATTATTTTCGGGCCGGAACCACCCAGCGCACGGGGCGCCACAGAGGTGCCCACGGGCGCCCACCAACCATGCACCAGCCAAAAACCTGGCGCACTCAACCAATCACGAAAATGGAACGACATGAGAACCCCTACGTAAATGCGAGCACGGCCTGGGGAAAACGCACCAACCAAATTTGATCCCTAGAACGTCGATGCGAAGGAAAGGAGTGGCGGTCGCGCAGATCTGGCCGCCCAATGTCCCCCGCGCGGTGCCGTCTTGGCAGCGCGCACAAAGGGATGCGCCGAAGCGAGGGAAGCGCTTCTAATAAGGCAAGGAGCTCGTGAGAAGCCATCCCTCTAAGATGCCCTCTCACAAACCTCTCCTTCCAACAAGGCTGATGAGCCCCATCCCTCGTGCGGGCCGCCACTGTTGGCTATTGGCGGTTTCAGGATGGAAAATGCAGACAATGACAGGAACTTACGAGGGAGACGGACATGGAGGAGATCGGTGGAGGACGCATCGCCGATCATCGGCACGCACCTGGCAGAGCTGGCGGAGACGCCTGGCGGTCGCTGAAAGCGGCGACCGACACGAGGCTCCGCCACCGACGGCGTCCAAACATGAGGATCCTCGAGCTTCGATGGGAAGGAGATGGGTGCGGAGGGCGGGAGTGCGCGGCCGCCACCTTCGGCAGGCACGAGACCGTGGGCGCGACGCTCAGCCCCTGCAAGCAGACCGCGGTCACGGTGCAGTCAGAGGAATCGGGCCGCGGCGAGCTGCTGACGAAGTCATCTCGGGGGGGCGGGTGGGGGGCGCGGGCAGGGTGCTTCAGAGGTCCGCAAGCGCGGGCTTCCGGGAGCAAGAGGCTCAGGGTCCAGAGATACAAATTGTGGTTCAGCCTGACGGGCAGTATGACCTGTTCTCAGCTGCATCGAGATCCCGTCCTTTCCCCTCTCGCCTGCCCCTCCCTCACCTCTTACTTTCCCTACCTCTCCCCCCCTCCTCCTCCGTCCCTCGCGTGCCTCTCACATCCTGCTTTCCCCTTCACTCTCTCCCCTCCCTTTCCCCTTGACACTATCGCCCCCTTCAGCCCACCAGGCAACATCGGCGCATCGGAAAAATCGCACCTTCAAATCCGCCAGCGCCCGCTTGGAATGGGCGTGTTAGAGCGCTCTTCTCTTTCCGGGTAACATTGCTCCTACGTCCTCAATGCGGTCACTGTTCCCAGCATCCTGTGGTGTCTGGTGCCCATTTAGAAGAGACAGCGCCCCGCGTCTCCTTCCTTCCCTCCCGCTGACCCCTCCCTGCTATCCCTGCCTCTGCCCTCCACATGTCCATTTCGGCACACCGCTCACACGCTTCGGGGCCCCACAGGAAGCTCCACCGAATGCCCCAGGCCCGAAAACTGTCCCCGAAGGCCGAGCCCGAAGAGAAAAAAACACCACGATTATCACGTCGTCGGGTATATGCGTCATCTGTTTCGCTTTTGTTCACCCTCTTGTTCTCTCCCCTTCCTCCTCCGCCTCCTCCTCCTCCTCCGCCTCCTCCTCCTCCAGCCCCCTGTGCCTCTCCCCCTCCTCTTCCGCCTCCTCGTTCCCCCACTCAACCTCGCATCACTCCACCTCGCATTTCTTCCTTCCTACTTCCTCCTCGTCCCACTTCCTCCCCCGCCTCCCGCAATCGTGGTGCCGACCGATTTGTAGTCGTTCCAGCGCCCCGCCCCCGAACGGGGGCCCAAGGCCCTTCGCGAGACCCCGGTTCCGAAAAGAACGCGCCTCGCCTAACGAGGTCGTCTGTGCGTCGAATAGGCGATCCTGACCTGAAGCGCGCACGTGAGGCGCCCATTTCGCAATGGCAACGAACGTCTAAATTGTAAACTCCGTGCAGCCTGGTACGGTGACGGCGGCTGCTGAATCCCAATCCGTTTCCACTATGCCCCATCCCACCGTGAGAGAAAGCCGACACTCCAAGGCTGACCTCTCCCGAGGCCCATCCCGATGCCCAGGACCAATATTATCCAACTTAGCACGAGTCGCAATTCATCATCGTGGACTGTCGCGTCCACTCATACCGTGGTTCAACACCAGGGATACCATTTCAGGGTGTGCTAGACCGCGGTCGTTTGGCTTCGCTGCGCCAGCCCGCAGCGGGGCCACGGTGCCGACGACTACAACGACGACGGCGCAAACCACGACGACAACGGCGACGACGGCAACAACCACAGAAACGGCAGACATGACGACAGCGACGGCGACTGCGGCCATGACCGCGACCTCGACGATGACGGCGACAAGACGAGCACACTGGCAGAGACGACAATCACGACGGCGGCGACGACCGCGACAACGACAACGACCACGACCGCGCAACCACGGCGACGGCCAACACGACAACTACGACGGTCACGACGACGACCGTGACAGCGGCGGCGGTGGAGGCCGCCTTGCGACTGCTGGTCCTCTCGAGCGAGGACGGCGCCGCCGAAAAGCGGGAGGCCTGCGGTCATGGGAGTGTGGCGGGCCAACGAGGCCGCCGCCCTCCAGGGGGGATCTTGGACTGCAATGGGGCGTTGCGTTCCGCTTGCCCCGAGGCCGCGAGCGCGCAAGGAGCGCCAGGCAAAGCCACGCGCACGTGGAGGGAGGGACAGCAGAGCCAGGAACGACGTAGCCCAAAATCGCTGCTATAAGATGCAACAAAACAAGCAGACGAGAAGATCGTCCGGACATCACCCACCATGAAGCCATCGCGGGCCCGCCGAGGGGTGTGGAGGAGGGGTGAGGCAGAAAGAACGAGGATGGGGTGCTTGAACGTCTTCGTCCGCAACTTTAGGGGGGCGGCGACTACAACTGTGATGAAAGCATACGTCGCTATTCCAAACAAGAAGCACGGAAGGAGGACTGCCCTTCGGGTGTGGCCACGGACTGAAGTGGGATGGGCTATCCTCAAGCATTCAGCAGATCTGCAAAGATATTGACCAAATCTTCTTAGCAGAGGAGGAAGAGTCCTTCATCGTGTGCCGGACAGCAACCCTGCACCGCCACTTGAGCGACGAAAAGAAACGGGTCTTGCGCAAGTCTACATGGCGACCTCACGCGGTGGCTTACGCGGGACGCCAGCGTGGCACACCGCTTGGAGACGAGGGCGCTTACGCGCGACCTTACGCGGGCAACTTACGCGCCAATGCCGCTTTCCACTGTTCGGACGTCCATTCCCCGTGCATTTCTCAATTTCGTGAGTCTTCCTCGTCTCGCAGGATGATCAAAAGTGCTCCTCGATGGTCCTCGCCGGAAATATGCACACGTCCGACCGATGCCAAGGTCGATGTCTTCGATCCCAATTTCTTCTGTCGCTCACTTGAGTCCTACGCTTCGCACGTGTCCCGCCTCTCTCTTTCTCTCACTCTCTCTCTGCGCAGCTGTTTTGCTGCCGCGGCTGTTGCTGCACGCTGCTTCCGTTGTTTCACAAACGTGTGAAATATGTTTGGCGCTGTGAGAGTGTGGTGGCAATGTATGATTACAGAACAACTAATTGAATCCATATGCACTTTAAGAACTCTGCGCGGATTTCTTGGCTCCGCGCTGGGCCCCGCTCCCTGCTGCGAGGAGCGCGCCAGAGGCGTCGCCAGAGGCGCAGCTGGGGGGGAGCCGAGCTGAGATCCGACAATTTCGAGCGGAGCGCCGATAATTTACTTTATGTATCTATACGTTCGCCTGCACAAAGCAAATGTTGTTGCTCTGGCCACCCATCGGCTCTATCCTGAGCGTGGCGCGCCAGGCGTCTGCCTTGTGTCCGTCCTCCTGCGCCCACTGCTGCTGCGCTCCCGTTCACCGCTCTTGGCAGCCCTGCTCGCTTCCGTACCCGACGAGCGCACCTCCAAAATGGACAACGAAAACGGGAGATGGATCATTTGAACAGGATTCGTGGCGGCGGCGCGCAGACGGGGGTTGGGTGAGGGAGATGGCCTTAAACAGGGCAGGGGGCTTCGCTGCCCCCCGCCTTCTGAGAGGCCTTCTCAAAGCCTCCGAGCCATCTGCCTTCCTGCCTGCCCTCCCAGCCCTCCGGGCCCCCCCGCCATTTGAGAGGCCTCATCGAAAGCGCCTGAGCACGATCCCTGCCTACTTAGAAGGCTACCGCCACCCTCCCCTCGCCCGACTCCCTTTTGCGCGCCGCCAGTGGTGGCTGTTAGTGCCTCGACAAACAGAACAACCGTCTCGAACCCAGAACCTCGAACCTGCCACCTTTTCCTGCTGGCCGGACCCATATGCTGGGGCCACATCAAACCCCAAGCCGGCTCCAAGATACGTTCTCAGGATCTGCGCTGGAACCTCCTCCCTGGCGCGCGAAGCGCGCCAGGGGCGCCGCCGAGGTGCCGCCAGGGGACTCTAGCGCAGATCCCAAAAATCTGCGCGGACTGTCGAACCAAATGTTTATGTAATTCATCTTCGAACAACAAGACCGTTGTTTTACGGGCTCTGGTTTGCATTTGTTTTGCCTGCTCCGGCGATGTTTGTTCCAGTTCCGTCGCCCTGTTACTTCTAGTTCGGGCTGCGGTTCCAATCCTGGAAACGTTTTGTTGCCATTTCTAGTCGCATCTTGTTGTTACCGCTTCTGCTTTCAGTTGAAACTCTGTCGAAAACGGTGAGGGAGAAGGCCCTGCCGCTTCCGCGGCCAATTAAGATCGGCACCGCCTTGGGGATCGTTCTTCGAGGCCCTCGGCGGGCGGTGGAGATGGACTGATTTCCCTCCCCCAGGCGCCCGAACGTATCCATCCCCTTTCCCGAGATCCCCGAAAATCGATCATCAAAGCGGTGCTGACGGACAACTCCCCGCCTCGAACCGTCTGCGCCCGCGGAGGGCCTGGAGCGTATCCGGGTGGGCGGGCCATCGAGCTCTGCAGCTGCAGGAGCTGGCCGAACGGCAGCAGGCAGTCCTTCTTCGCGGGCAGGCCCTTCGCCTCCGATGGGAGTACCGAAAGGTTGGCATGAAGGAGCCGGGTCCTGGACCCCATCTACGCTTCGCGATAGCAGCCGTTGGCGGCCCCGGCCCCCCCCCCTCGGTAACGTCACGACTCGTGCTGACCTCTAGGTTGTCTTGGGTTATTCCTAAATGTTCCCAAGCAGCGTCAGCGCGAAACGTGACAACACCGGCCACATCACCCTCCTCCCCCCCAGGTGACGTCCCTTAACGTCCGGGAGTGAAAAACTATTTCAGGGCCTTCCCCAAAGACCAGCGGCTCGTCCTGGGCTGCTTTCTGACGGCCCCCGGGGCCCAGAAACGGTCAAACACCTCCAAAGGAAGAAGACCTCCTTTACATAAATGTTCGACTGTCCGCGCGGATCTCTTGATCTGCGGGAACCCAGCTTCCCTGGCACGCGGAGCGCGCGAGGTACGCCGCCGGAGGCGCCGCCATGCGGGGCCTAGGTGCCGAGCCGAGAAGTACGAGCGGACAATGGAGTATCTATGTTGATGTCGTTGTTGTGCCCCTCGAACCTCAGGGCCCGTCTCCCTCAGGACTTGTTTCCTTCAGGGCGAAAAGGCGACACCATCTGATAAGAAGGGGGAAAAAGGAGAGGGGAAGACGATAGGGATGTGGGGGCGGGGGAATGAGAACGAAGCAGGAGGAGGTGAGGGTTTTTGTGCCCCGCCTGCGGAAGCCGAACAAGCCAGCAGCAATGGTGCACTAAGCAACGCTTCCACACCCGCGAGAGGGTAAACCCAGGTCGCGGAAAACCTAACTCTGCCGTTCCGCCGCTCATTGCCCGTCTGGCCGAGGACAATACCAGGGCGCTGGACAGGGCACTTCCGTGCCGGCCCACGCGGCTGCAATTGAGCGTACTGTGTGCACTGAGCGTATCGTGCGCACGGCACACAATACATCCTCTGGCGGTGTGCATGTCGGGTCGATTAACGCACCCCATAGTACATGCGGATCTGCGTGCTCGCGCAGACAACGCCAGCATTTGGGCGCCGCACGGCCACACGCAAAGGCCATCCCAGCTTTCCAACTGGGAAAACCAAGCAAGAACTGAAGACACCGCCAGCGGTCTTCGGCCACCTCGTGCAGATCGTGCTGCCGAACGCACGGCATCTCGGCCGTAGAAGTTCTCTCGCGCGGCGGCAAAGTAGCCCACTCAGCATCGGGAGCGGGCCCGCACGCCAGGCCGCCAGCACACGCCCCAGTTTCATCAGCCAGCGCCGAATACCCTTAGAAAACATCCTCCAAACGCACCTCTTCCTGGGCGTGTCGCGGCCATAAGCTGAGTACTGCCTTCGCCGCTTCGTCCGCCTACGCATCCAAGACGACCCGCCGCTCACCCTCCGTCTGAAGGGCGGCTGGGGCGACCTGGTGCGATGTGACCTTGACCGTCGCTATGTATTCGAGGTCGCCGCGCCGCACTCGGCGCCAATGCCGGGCGTCGAGCCACGCTGAAAACCAGAGGTGCGCACGACTCCGCGCGCAGAAACTGCCAGCACAGCCGCAATACCGCACATGTAGCTCTGGCCCCCACCACAGTACCCAGCCCCTAAAACAAAGGCTTGAAATTCAGCAGCGCGCGAGTACGGAGAGGGCTGAGAGGTGAGGGGGCCAAGAAACTCCCGCACCACCCCCACCCGTTTGAGCCACCGCCCATTCCGCCCGTCGAACCTCTTCGTGAGAGCACGAGTGGTGGCAGAACCGTCTCCAGCAGACGCTGGTCAGGGTAAAACGCGCACCGCTCGATATCAATATTTTGACATCCTCGAACGCACGCACGATCATAATCGCTGGTGATTCGGGCACAAGAATGCCGATGTAGTAATATTCGATCTCTTGCGATTTGCGGTGATTCAGACGCGCGAAACTGGCGGCGTCACTCTTCCCGTGGCCTTCAGCAATGGCCGCGCGCACTCCGTGGCGGTGCGCGTGCCTGTCACGCGGCAGTGGCTCTTGTCGCCCGCATTTTCGCCGTAGCCCCACTCGACCATCATGAGGCCCGCGAGCTAGGCGACGCCCACGACCGATGCCATCGCCCACTGCCCCAGGGACTCGAGGTGATTGGACGCGGAGGCGCCAGCGACCACATCCCACCAGATCGCGGGCACGTCCTGCTCGGAGAGGTTATCACGCCTGCGCGCATAAAGTGTCGCGCCTCAGCGAGCCCGTCGACCTGGCGCGCGCCATGTCCATCGCGCCCTCGAAGAAGATCCGCTCCATCCGCTTGGGGCTGCGCTCGAAAACGGAAGGCCTGCGGAAACAAGGGGGGTGGGGGGGGGGCAAACCTAGCGGCGGCTCTCCACCTTCCACCCTGCCTCGGTGGCTGCCGTGCACGCCGCTCTAGTCGGGCCAGGTTCTGACTTACCATGAGCCGCCGAGGGCCTGCCCGCGCACGCGCCTCTGCATGGTCGCGGGTAGCAATCTGTCTTTCTTGTGCCCCCAGTCCGTGGTCCTCCACCACTCCTTGGAATACCTGTCCAGCGGCATGTTAGCGGCCTCCCTCATGGGGTCGAGGTCGGAATAAATCGAGCCGAATCACCTCCGACATGCGGCCGTGCCCGTACACTTGCTTGATCACGAGTCTCGCCCGCTGCAAATGCTGAAGCGAGAACTTATTCATGGGCACACCGAGTGCAAAATGCGCCCCGTCCTCCTCAGCGCCTGCATCGCCCTACACGTCATAGTGACCATGGTCTTGGATGCCTTCTTCCACTTGCCTCGAACAGGTCCACGGTGGATGCTCCGAACGGTGCTGCCATGGCGCCGTTGTCCAGCTCGAAAGTCTGGTCACAAATGTCGAACTGAAGCAGGCCTGGCCTGTTTGGCCTGGCCTTCTGGCGCCCTTTGCCACGGGGTCACCCCACCTCCTGCGCGGGCAGTCCGAAGCCTTCAAGCCTGCGCACGCCCTCCTCCGCGATGCCGCCGCTGTCCCCGAGGATGGCTCCATTCGCGTCGTCCACATCAAAGGTTCGCAGATGTTGCGCGGATTCCTGTCAGCACTTGATGCTTGAGATTATTATTTGCTTCCGCTTCCGCAATTGTGGATATAACCTCAAAATGTGCATCGAAAAACTGATGCTTCGCGATGTGCTTTTGATGTTCGTACCGCGCGTGTCACGAAATGCGCCGGAACCACTACTTCTGGCGCGTTTCGTGACCCGCGCCGGAGCGGCTTGCTTCCGAAGCAAACCGTTCCGGCGCCTCCCAAGCCTCCCAGCCTTGGGGGGGCCCTCCCGGAACTCGTCCCGGAAGTGGGACCCATCCTTGGGAGGGCCCATCCTCCTTGGGGGATCCATAAAGGGGCTCCCTTCCCGAAGCAACGCGGGGCGCTCTGGCCTCCCGCGTGCCCCCCCACATGGGCCACCGACCGAGGGACCCCCGCGGGAGTCCTCGTCCCTGGAACACCCCCCCGGGGTAATCCTCAGGCAGACCCGTCCTGGGCAGACCCCTCACGTGGCGTTCCCCCCCGCCCAGAGCTCCTCGGGATGCCCAGCCCGCGGGGGTTCCCAGGAAGCGCGCCTACCCCCCGAAGGAGCAACAAAACTGCCGCAGGCTGAGGAATTTGTCATTAATTCTGCGGGTGTGAGAGCGAGTCCGCGTAAACGACAGGCGCGGCAAAGACGACAACGACGACTTCAGTGACGTCCTCCTCCAGTGGGCAGCTTTCAAGTGAGACGACGGAACACAATAATGGAAGAGCGAGGTGGTCTCACTGCAACAACTCAGGCAAGCGCGCATAGCGTCGCCACGCCCTCTGGCGTGCTACTCGCGGCGCCTACTGGCATTTGGGATGCCCAAATACCACCCCGGATATATCGCGGTGGCCACCTGCGCGCAAACTTAAGTAGAGCGAGTATGAGCGTGAGTGATCTGAGTGTGAGCGAAGTAAGAGTGCAAGCAAAACTGCCTATGAGTGAATAGGACTGGGAGCGAGTCTGTGAGAGTGGGTCTGAAAGTGGAGAATAAAACATCTGGGTGTGAGTTCATGTAGGTGCTAAAGAGTCTGAGTTTGTGTGGGTATGAATATGGTTGAGCCGAAGTATGGAAGATTCTGAATGTGGGTGACTTCGAGTATGGGCTAAGCTGAATGTGGTGAGTCAGTCGAACAGAGGAAGGACAACTTCTGAATTAATCTGAGTGAGAATCAATGCGTCTGACTGAAGCAATGGAGAAGACGGAGGGAGAGGAGGTTGGTTAGTGAGGAGCACACACATTCAACGAGAAACGCATGGGGGGGCAACAACAAACAAACCACCTGAAGCGAACCGCCTGAGACACCCCCACAATATGTGCACCAACGGACGAACGTCATCCCCCCTAGCTGCTTCCCCTCGGAGTGCCAAAATGCCATGCCTTCTGTATTGCTGTGGGCAAAGGACGGCCACAAGAGAAACGTCTGGGAGGCAGAAACGGGCAAACCGTCCGAGACATCCCCACCATGGCTCGCAAGGCGAGTGTCATCCCTCATGGCGGCTCCCCCATGGCGTGCCCAAGTGCAACGCCTGCGATATCGCGGTGAGCAGCGACCACCCAAATAACGAAACTCCGGGGGCAGAAGCGGGCAAACCACCCGAGGCATGCCCACAATCTGGGCGCGAACGGGCGAGTGGCATACCTCCTGGCGGCCCCTCCATGGGGTGCACATGTGCCACGCCTGCTATCGCGGTGAACAATGGGCCACCACCATCGAAAAACTGTGGGGGCAGAAACAAGCAAACCGCGTGAGCCCCCCCCCACGCTCTGGGCGCGAACGGGTCAATATCATACTCTCTGGCGGCTCCTCTTAGAGGTGCCCAACTATAATGCATGTGATATCGCGGCGAGCAATGGACCATTCAACACGGAACGCCTGGGGGCGGGAGAAACAAGTAAACCGCCTGAGACATCCGCGGTTCCCACTTGGGGCGCCCAAGTGTCACGCCAGCTACATCGCGGTGAGCAGTGGGCCGACCGAGATGTCTGAGTGAGTCTGAGTGGGGAAGAGCGTTTCGAAGTGGAAAAGCTTAAGGTGTACGAGTGAGTCTGCGTCTGGGGCTAATTCCCTCAGTGGGTCTGGGGGAGTCTGAATTGGTATGAGCCTGAGTGAATCTGAATGAGGAGGTGATGTGGCTGAGCCTGCGGGAAGAAGAGTCAGTCTGCGATGAAGCCCGTGAAGAGAAGTGGGTCTGTGATGGACCATGTGAGGGGTGTGATTGATCCGAGCATGCGTATCCGAATGATATGGGAGAGGAGAATAGGAGGCGGATGAGGAGGATGAGGAGGATGAGGGGAAGGAGGAGCAACACGAGTAAGGAGGAACAGAAAAAAGCCCCCCCCCCCCTGCAGAGGCAGGGGACCCCCCTGGGCAAGAAACACAACACACAAGGCCGCACGAAACAAAAAGAGAAAAAGGTTTCACCAGGGACAAGCGGCAGGAAAAGAAAGAAAGGAACATGAACACACATAAACGGTGCGGACGGGCGCCGCCGCCTCCACGGGAAACAACAATAAGGGTCTCAGGTCAAAAAAGCAGCCATCACTGTCAACATGCTCATCCTCCTCATCCTCCTCTTCCTCCTCCTCGTCCTTATCATTAGCATCATCGTTGTCATCGTCATCGTCATCGTCAGCGTCATCGTCAGCGTCATCGTCATCATCATCATCAGCAGCAGCATCATCATCATCATCATGATCATGATCATGATCATCATCATCAGCATCAGCATCATCATCATCATCATCATCATCATCATCATCATCATCATCATCATCATCATCATCATCGTCAGCATTATCACCATCACCATCACCATCCTCAGCATCCGTATCATCATCATCATCATCATCATCATCATCATCATCATCATCATCATCATCAGCATCATCATCATCATCAGCATCAGCATCAGCATCAGCATCATCATCATCAGCATCAGCATCATCATCATTCTCAGCATCAGCATCATCATCAGCAGCAACATCATCCTCATCACGATTGTCACACGCGACGGCTTCACGTGCCCCCTCGTTCAATCGCCATCCCGAATTACGGGCTTGCACCGCGGCGGGACTTGCCGCAGACAGCTGGATAATGACTATGGCCGGCGATTCTGATGATCGGTGGCCAAGATGGGATGCTGATATCGATGACGATGGTGTGGTGGTGTGGAGAGAGGCGGGGAGGGGGAGATGAGGAGATTCCTGCGCGGGGAGCCCAGAGGACACAAACACCCCACCTAGGATGTCAGGAACCAAAACCCCGCTGAAGATGTGGGGAACGATGACGGCGGTTGAGGTATGTGTATGGCCCGCTCGGGTTAGTAACATGATCTGGCAACCCCTGGGAGAGGCCCCCCCCCTCGAGACTTCCTCAGCCCTTGGAGGAGGCTCCCGCTCGAGACCTCCTCCACACGCATGCCCCCAGGAGCCCCAAAGAATTACGAGTACAAGAGGTGGGCGCCCCGCACGGGTTAATAATAAGATCTTAGGCGCCCATACTGAGGGGGTCGAGATTTCCTCGCCATTCAATCAGAGACGAAGCTCCCGCTCGAAACGTCCTCCAGATTCAGGCCTCAGGAGCTCAAACATGACGACTGCTGCAAGATTTGGACGACCCGCCGAGATCTATAAAGAATAGACTTGTCGGCCCCATTGAGAGGGCGCCTCGCTCGAGACTTCCTCAACCTTCACTCAAGAAGGATTTGGATTGGACAATTGAGGATTTGGATTGCCCGCTCGGGTGAGTAACATAGCGTCGATAGGATTCAGGGACGAGTCTGCCGCTCGAGTCTTCCTGGAGATAGATGTGTTTTGTTTGTTTCGCTATGATCTCGAGGCGTGGATAAATGAGCGCACGAAGTGATGAATCACGGTCACGCCGACGCGGCATCCGCGCCGTGCCTAGGCGGAGGAGGAAGCGAAGGAGGGCAGGATGAAAAGAAATCAGACGGGGCGACAATGCGCTCAAAGTGTGGACACACGCTCGCGTTCGAAGCTATACATATTAAAGGCCCAAAGCTCGACAACGTGAAAGAGAACACAGGTGATCTGGAGCCGATACGTTGTACCGATTTGCCCAGGGCACAGTAATTAGCTTGCAGCGCCCAGCCTGCCTTCAGCTGTCACGGCGAAGGAAGGAGCAAGGAGATGGAGGGGAGAAAGCCTGTCTTTAGCTGGCGGGCCAGAGAGTCGCATGAACTGCCAGTGCGGATCGCAATCCACGCGGCGAAGACATGGTTCCCTTTGACGACGCCTCTGCCACGAGCCAGCCCGTCCACCTACTCTCCCCCAGCCTCGCCTCCCTGTCCTGCCCCTCTCCTCGTGACACGAGCCGGTGTGGCCCAAGCTGTTGCTGCACGTGCTGTGGTGGCCATGGCACTCTGGAGCGTATGGTGAAACTCACCACTACGTGCCCCTGGCCCCTCTCGCGTCCCGCCGACCAGTGCTGACCAGCCGACGCACGTGCGCAGGGCAGGGCGTGGGCTCCACCCCAGGACGGGCCGCTCGGGATTCACGGCCTGAACCACAGGACAGAAGTGGAGGCAAGAGCGCAAGAGGCGCCAGCGGGGCAAGGCCCGGGAGGGCGGGGGAGGCGAGGAGGCCTCTCGCGCCGCGCGCCTCGGACGGCCGCGCGCCGCGCCGCGCCCCGCCCTCCTCAGTCGAGCCACAGGCCGCCCGGCCGCCCGGCCTCCGCCCACGCGGCGCGCAGCGCCGCCCAGCCTGGCCCGTCGAGCGGGTTGCCCCAGGCCTGCAACTGGGGCAGCGCGCCCGGGGCGCGCAGGGCCTCCGCCAGCCGCGCGGCGCCCTCGTCGCCCACGCGGTTGTTGCCGAGGGAGACCTTTCGCAGCTGGTGCAGCGCGTCCGGGGCGCGAAGGGCCTCCTCGTCGCCCACGCGGTTTGCGCTGAGGTAGAGCACCTGCAGCTGGGGCAGCGCGCCCGGGGAGCGCAGGGCCTCCGCCAGCCGCGCGGCGCCCTCGTCGCCCACGCGGTTGCCTTCGAGGCAGAGCTCCCGCAGCCGGGGCGCGGCGCCCGAGGCGAGAACGGCGGCCAGCTGCTGCGCCTCCTCGTCCCCCCACTGCAGGCCCTCGTAGTTCAGCTTCTCCGTGGCCTCGAAGCGCTGCGCGAAGGCAAGGCGGTAGAGCTCGGCGACCCGGGGCCAGTCGTCCTTGCCGTTGGTGAACCCCTTGCTCTGCAGCTGCATGTTGAAGGCGTTGGGCAGGACGGGCGCCCGGCGCCCCGCCGCGCAGGTCGTCACCAGCGAGCGCGCACAGCCCCAGTCACAAAAGTAGCAGGTCTCCGCTCTGGTGGATCGGCCGAGGTCCACGAGGGATAAACAACTCTTCGTCAGCATCGCCCCGGAGGACTCGCAGAAACACCAGCCACGATTGAAGTACTGCTCCGTGTTGCCCGACCTGGTGTGATTTGCAGCATCGTCGTACTCATCTGGAAACCGCGTCAGCATGAAGACGACACTGGCGGGGTGGGAGTAGAAGCTCCCCAGGCTCCCCAATGCCTCCTTGAAGAGCGCATGCTCCAGCTCGAAGGGGCCGAGGGGGGCATCGTCCTCGAAAGAATCTGAGCCTTCGAGCCGCTGGTAGGTGTGCTAGTGGGGAACGCCCTCGCGGTCCCTACAGTTTTGATGGATGCAGCCGAAGTCCATAAATACACTCCAGCGGCCCCTGAACGCGGAGAACCCATCGGTCGACAGCAGCTGCAGGGCCTGGCCCAAAAAGCGCAGGTTGTGCCCGCGTGGATCCGGGTGGTTCGCCTGCAGCCAGCAGTGTGATATGCACGCGATGTGCAGCAACGGAAACAATTTAATTCGAGGCGTGGCGGCCTTGACGGCGCTGTGGGGCATGGAGGCCGTCGGCAGCAACGCCTGGCGCGGCTCGAGGACGCCGCCAGTGCGCGCTCGCCTCACCATCCACTCTGCTTCCATCAGGACGACCGCTCCACTGCCGAGCACGGGGTCGAGCTCCAGGCCGCCGCAACTCTCCCAGTGCCTGGCGAGCTGACAATGCCCCAGCCTGCGACCGGCAGGACGCCATGCAGCAACCCATCCCGATGCTTGCAGAGGGCGGGGTCGCCAGCGACTTCCAAGTTGCAACCAACTGCGGAAGCTTGAGCCAAAATGGCTACGGCTCCTAAAGATATATGTGTTGGTGCGTGTGAGTGCATGTGAAGGCGATGACGATGGTGATGGCAGATGATCGCTGGAGCATGGTGATCGTGATCGCAAGTTGAAGATGTCGGCAATGGAGAAGATGACATTGATGATGATGGTGGGCATGAAGGTGCTTGCATCTGTTTAATATCAACGCCATACGATGGTGGTGGTGATGGTGATGTTGTTGATGGTGCTGATGCTGATGCTGATACTGCTGATGACGATGATGCAGTGTGCAAGTGTGTGGGTAGGTGGGTTCATGTGCGGGAACTCCGGAGAAAGCAATAACCCCACTTAGGGTGCGGGGAACAACACAGTCTGCAATGTTAGCCAGCGTGGACCCCGCCGCACGTTATTGCACAATGAATGTAAACGCTCTGCGATGCAAACTGATTGATGTGTATGTGGAGGTGGCAGCTATACCGTACAAGCTGTGTGATGTACGCCCTGGTGTGTAGTCCATGCGGTTTAAGCTACGTGGTGGGAGCTATGTCGTGTAAGCTCAGAGCACGGGGCGCCCACGAGCCCACGAGGCGGCACGGGCGGCAACCGTGGCGAAAACCCGAAATGCCACCAACGCGCGAGGCGCCCACGAAGCGCCCACGAGGCGGCACGGGCAACAACGTGGCAAACACCCGACTTACCCACCCAGCCCAGGGAGCCCACGAGGCGCCCGCGAGGAGGCACGGGCGGCAACGTGGCCCAAACCCGACATACCCCCCGAAAGCACGAGGCCGTGAGGCGGCATGGGCGGCAACGTGGCGAAAACCCGACACACTCATGTAAGTCATGAAATAAGCCCGGGCGAGGGGGTCAAGACCATCGGCGAGCCACGTCATAGATAATGGTGACGTTGAAGGCATGCAACCTAGACGTGCCCAGTTCAGCGACAAAATTAAGGTGGTCCCACGTATGCAGGCATGGCGACATGACGCGGCGACTTACGCAAGTCGCTCGCGCGGGACACCTCGTGAAACAAAGAGCGCTTACGTGGGACCTTACACGAAAAACTGGCGGGACAATGTCCGCGCCGTCGAACTCGTGTATCAAGTCGCTCCGCTTGGGGCCCACTCTGGGTGGACACATACTGTAAGATGGCGGTTAAGAAAATCCGCCCGCCGACCCTGTCGTCGTGTGTGAGGGGCTTCTCCGTTCGCGTCGTGCGTTCTTTCCTGCTCGACTTTCTCTGGCCGCATCCAACTTCCACTCACCGTGTCCCCCGCTCTCCGTCAGCAATCAATGCTTCGAAGGGAAGCCACTTCCCTTTTCCCTTCCCCAGTGGGGGGGGTGGGGGGGGGGGGCGAACCCCGGGGGTCCCGGGGGGGTCCCGGGGCTCCCCCCCCCCAGATCCGACTCCCCCCGCAGCCTTCGAGAAAGCTCGGAGGGCGTCGCGAGGAGGTTCTCGTCCTCATCCTCCTCCCCCTCCTCCTCCTCCTCCTCCTCCTCCTCCTCCTCCTCCTTCTCCTCATCCTGCTCCTCCTGCTCCTCCCCCCCCTCCTCCTTCTCTTCATCCTACTCATCATCATCCCCTTTCTCCTCTTCTTCTACTCCTGCTCTTTCTCACCTTCTCCTCCTCCTCCTCCTCCTCCTCCTCCTCCTCCTCCCGTCCTCCTTTCTCCTCCTCACCTTGTTCCTCCTGCTCATCCTCCTCCTCCTCCTTCTCTTCTCCTCCTCCTCCTCTTCCTCCTCCACCTCCTCCTCCTTCAATTCCTCCACCTCTTCCTTCCTTCCCCTCTTCTTCCTGCTCATCCTCCTCCTTCTCCTACCCCTTCTCCTCCGTCCTCCTCCTCCTCCTCCTCGTCCTCCTCCTCCTCTTCTCCCTCCTGCTCCTCACCTCCTCCTCCTTCTCCTGCTCCTCCTCCTCCTCATCAAGCACCTTCCTCCTCCTCGTCCCCCTCCTCCTCCTCCTCCTCCTCCTTGTCCTGCTCCACCTCCTGATCCTCCTGCTCCTCCTGCTCCTGCTCCTCCTCCTCCTGCTCCTCCTGCTCCTCCAACTCCTCCAACTCCTCCAACTCCTCCTCCTCCTCCTCCTCCTCCTCCTCCTCCTCCTCCTCCTCCTCCCTCCATCTCGCACCTCCTCCCAGCTCGTCCTCCTCCTCCTGCTCCTGCACCTCCTCGTCCTCCTCCTCCTCCTCCTGCTCCTGCACCCTCCTCCCCCTCCTCCTCCTCGTCCTCGTGCTCGTCCCTGTTCTCTTCCTCCTCCTCGTCCTCCTCCTCTTCCTCCTCCTCCTCCTTCGCTTCCTCCTCCCCCTCCTAGCCCCTTCGTCGGGGATCTTCTGACCCGGGTCAATCCAGACCCGGGTCAGCAAGAAACCAACAACTGCAATGTAGGAACAAAAAAAATGCAACGCAGGTCTTCGCAAACCAGGGTCAGCCAATCTGTTCGGCAGCCTCGGGGCCACGAGCGGCTCGCTAACCCGGGTCAACCAGAGGGGGTCTTCGCAGGATCCTGCAGGATTCTGTGCCCTGGCTAACCCCCGTTTGCATTGACCCCCGTATCTTGAGCCCCGACTTCGATCAGGGTCGGCGGCACCGGCCGTCAGGCCTCTCCAATAATGCGAATCGACATCGGAAACCATCGAAACAGAATCGACTCGGATCGGAGTCTCGGACGTCGGCGCAGGGTCAGGCCAGGAGGCCGCATCCGCTGAGTTCTGGGCGGCAAGAGTCGGCGACGCGCACGGGGGCGAGTGAGTGGGGCAGGTCTTCTCCGCAGGCGGCGGGGCTTCTCAGAACACGTCTTGGTGTCTTCTGGGAAAGTCTGGCAGATCTTCTCAAAAGGCCGGGGGCCTTCCGAGCCTTCTGAGAAGGCCCGCCCCTTGTACCTTCCCCGCCAGGCGCGCCGCCAAGAGGAGCCCGGGGAGGCTCGGTGATGGTGGTTTCTTTCCTGCGCCCCTCTCCTGCAGGCACGCGAGGTTGATGGCGCGACCCCCGACGGACGCGTACGCCTGCGCGCCGGAGGTCAGAAGGGAAGATCGTCTGCCCCTCCCTCTCGTACACCTGCTGCTGCTGCTGCTCATCCTCCTCGTCCGCCGCCTCCTGCCCCCCCACAACCTGCTCTCCAAATCAACGGACTTCGTTTCTGGAGCCTCAGGTCGGTTTGCTCCGGAAGCGATGCCTACGGTTGAGAGGGTTTGAATCTCACATGGTTTAGGAGCCTTCTTGAGTCCACCCATAGCTGAGCCAAGGAGAGGCGAAGTAAGGACAGGCTAATCCGATGCAAGCCGAGCAAAGCCGCCGAATCAAATTCACCCACGCATCGCGAAGCCCAAAACTATGCTAATGCGCTGTAATGTGCTGTTCTGGGCTGTGCTAAACCAAGGAAGTGCTGTTCTGAAAACATCTGAGCTGGTCCAGGCAAGGCTGGATCCGAAGGCAAGTAGTGGACTCACAGAGAACTGTGGCCCCATTCGTCCACACTGTGAAACACCCTCATGTGGTATCCTACGGGTTCCAAGCACGATGCCAGCGGGCGTGTCACTGCCAGAATAAAGACAAAACGGGAACGGTGGCCCGAGAGGGGAGATATTGGGTGGTCGATTTCCCCTCGCACAGCCCTACACGTGTCTTCTCGAAGTATGCTCGCCTGTATCTGCGCGCTGTATCGCAGCGGCGGAGGGGTGCAACAGGACGCAGCCTCATGAGCTTAGCCTTGCCTCCACACGGCTTGGTGGGTTGAGGGGCTGCATGAGAGAAGCCATCGGCGCCGTCCTCGTCCTGACGCCCGTTGCACGGGTATTCTTCAGCACTCCCTGTGGCTACTAGGATGTCATTGCATGGTGCTGCACATTTGCCGATGCACGATCGGGGAGCGACTGTTTCTTCCATCGTCGTAATGATCGCCACCTCCTCCTGCTCCTTCTCAAAGCCTGATCAAAATCAATTCCTGTCCTGACAAATTGTTCGAGCTGCGTTCAGCCGTGGAGGCGTCCATACACCTCGGCGAACCTCCTGAGTCTTCTGCGACCTTTAGGTTTTAGGGGCCTCCGGGGGGCGCAAATAACGGAGTGGAAAGGATGGGGCGATAATCATGAGGAGGGAAGATGTATAGGTGTGAGTGAGTCAAAAACATGTTCCGCCCAATTAGCACCTTCTAAATTAACGCCTAGTGCTGCCAACGCGAACACAAATAGGCAATAATCGCACATACCACACCAGTTGGCGTGGCGCAACAGCATGAGATACTGAAGGATGCACTACGGCAAACGACTCGCCTGAAGACAGTCAGACTGGGACTGAACTGAACGGGGATGCGACCATATCCAAGTTGGAGCGCGCGCGAAGGCTTAAAGCAACGTGCGTCAGAAGGCGAATGCCTGGGAGATCGAACGGAAGACACTTGAAACAGACCAGTGAACCTGCTGAGGCCCGTGAATGAAAAGACCAACTGGAACAACTGGAACATATAGGTGATCCCCAGACCTTGACATCCACCGCTTTTGTTATTCTGTGCGTGTGACCCTGGACCTTTCGACCCCTTTTCCCAAGGCCATGCTTTCATCCCGAGTCGTTATTTGACTGTCCCGCGGCCGGCAACTGCCCTCCAAGGGGCCTAGCATGACGACAAATTTAGAAGACTCAAGAAACAACATTAACATAAGCGCTCGGAGATCCACGAGGATTTCTTGGACCGGCGCTAACCCCCACCCGCAAGACTGTTTGTGTTTTGTTGTCCGTGGAAACTCACTGGCCGCACTATTTTCTCACGACGGGGAGACGAAGGGCCGACAAGCAAAAGGACCGAAATCGCGGGACAAGCAGCAAGCCGAAGGTATCTGTCTATGCGACATCCCAATGTCTGTTGTTCAAATGTGCGATCCGCGCGCGCGCGCGCCTCACTCGATGTTGAAAAGGCCCACCTTCTTTCCGCCAAGGTTCTGCAGGCTTCAGGCAGGAGAGGAGGGACGGGCTGGTAGAGTGCAATGTTCTACGTGCTCGGCCTTTTGCCGTACAGCTGGAGCGTCAGGCAGAATGCAACTCGTCATCATCCTCCTTCCTCCTCTCATACCCTCCTCCTCGAGTCCTCTCTCTCTTCGCTCCAACCTCCACCTACCTCCTGGTCCTCCTCCTTCCCCCCTTCTCTTCCTCCTCCTCCTCCGTCCTCCTCCTCCTCTTCCTCCTCCTCCTCCTCCTCCTCCTCCCAATCCTCCTCCTCCTCCTCCTCCTCCTCCCAATCCTCCTCCTCCTCCTCCTCCTCCTCCTCCTCCTCCTCCTCCCCCTCCTTGCAACATCAACACGTGGGACACAGGATGGACAATACCCCAAATTGACGAAACGGCTACGATGAATCGACATCCAGAGACGCGATCCGTGCTCGCGCTCGAAGACGAAGACCAGCAGCACGAGGGGGAGATGGAGGCGGAGGAGGAGGAGGGGCCAGAACAGCTGACGTATGTTCGCCCCCTGCTCGCGGCCTCGAACTCGAAGGTGAACGTCGCCGTGGAGAAGGGCGCTATCGTGGTGGACAGCGGTGAAACCTGCCGCAGCGTGGCTACTCTCCAAAGGCCCGGGTACCCGCGGTCCTGGCGCTCCCCCTCTGGAGCCAGGCGCGGAGCGAGGGATGGAGCCAGGGGTGGGAAAGGGGAGGGAGGGGGGAGGAGGATCGAGGCTCCAGCATGAAAGGTGATGGGAAATAGTGGTGCTTTGCAGGCCTCCTAGAGCGCCCTCGTCGCCATAGCTGGATCACCCTGTTTGCCTAGCTAGAATGCACGCCAGGACAAATTGGGTGGGTGGGTGGATGGTGGGGGGCAAAAGAAGAGAAGACATGGGGGGGAACTGGGTACTATTTTGATTTACCATAGGCCCGGAAATCTGGAGCCCTTCCCAAAGACCGGATTTTCATCCCGAGCCGTGTTTGACGGTCCCGGGGCCCGACAAAGGTCCCCAGAGGCCGACAACTGCCGAAAACTACATGTTGCGATTTTCCACGAAGCGAGGATGTCAGGAGAGGGGACGGGAGGTTGGACAGGAAATATTGAGGTTGGCGGGATGGAAGCGGGAGTTGAGGGGCACGGGAGAGGAAGAGCGGTGCAGACGAGGGAGGGGAGCGGGATAGAGCGGGAAGGATGTTTGCGTGGAGGGAGGGAGGAGAAGGGAGGGCGGGGGAGCGAGGAGAAGGGAGGGCGGAGGACGGAGGCAGAAGGGAAAATGGAGCGAGGAGCCAAGAAGATGGGGGAACGAGGGAGGAAGGATCTGAAGGGAGGATTAGCGATGAGGGCAGAGGGATAAAGGGGAAGAGAAGGCAGAGGAGGGAAGAGAGCGAGGAGGGGGGGAGGAGAAAGATACGGAGAGGAGGAGGGGTGCATTGGGGCGAAGAGGTGAACAGTTGTGGAATGAACGGGCTGTGGAATTTCGAGTGGGGGATGTGGAGCAGCCTCGGTTGGTAAAGTCGTCGGACTCCCCACGGGTGGGCTTGGAACTCCGAGGTCTTAAAGTCCGTCGGCCCCCTTGTGGGGCCATCAGGCTGCGAGGATGAGGGTTGTAGTACCCTGCACCGGTTCCAGTTTCAAGTCTCCAATGTTACACTCCTGCTTTTTTCTGCTTCCTGCTGTAAATCCGCCGGCTCCCTTGTGGGGCCACCAGGCTGCAGGCCTAAGGTTCGCAGCAGTTTCCTGTGCCAGTTGCAGCTTCCAGTTTCCAGTGTTACAGTTTTGCTTCTTGCTGCTTACTGTTCCTTGTTGATGGACCGCGCGAGGGGGGGGAGGCCCAAACGGGCAGATTTAGCACGCCCTGAGCGTGTTGTCTGAATTGCTGGGGTTGGTAAAAATTGACACCCTTCACGCAGATCGGCGGGGTCAGGGTTCAAAAACACATAGGATTTGAAAAATTTTTCAAATTCGGTGGCAACCCCTCACGCAGATCGGCGGGGTCAGGGTCCAAAAACACATCGGATTTGCCACATTCCTGAAATTTGCTGGCACCCCTCACGCAGATCGGCGGGGTCAGGGTCCAAAAACACAAGTGATTTGCCACATTTCTGACATTCGGTGGCACCCCTCGCGCAGATCGGCGGGGTCAGGGTACAAACATGGGATTTGCACCATTTCTGAAATTTGCTGGCACCCCTCACGCAGATCGGCGGGGTCAGGGTCCAAACACATAAGGGACTTGCCACATTTCTGAAATTCGGTGGCACCCCTCACGCGGATCCGTAGGGTCATGGTCCAAAAACATTGGGGACTTGTCACGTTTTTTTTAATTCGGTGGCACCCCTCACGCAGATCGGCTGGGTCACGACGACTTACCAATCGCCAGGTGTAGTAACCCCTCTGGTCATCTTTTGGTTTTGCTCATTACGAGTCGGCCTCGCATGAAGTTCCGATACTGCTTCACGACAGCGCCCAAGCCTCATGACATAGCTCTTGCATAGCGCATTATCCGAGAGAGGAAGCCGGCGGCAGGGGGCGAAACCCTTATGGATTGTTGGAACTTCGCGCGATGGGAAGCCGGAAAAAACGAATTACCACCCCCGAATCGTGTTCTCTGAATTCCTGCGGGGCCGTGGGACACGTAAAAGTGCTAGAGATTCGCCCTCCCGAAACCATAATCCTCAACAAATTATATTATATTCGCGCCCCTGAGGCCACGAGCCCTTGCAAATTGCAACGCATTCGCGTCCCCGAAGCTACGATCCCTTGTAACATATACTGCATTCGCACCCCCAAGACCACGATCTCCCGTAAATTACATTACGTTTACGCCTCTGGGGCCACGATCGCTTGTAAATTACACCAGAATTGCGTTCCTGAGGCCACGATCCCTTGTTGTCAATTGCGCAACAGTTGCGCCCCTGAGGCCAAGATCTTTCGCAAATTACGCCACGCTCGCGCCCCCGAGGCCACGACCCCTGGTAAATTACATTGCGTTCGCGCCCCCGAAGCCACGATCCCTTGCAAATTAAACCGCGTTCGCGCACCACAGGCCACGATCCCTAGCAAATTACACCGCGTTCGCGCCCCCGAGGCCACGACCCCTTGTAAATTACATCATCTTCGCGCCCCCGAGGCAACGACCTCTTGTAAATTACGATGCGTTCGCGCCTTTGGGGCCACGATCCCGTGTAAATTACGCAACAGTTGCGCCCCCGAGGCCGCGATCCATTGTCAAGTATGCAATATTCGCCTCCCCAAGGCCAGTAGCCTCCGCAAATGATTCAATTGTTGTCCCCGAGGCAGCAAACCTGAAGCACATCCTCGTGAATTAAACAATTCTCCAGTCTCCCGAAAATCAAACTCTCTCGCGAGTTACACAGTGTTCGCTTCTCCGGAGCCACAAACCCTTGCAACTTGCTCAGTAGCCGCGTCCCGAAGCCAGAACCCCTTCATAAATTACGCAACATCCGCGTCGCCGAGGCCACAAGCCATCGCAAATTGGTTAAGTCATGTGTCCCCGAGGCAACACACCCTCGTAAATCATTGAATGTTCGCGTCCACCTGGCCATAAACCCTCGCAAAGTACACCATATTCGCATTGCCGAGGCCAAGAGTGCTCCGAGGCGCCCGAAGATAGTTCCAAAACGGCCCAAGAGGGCCCCAAGAGCGCTCCAAGAGGTCTCAGGAGAGAGCCTCAAGAGGCCAACATCTTCGATTTTACAACAAGGTTTTTCACAGAGTTCGGGGTTCTCGCATTTTCAGCCCAGGACGCCTCCAAGAGGGCCCCAAGACGGCCCGAGAGGGCTCCAAGATGGCCCAAGAAGCGCTCCGAGAAGCCCCGAGACGCCCCGAGGAAGCCCTAAGAGGCTCCAAGAGGCGCCCAAGGCGCGCCAAAGAGGCCTCCAAGAGGCCCAAAAGATACCCCACGAGGCCCCAAGAGGCCCCCAAGTGGCGCCGAAACCGCCTCCAAGAGGCCCCCGACAGGCTCCCAACGACACCCCAACACATATACAAGAGGCCTCAGACCCACAACAAAGACACGGTGACGGGATGGGCCGAAGGCCACTAGGATAACGCCAACGTCTCAATATGCGCTGATGATTCCTATCCGCCCCTGCATGATGTTCCCAGATGCGCCAAGGCAACGCCCAGACGCACAGACGCGACTCTGATCTATCCCATTGTGATAGGAGAGGGGGCCGGCGGCAGGGGGCGAAGCCCTTACGGACAACGAAAGTTTCCGATTATAAACCCCTTGCTGCCTATCTGCACTCGGCATTTTTTGCGCGATAGCTGGATGGTTGCGCGTTGGCAAGGGATAGAACAGGAAATTGGATTGGGCGAGCGGGTGCTGCACGACCTTCCAGGGGCTGCCCTCATGTAAATGCATGTCGATCTACTCGCTTTCAGAATTGAATATATAGAGCCGAAAGGCATCCGTGGAGGGCTGTCGCCCTTGGACGTGCGTACTGAAATCCCTCAATGCCACGCGCAAACAATCACAGACAACCCCGATTCGGTACTGGAGATTAGACAGCCCCAGGTAAGGTCCATTGCTTGAACTTTGGATAAGAAATTCGATTATGCGCACGGCAGCTAAATCTGTGCACGTTGTCGGTGCCATATGAGCATTGGGGCACGCAAAGAGTGGTACCGCGAAGCCCTCTAGCCCTCTGACTGGCAAAAACGCTTCCCTTATCCAGGGCCTCCCGAATGTCGTGCAGCCTCATCGTCCCCCTTCTCCTTCTCTTACACCCTCTGGGCACGTCCAAAAATGCCCGATATCTCGCAATCCTCTGGTACCCTGACGTGACAAACAAGTGGACAATGGACACATCAAGTCACATGAAAGCATGAAACATTGCCATTCTCCCCGTACCCTCCTCTCTTCCTCACATGTCCGACTTTGTTGAGAGACCTGGCCTCGCAAATACATAAAGGAGCCCTCGACACCATCTGTATGAAAGATTGCTCGAGCGGGATCAAACTATGAGGGTCCCAATGCCCGAAACGTGGCTGGACTTCCTGGGCTTTGTCTTGACCTAGTCATGACGCCGGATATCGAGGCCCTCCAGCTGCTCTTCGTCCACCTCGTGGGCTGGAGACGAGATCATTTCCACGGCCTCTCGGCCTGGACTCCTGGGCCTCGTGGCTCCTCTCAACCGTCCGCTACAGGGGACCTCCGAAATTGGGTTGGAGCAGATGGGGTCGGATGATCGCGCCGCATCGTCCGATTTTCCGCCGTAACCGATGCTTCGCCGATACATTGCGATCCTCCGACACCATCTACGCTGGCCCCATTTGGGAGGCCTGGAAATGCCTGTCTGGCCCCTCCCAACAAACGGCCGCCTTGAACGGGCACTTCTCCGATCCGTGAATATCGGGGGAGCATACCTCGGCACTCGCGCCCTGCTGGGGCCGATCTCTCTTTCTGGACGCACCCTTCTCCAACTCGACCTTCTCCTCGTCCTCCTCCAAACTCGAACTCCAATGGAACCCACTTAGAAACAACATGCACCCGCATCTTGCACACATTGCATTCACAATCGGAAGCGACATACGTCAGTGGCACGCGTAACTACTATGCCCAAACACGTGCGAAACGAACCTAATTAATGTCCACGGAATGAAAGGAGTCATCACGCGCAACTACCAAACATACTCGTGGGGATGGCCCGAAACAACATTCGCCAGCCCAACGGGCCGGAGGCGTGCTAAAATCCCCTGTAACAGCACCAAAGTATTTCTAGTTCTCGAGCGCGGGGCGGCCCCTGGGGGTCTCCGTCCTGTATAAGCGAATGATCTGGGCGTGGCCTTCTGGGCCCCCAAGGGAGCTCCAAGTCAGCAGGGCGCTCCAGGGACCGGCCCAAGCAGATGCCAAGACGGTCCAATTGCGCACTAAGGCGGCCGAAGATGGCCTCAGGAAGGCTTCAGAGAGCACCAAGGCAGCCCAAGACCGCTCACAGTCAGCCGAATCTTGTCTCAAGCAGCCTCTGAGGCCCGCCCCCGAAAGCGCTCCAAGAGAACACCTGAGAAGGCCCTGAAATGGAAAACACATACATGTCCTTTAGGTTGATGCAAGATTCTCAAGCTCTAGGCCTGCAAGATGGCACAATATGCCCCTAAACTGATGTGGGAGGCCTCCAAGAGACACCCAAGATCGCCCCAGGTCAGCCCAAGAGGCTTTATGAACGGCCAAAGGACGGCTCAAGAGGGTCCAAAAAAGCTCAAGAGGACCAAAAAAGATCAAAGGGGCTTCCCAGGAGGGCCCCATTGACCCCCAACAAGGCCCAATGAGGGCTCCACGAGGGGGAATCCGAACTGGCATCCCGATCCATCCCCGAAACGACGCCCTCGAGACCCCGAGACCGCCAACAAGCGCCCCCCCCAAAGACCCCCCCAAAACAGCCCTAAGAGGCATCAGGAGGTCTCAGCTATGCCGTCAAGAGAGCTCTGAGACGCCTCCCGAAGGACACAAGGCAACCCCTTGACGAGGCGTCTGTCCACGACCCCGTCTGGCCTCAAGAGTGCACCGAGAAACAGTCGAGATGCCTCCTGCTCCTCCTCCTCCTCCTTCTCATGATCCTCGATTGTGCTCGCAACGAACACACGAACATATAGCAACCGTGATGCAAGGACCGCCAGAATGAGCAAAACGATTCGATCATCTCTCTACACCACGGGTCCCTGCAACTGCTGCATATTCTGTACCAACTTCTCACCGCCGGTCGCGTGTGGACGGATACGGGTCCGAAGCCGGCCCTTGGATGACAGCATCATGAGGAAAATACGTTGTGCCAGACGTCTGGTGTTCTCGCCCGACCCAAGTATTTCCCGCTCTGACTCCCAAGACATCTCCCAGATATCACCCTGACAGTTCTTTCGAGCTGCGTCCAGCTGTGGCCACGAAGGCCGCATGGGGCTATGTGTGGGCGCGAAAGGGTAATGGGCAATTGTGTTCGGGTGCTCATTGAGGGTTGCCAACACTTAACAATATCGTCAGGGTGGCCCAGGGGGTGATACCCGCCAAGCGAAATCACCACCAAACAAAAAGCTGGCAGAGCGAACGATACTGGGCAAATCATTAGAATGCCGACTACCGCACCTAGTTGTCAAGACAGAACTGTGGGGGGGGGCAGGGCGTGCAGCATTAAAGACCTCCTGCGGTCATGGGGTGGACTCGGCAGGACTGCAACAAGAAATTAGGCAAAGACAAACAAGGGCGGCGCCTTGGGCGCCGCGCAGGAACGTGGACACGGGGGCGCAACGCAAAACCTAAGAAATACGCGCGGCCGTCCGAAACGCACGGTATCCCTGTGCGGTGCACGGTATCTCCAAGGTGGACAGAAACGTGCAATAAGCGGGACGGCCCCACCACATCCCACGCTACCTTTGCGACGCCAACCGTATGTTCGTATGTTTTCCATTCTTTGACTTGTCGGGAGGGCTGAGCAGGACTGAGGCCCAAAGGCCCAGTGCCTGGATTTTTCGTTTCGAAGCGCTGGTTCCTTAATGTCAGGCCCTTTCCCCTGGGTCGGCTTGTCACTCTGATTCGTTCTCCACTGGTCCTGGGGCCCAGTGACAGCCACGAGAGGCCTGAAACGAACAGAAACAATTCCGTCTTGTGTATGTCGATGCGTTAGAGGTCTGGGGCTGAGGCCGTCCAGCTGGGCATCTCGGCGAGGATGTCCTCGGTGAGCCTCTGCTGCGAGCCCACGACGATGCGGGAGGCCAGCTTCCTGGGCACCTGGCCGGGAGACAGAATTCTGAGGAAAGGGGAAGGCGAGAAGAGGGGAGGGAAAAGGAAGAAACAAGGGCGAGGAGGAGGTACGGACCCGGAGCCTAGAATTCGTGAGATGCGCGTCCGCGCTGACAGACTCCTGGGTCGTGGCCGCAGCGTTTGCACCGCATAGCCCGCACCACACAATTTGCACCACGTAGCTTTTACAGCAAAACTTTCAGCACACGGCTTACACCATATAGTTGATATCGCATATTTGATGGCACATAGCTAACACCAAATAGCTTAACGACACACATGGCAACGCGCAGATTACACCACCCATCTTGAACCACACTGCTTACACTTCATGACTTATACCACAAAGCGTGCACAATATAGCTGCACCAGCTGACTGCGACCACATCTTGCCGTCGCTTGGACGTCCATGTCCTGTGCATTTGTCGGTTTCGTGCGTGTTTTGTTTGCTCGATGGTCCAGGATGCTCCTCGATTTTTTTCGCCGAGAAAAATGCACACGTCCGAGCGATGCCAAGACATGGATTGCTCCCCGCAGACTGCACCTAATGCCACCACATACCTGACACATCCAGAATGCATAAACTCAACTTCATGGAGGCAATCGCTGGCAAACGTCTGATTGACAGGGCCTCTGCGTGGGCTCATGGCTCTTGGGCGGCGGCCAATCGATAAGGGGTTGGAAGGTTTATGCACAAAGAGCAATGGTAGAACGAAGAGAAAAAACGCAGGGGGCAATGGCAAGGGAATGGGGACTGGAATTATATGAGTACGGGCAAGGTAAGAGGAAGCGAGGAGGTGTGATAGACGGGAAGAAGGCGAGGACGCGGTGTTTGCACCTTGGTCTTACCGACTGCCGAAACCAATAACGAACATGTTCGCACCAAAACGAATACACTACATGCTTTGGAAAACGCTCAATATTGGTCCTGGACCCGTCCTGGGGAATGTCCCGACACGTGTTTCGAACCGCGCCTAGCCCTGCCGTCGAGGGAGGCCCCCATAGGCCCACAACATAACATTTGCTGTTCATCCTCCACCGTTTTGTCACCGAAACCTGGAGACGGAATCTGCGTGCAGGAAAAGCGGAAACAACTCAGACTCGATAGTTTCTTGTTTCTGGAGGTCTGAGGAGGTGGATCGGCGAGGAGCCTAGCGGGGAAGTGAGAAAGGGCGGGCCTTCTGAGAAGACTCGAAGGCCGCGGGCCTTCTGAGAAGATGTCTAAGCCTTCTCGAAACAAACGGACCACTTCTCAGAAGGCCGGAGGGCTTCTGAGAAGCCCTGCCACCTTCTGAGAAGGCCTGCTCCTTTTCGCTTCCCCCCAGGCTCGTCGCCCAATGCTGAGGCGGAAGGCCCCTCGGCGCCGCGTCCAGAGGGCTCAGGGCACGTCGCGGCGAGAATGCGGTTTGCAGAGCAGTGGCCACGCGAGACGTCTGAGGCGCCTTTGCCAGCCGCCATTCCACTGGCGCGGGCAGGTTGCCTCCGTTCGCAATGACCTCGGCGTTCCAGAGAAGCAGGAAGCAGCAATAGTAGATGAGCGAAAAACGGCACAAACATAACTTCTTTGAGGTCCGCGCGAATTAAATGAATCGGCGCTGGCCTCCCCTGGCGGCGTCTCCCAGACATGCTCCGCGCGCCAAGGGCGGGGGTCTAGCGCAGATCCAAGAAACCGACGCGGATCTCAAAAAGTTTGTGTGTGTGATTTGTCCGTCGTCGAGAAAAACAAGAAACAACACCAATCTGGATGCATGGCTGGAACCGTGCGTGCGCGCTCAGGGTCGGGTCTAGCCGAGCGACCTCGCACCGCATGTTGCCACTCATAGTCCCAGCAGCCCTTTGGGCTAAGGTGGTCTAGCGAGTTCTTTCTGCTCTCTTCCAAGACCCTCTCCCCTTTGGAGAGAGGTACCCTCTCCCTCCTCCTCCCTGACCTGTTTCTGGGGCGCGCCGCGAAATGCTGGAGGTTCGGTTTCGCCCATGTTGGCTCAAAGAGGGCCTCCGGTTCCCCAAGAGCGCCTCCACAGTGGCTGAAGATAGCCGACGATGGTTCAAGACGACTTCCAATATACCTCCAAGAGACCCCGTAAAGGGCCACAAGACGTTTCCAAGTGCTCTCGAGCCGCCCCAAGGACTGACCCAAGAGGCTCAAAACTTACCCAAACTCACCCAAGGCTAAAAACCCAAGAGGCTCAAAACCTACGTACTCTCTCTCTCTCTTTCTCTCTTCGTCTCGTTGCCCACCAACTCTCTGGGCAACGTTTCTGAACGGGTTGGTGAGGATTTTTTGGTCGCGGCCCCGAGCGTAGAGCGCAGGCGGCGAACAGGGTGTCCGGGCCGACGGGCAAGCCTAATTAGCTACAAGACGCGCCGCTAGCCGGCCGGCCCACTCACAAAGCAGCCGCGGGGCTGCGCGGGAAGCTGACGGCAGGGGACATCCTGGGAAGCTCGGGCACGTGCAGTCTGACAAAAGGTCGAACAATTCGCTGCCTGCCGTGAGGCATAACCCACGCAGCGACATGACGTGCACCGGGGCAGACGTGCCCGTCATACTGGGTGGGGGCAGGCGCGAAGCCTGATGAGCGAGTCGCCAGTGGGGCGCCAGGCCCAATCCGTCCCAACAACGCGGGCTGGCAAGGGGAGCTGAGCTGCCGAGGAACGGGGAAAGACGCAACCTGCTGGAAGAGGTGGGATGAGCCTGGGGCGCTGCTGCGGCTGCGAAAGGCTAAAATCCGGCGCTGTCACAGCACCCAAACGTCCACCAGACAGTGCACGTAATAGGCCCGGGCGACCGCGAGCCGGCCCCGTCGACAACGGCACGGCGACAGGCCAGATGGGCTGGAGGAGAAAGCCAGGCAGGCGTGGTGAGCATCGCGAGCGAGGCAGGGGGATCCAGGGGGGCGCTGCACAGGGGGCGCGGCAACTGCCGCCTGAAGTACGCCGAAGGCCACCGAGGGACGGCCTTATCCTCCAAGTACACGAAGCTGGCTGTACTTCCAGGAGCGGTGTGTGGCGTGTGTCCACGCAAGTGGGAGAACCGTTGCAAATTGGGCGGGGTGACCTGGGGGAGGCTGCGCTGTGGCAGCCGCGTGGGGCCGACAGCCACCGTGGGCCGACCTTGCCCGCCGCTTCCGCCCTTCCCCGCGAGAATTCAGGGTCGCCGTCGACCGCGCGCCACGTGGGCCTCCAGGGTCGCAGCTAACCGCCGCTGAAGGTGAGGAAACTTACCACGGACAGCGGGGTCCAGGGCGGCCCTGGGGAGGGGGGGCGAAGCCGACGGTGTCAGTCGGCACGCCTGGCGAAGCCCCGCCAGTAGAAGGCCCGGTGGGAAGGGGGGGATAGACGCGACCGACCGCCCCCACAGGGGGCCACCAAGGGGGGCGCCCGGTGAGGGAAGCGCAAGGAAGCGAGCCCCGAGGGCCAAGGGCGGGGGGCACCCGCCCGGCCCGAGAGCGGCCCAGGGGGAGAGGCGAGGAGGAAGCACCTCAACGCCCCTCGAACGGGCCCCAGATCAGTCTGTCAAGAGACACGGTCGCCATTATCGGGAGTCCTCCAGGGTCGCAGCTAACCGCCGCTGAGGTGCAAATAGTAACGAGTGGCAGGTCCTTCGCCCGGTGTTGGTGCAGTTCGATGGCGTGGTCCAGAGTGGACATCCTGCCGCGCTGAATGCTGGTCTGCCAACGCGGAGACTGGTACCTCTGTGGGGGCGGTGGGCGTTGGTCCCCCCAGGGTCGCAGCTAACCGCCGCTGATGTTCGCGAGCCTGCGGCGTGACAAAAGTGCGACCTAGCTAGGTCGAGCTCGCCGCCAGGCAGGTGGGGGGGCGCCGCGGCCCACCTCCTGCCCATGGCCCGCGAGCCGGCTGTCGTCATCGGACAGCGAAGTCTGGGAGCCAAGGGGGCCTGCTTGCGCAAGCCAGGCGGGCCCCGCCGTGCCAGTGAGGGTGAAATGTCGGGCGCAGGTGGGGGGGTCCCCCAGTGTCAGGCCCGAAAACGTGGATGGTGGTCCACTTATCCAGCGTGGGCTGTCTAGCTAAGCTGCGCCGTGGGTGAGATGCGGGGGTGGGCCTTCGCCCCAGCGGAGGCTGGCCCCGGGCATTGCGGCCTGAGCCGGGCACAGCGGGGTGAAACAAGCCCCTTCGGGGCAACGGGTGGCTGGAGGTGGGGGGAACAGGTGTCCATGGGCAGGTCCCTGCTATGGACGTTGAGGTCGGCCGTGTCGGGGGCACGTCAGCCTTGGGTGTCGGTGTCGCTCTTAGCCCACCAGCGGGCCCGCTTGTCCCAGTCGCGATCGCCCCCTCTTGGGGAGTATCGTTCGCCCCTGCCTTTCCAATCGGGGCCCGTCCATGGGGCATCTCGCCGCTCCCACGAGGTCCACTCTTGCCAGCCCCGCCACTGGCTGGGGGTGGCAGTTCCAATGGCTCCAGCCCAGGGGTCCTGCGCAGCTGCATGCGCGAATGCTCGGCTCTCGGCAGTCGAGGGGGCCGGCTCGTCGCGGCTGCCGTGCTCGCGTGGGGCGTGCGCGTGAGCGTCGTGCCTCACGGAGCTCATGTGCTTGTCCCTAACTGCGGCCCAATCTACGCCGAGCCTGAGTTCTCGGTCCATCCGATATGCATCATGGCCGGCGTTGGCCCATGCTTCCAGGAACTCCGCGCACGTTTTGGGCGCGTTGAGTTCGGGATTGCTCTTGTAGCGCCCCTTGGGGTCCTGACTCAGGGCAGCCCGCTTAACCCACGCATGCCAGATGCCGTTGAAGGAGCCTCCAAAAGTCTTTTGCAGGCGTGTAATATTGTCCTGGATGGGTTCGTTCCTTTCCACGTCTGCAGCTGCAATAGTGCATATGTACATGCGGCCGCCACCCATGGGGTCGTTCAGGTTATCGTAGTATGGCTGGGCTCCTTCCAGGGTGCCCAGCGGGCCTCTGCGCGCGTGAGATTACCCGTTGGTGGCTTGGCGGCGCGCCCTCTCCCGTCTTCAGAACCTTCCGAGGCGGGGCGGTCGCGTCCTCGGCCCCACGAAGTGCGGTTGGTCGCGCGGTCGATCCTGGCTCCCGCGCGATCCCAGGATGATGCGCTTCCCCTTTTTTCCGGAGCTGTCCTTGGCCCTCCGGAGTTCCAGGGCAGCGACTTGGTCAACGGTCTGCGAATAGGGGGTCCAGGCCTTGCCGCTCGGGGGCGCATCCGTGAATGCACCTAGGGGGTCGAAGAGGTCTGCTCCTTCGTCCTCGTCGGCGGCCCGTTCTGGGCTCGCGATCGGGCTCGTTTCCTTGATTGTGGCACATGCGTTTCCTGGGTCGTCCCCCCAGTCGGGCGCATCGTGTTCGCCCTCGGTCTTGCATGCCTGCTCGCGCGAGCCCTGCAAGTCCGAGGGCGGGTCGTTGGCCCCTTCGTTGCCGGGGGCCTCATCATCCGCCCTGGGGCAGTGACCTGGAGGTGCCTTTGCTCCCGAGCCTGGCTGTCTGATGGGGGGGGGCGTTTGCTACATCGCCGGGTCTGTTCAGCCAGTATGCCGCTGGGGAGTTTGCCGTGGTTGCGGACTCCATGGCGGTCTGAACTGGGCCCAGCTTCGCCGGTGATTTGATGGTGCCGTCGGCGAGGGTCGCGGGGTCCATGTTCACGAGGTATTGCAGTAGGGTGCTGAGCCTGTGGCGAACGAGGGGAAGCGCCTCGCTGCTCGTCAAGGTTGGCTGCGTATGCCTGCCATTTGCTCGCATGCATCACGTTGGCCCGCGTCAGGTGGGACACCACCCGTGCCGCTGCCGCTGGATGGCTGTCCCATGGGATACGTGGGGGATGGCAACTGTCTGGGGTCGTCTCTCCGTAGATGCTGGCCAGGAAAAGGCGCAGACATTGGGGGGGGGGGGGGGCAAAACTCCTCGTTGGTCTTCACTCCCGTGATCCCGACGCCGTATTCCGCCACGTAGTCCACCCATTTGTTGTAAATGGTGGGGTTCCACTCTAGCAGGAACTTGAGCAACGAGCGCAGGGCGCTATGAGACTCCTGTCCTGCGAGCCCTGAGGTGGAGTGGGTTGGTAGGGCGGGCCACGAGGGCGGGGGTATATAGGGGAACAAAGACTTGATGTCCCGAGCCTCGGCGTCTGGCCCGCTCCCCTCACCGTCGGGGTGGGGCTGGCTGGTGCTGGTGGGGAGGGTCAACCCTCCGGCTGGGGTAGCTGGTTTTGTGTAGGCGTCTGGAGCTGTGGCGTTGGCGCAATCTGGGGTGAGGTAGACGGCGATGTCGTGGCGCTCAACTGCCACTTCCGTGGTCGCTTCCCGCTTGGCTGGTGCCGTGGGGTAGATGCGCGAGGACTATTGGTCGAGGATGTAGTCGAGCGTACCTGGGGCCACGTTCCAGATGTGCGTGAGGCACCGCCCAAAGGCCCAGCCGGCGTTCCACCTCCGTTGGGCCCACAGGGCGGGCATGAGATCCCATGGCGGTAGACCAGTACTGTCGTCGACGGGTGCTTCAGGCTCTGGGTTCCACAGGAAGCAGCCTAGCGTTGGGCGGGTCGCTGCCCACTCCAACAAGGGTGATCCCGCTGGGCAGGTGTCGCACCGGGCAGAGTAGGTGCCGGCGGAGTGCGACTCGACACCGAACCTCCCGTCTGTCAGTTTGTGAGCAGGGAGGGTCGTGCCGGCTGCGCGGGGGCTTTAGGCAGGAGGGGTTTTCATAACGAGGTCGCGCAAGGTCGTAGGGGTCGGGGCCATATCTGGTCGCCCATATCCGATCGGGAGCCGAGCCAAGGAAGGGAGTGTACTGGACTTCCTGTCGTGGCGCGACTCTTCCATGATGCCCCTGTAGTACTGCAGTCGCATCGCTAGCGACCTCTTGTGGCCGCGGTCGTACGAGGCGAGGGGTGTCTCGATGCCCCTCCCTTCCACGGATTTGATCCAGCATCGCTCGCAGAGCCACTTGCAGTTATTGCCTCGCATGTGCGCCTGAGAGCGGTTCTGTGCTAGGAGGTCCCTTGTGTCATCGTCTTCCCAGGTGCCGGCCGTGGACTTGAGTCCTCTTCTGGCTGGTGAGGACACGCGACACTGGAAGAATTGCAACCAGTGTGCCACTGTGGCGCGGCGGGCGCTACACATGGAACTCAGAAATCGCCATATAAACCAAGGCAGGAACTTGGGCTGCAGACTCAGCCCAAGCCTGGGGTAGGATGAGGAGGAGGATGTGGATGATGGAGGCGCGTGGGGCCATGAATACCGTCCTGCCCACTGAGGCTGGAAAGTCCTGGTGCGCATGCATCAAAACTGGTGGGCATGGACAACCTCGCTCTCTCTCGGTGCCATCGTCATCGCGGTTTCTCACCGTGAGATGGCGGCGGAACTCTGGTCGCAACCGTGCGCGGCGATCTCTGAGCACCCTCCCAGCCTCCTACGTGTCAATGGCACAGAATATGTTCCAATGTAGTAGCTAAGCATGCTGTAATGATTGCTAGCATGCATGTGTGCGTGTTGCTTGCTTGCTTGCGGTGCATACTTGTGTGTAGGTGCGTGCGCGCCCGCTGCCTATTTTGACTCAAACTGATTCGTAGGGGCCCCTGAGCTGATATAAACTACGAGCGGATCTTATCGATCATAATCTATTCAATTTCATATTTTGTTTGGAACTTCGTGTGTTCCAACTTCGGTGGTTCTGTTGAGTGCTACCGACATTGGTAGCGGAACCAACGGCTCCAGGTCCACGGCCAGACCGATAAAGTCCGCTCTTGATTCTCATCCAACAGAGTCGAGAGATGCGGCCCAACGGTCAACCAGGACCGGGACGCGGACAAGGCGAAGGGCGTGGCGGTGACGACGCTGGACGTGGACGCGGTGCTGGACGCGGACGCGGCCAGCAGGAGGAACGTCGTGGAGCCGAGGAGCAGGAAGTACCAGACGACGACAGCGAGCTCCTCGGAGGAGGTGGTCGAGGCGGACGTGATCGGCCACCACAGATGGACGCGGGCTTGGCGAAGTGTTGCCCGGACGCGACGGACCTCAGCCACGCGACGTACAGGAACTTTCGACGGAGAGCGACGGTGTTCCAGAGATTGTGTGCGCGCCGAGGCGCGTCAGTGGTGAGTGAGGGCGCCTACTTGCTCCTGCAGAGCCTGCAGGGCGACGCGTGGGACGCCTGCGACGAGATAAGTTTCGAGAGGATGGGCACCGCCGAGGCATTCGAGGAGATATTCGAGAAGTTGGACGTGCTGTACAGGTACACTCAGGAGGTTGAGTTGCCAGGAAGGTGCGACGGATTCTTCAGGGAGTTCGCGCGGCAGCCGAAGGAGACGCTCAACGCGTACGTACTTAGGCACGGCAAGGGGCTGACGAAGCTGCGCGAAGCTGGACTCGAGCTACCAGACCTACTGGCAGGATGGCATATGATGACGCGGGCGGCGATTCCCCAGTGGCAAGTAGGCAACCACAAGGCGCTGTGCAACAACAGGTTGACGGTGCAGGTGGTAACGGAGAGTCTGAAGACGATGTTCGGAGGCGATAGCGTGGCGCACAAGAAGGACATCGACCGCGTGAGGAGCACTTATCACGGACGAGGCAGTCGAGAGGAAGGCTACTGGATGGAAGACTACGATGAAGAAGATGATGATGTCTACTATGAGGACGAGTACGACCCGCACGAAGACTACCAAGAAGATGACGAGTGGTACGAGGAAGACGAAGAAGTGCCAGAGGATCTCGAGAACGCCTACGAGGCTACCGAGGAGGCCTACGCAGCGTATGCGGAGGCGCGAGCTAAGATGAACGAGTTGGCGAAGTCCCGAGGGTTCTACCCCGCGGTGGCGCTGATCGACGAGAAGCGTGGACTACCCCCTCCAAGAGTTGGAAATGCCAGGCCGCCAAAAGGAAGAGGACGCAGCAGCAGTGGCAAAGCGAGAGGCGTGCAGAAGGGCAAGCAGAAAGGACGATACGGTGGACGAGTACCCTTCGGCGGTGGCAAGGGCGGCAAGCACTTCGACGGCAGCCCGAAGACGACGCATGCGGGATCTACGCAGCAACGCGGACCAAGGTTCAAGCGGCGACGAGATGGAGCACCCACCAAAGGCGACGAGGACGCGAAGATGCTGCACGAGATCGGCACGGACAATAAGTTCACGGAGATCGCTCCAAGCATGGAGACGGCGCACGGATTACCACTCGAAGAAGTGAATTTGGCTACGGGCAAAGGAGTTGGCGACAGTGGAGCTACGAAGCCAGTCATGGGACTCGACGAATGGCCGAAGTGGCGCAAGAAGCTGACGGACATGGGCATGGCCGACCAGATCACGACGGAGCGGTGCCAGAAGACATTCCGGTTCGGCAACGACGTTACGGCGACGGCAAAGCAGATGGTTACGTTCCCAGTCTGGGTTCGCAAGACGAAGCGCGAGATCACGGTGCACCTGGTGCCGGGAAAAATTTCTCTTTTGGTGGCTCGGCCGTGTCTCGAAGAATGAGGCATCGTGGTGGACTACCGCAACAAGAAGGCGATGTACCTGGACGAAGTACCTCAGACGTGGAGCGACATCGAGACAAACGAGAAAGGCCACATGATCCTGGACCTTTTGAGTTCCCCGGAGGACGCGCTGGAGATCAAAGAGGAGTCTAGCTCGACGGACGCCGACACGGACGGAGATCACGAGGTCAAGAGCGAAGAGGAGATAGACTTCTACGTGACCAGCACTCATGGCGAGGAGCAGGAGGACGCTGAGACGACGAACTTCGACGCCGAGCAGCTGAAGGACTGGTTTACGAAGGTTAACAGGACGCTCGACGAGAAACCTAAAGTTAAACGCAAGTTTTGGGATATTTTCGTCAATGAGGGACGCATTTCACAGCATGTCGAGCAGCATGGCGACTTCAAAACGGACAAGTATACGTTGGACACTGGCTGGGATTGTACGAGGACGTCACATCGCGAAGCGTTCTTTGAAAAACTGCGACGTGAGAGGCCAGAAGAAGTTTGGATTTCACCGCCATGTACGCTGTGGTCTTCGATCAACCCGCTGAACGACGCGAGTAAGGACAACAGATATCGGCAGCAGCGCAGACGAGAGCGAGAGAAGCAGAAGAAAGAGTTTCTGAAGTTCAGCCGGGACATCTACAACGAGCAGCAGAAGAACGAGAGGAACGCGCATTTGGAGCATCCCAGGTACGCGACGTCGTGGAGCGAGGACGTCTGGCAGGACATGGAAGGATACGACACGTTCGTGGACCAGTGCGCGTACGGGCTGAAGGCGCTGGACCGCGACGGGCGCAGGATCGGTCCGATCAAGAAGCCCACGAACGCGCGGACGACCAAGTACAAGATGCACGAGGGACTCTGGAGGCGTTGCAGCTGTAATGAGAAACACGTTATGCTGGAAGGAGCTCACAACATGCGCGGAGTGGAGAACTACCCGAGGAGCATGGCGTTTCAGGCGGCAATCTGCATCGTGGACGACCCGCAGAACGAGTCAAGCTATGCCGTAGAGGAGATGACGCAAGAGGAGTTTGACAAGATCGAGTATAAAGAAGTTTGTAAGAATTTACTTGAGAAGTTCACGCTCGACGGGGTCAAGTGGGTTGAGAAGGTGCATGTGCAGATGGGTCACCCATCGAGCGAAGCGTTGGCAGCAACACTCAAGGAGATGAACGCGGACGATCGTTTGGTAAGCTGCGCGCGGGTTGATGTGTGAGATAGGCTTGAAACGACAGAGGCCTAAACCAGTTCGGATCGCTAGGATTACAAAAGATAGAGGTATCAACGGCGCGATCGACATAGACACTTTTCACGTTAATCACGTTAAGTGGAACGAGAAGCACAAGCTGATTTTAACGATTATGGACGAGAGCTCGCGATACGAGGTCGACACGGTAGTGCCAGACGAAAAAGCGAAGACCGAGATAAAGGTGATCGAGAAAAACTGGATCAATTGGGCTGGTGTGTGCCAGTGCGTATTCGTGCTGATCAAAGTGGTGCGCATGTGAGTGAGGAGTTTTCGGAGCGGCGCGACACGCGGCAGATTAAATTGCAGCTCATACCGAGAGACGCGCATCATCGACTCGGGATCCTTGAAAGGAATCACCAAGTACGACGAGAGCAGATCGCGAAGTATCACGAGGACCGACCAGACGACAGCCTGAAAATTACGGTGCGAGTGACGTGCGACATGAGGAATCGGCTACGCAACGTTCGAGGGTTTACTCCAGCGCAGCGCGCGCTCGGACGGCAGCCCAGAGATCTGGGCAACATGGCAGACGAGCCGACGACGACGGGCGATCTTGGAGAGCACGACGAGGGATTCTACCAGAATCTGGGTCGCAGGCGAGACGCGGCCAAGGCGTACTTCGCGGCGAATATGTCGAGGGCAGTGCGAGAGGCCTTAGCGGCTCGCAACAGACCCTTAGCGAAGGAGTTCCAGATCGGCGAGTACGTCTACTTCTGGAGGTGCGACAAGGGCGAGAACGACTTTATCAAGAGTTATTGGATGAGTCCGGCGATGGTGACGCAGGTCGAGTGCACGGACGACCCCGATAAGCTGAGGCAGTCAGTTATCTGGTGCGTGCATAACAACACGCTGCTCAGGACGACGCACGAGTTGCTGAGGCCAGAGCTACCAGAGGAGCGACGACAACGCGAGGAGGCAGGTGATGATTTCGGTCTACCCTTGTCAACGGCGGAGAGGTTGCTCAAGAGGTTGAATAACACGACCGGCTCCATCAAGTACAAGGATTGCGTTGGCGACGCGCTCGGGGGCCCAGAGGGCCACGTAGACGACGGACAGCCCGAGGGCATGGGCGTGGACGCTACAGGCGTGGACACTGACGGTAAGGTGGAGGAGCCAGTCGAGGAGCAGGCTCATCGTGACGAAAGGACGAGGAGCAGCGAAGAAGCCGAGCCAGCCGAGTGCGAGGTGAAGGAGGAGCAGCCGCAGTCAGCGGCGGCCGAGTCTCGACCCGAAGCCGATCTACCGGAAGCCGATGGCGGGCGAGAATCTCATATCGAGGCTCCAAGCCAGGAGAAAGAAGAGGACGCTAAACCGGAGGCCATAGTGGAAAAGCGGAAGGTGGACGACAGGGACGAGTTACTGGAGAGCATGAACGCGGCGAGACGGCTCGACGGGCTCAAACCGTTGGCTAAGAGACCAAGGATAACACCGATGGAGACGGAGGCCACCAAGACGGACACCGGCGACGACGAGCTGCTACTGCTGCACGAGGACGAGGAGATGATCTACCTCACGAACGCGGCGAAGCGCGACGCGGTGGCGGAGGCCAGGCTCACGCCGGACGAAAAGGTGCAGTTCGACTAGGCCAAGACCAAGGCATTGCCACCCTGGATCGAGAACCAGGCGTGGCAGGCGGTGAACGAGGCGACGGCGGGAGCTGGCGAAGTGTGTCCGATGAGGTTTCTGCTGAAGTGGAATGAAGGACGGAGTTCGAGAGGCAAATGCGCGAGTGATTCTTCAAGGATTTCACTTGGAGGAGGTGACGAGCACCAACGTGGAGAAGGCAAGCCCTACTCTGACGAGGCTCGCGAGGTACCTCATCCTGCTCATCTTGTGCCAGCAGTCGTGGAAGATGGTGGCAGCTGACGTGAAGAGCGCATTCCTGCAGGCCAAAGACATTCGCGAGCAGGGTGTGCGCATTTTCAGCAGACCGACGAGGGACATCCGAAGGAGGTTGGCGAAGATGATGGGCCTAAATGACGACGAGATATTGCAGATGCTTAAGCCAGCTTTCGGAGATGTTCGCGCTCCAAGGCAGTGGAATCAGACGGTCACGGAGGCCATGATCGACATCGGATTTCTTCAACACCAGCTAGATCGGTGCTGTTTTCTGTCGTGCCGCATCGCGGCCGACGGCGACGACCCCTTTCTGGTGTGGAGCGCAGACGACGGCCAGAACGTCCTGGACGGCATTCTGGGTTTACGCGTGGACGACTTCATCGGTGGCGGCGAGAACTTGGAGTGCGAGGCCGACCTGACCGACAAGCAGGCCTACGAGGGCACGTTCCTGGACAGGGTGCAGACTCTCAGCAGGCGCTTTAAGTTCGGCAAGTGAGAGCTTCAGAACGGTATCGTTTTCTGTGGTATGGAGACCACGCAGTCGCAGTCAAGGAACGAGATCGAGGTCAAGGCCGAGCAGTACACCCACAAGGTGAAGCCGATTGGCATCGAGAAGGTACGCCGCCAGTACCCAGACGATTTGTGCACGCCGAAGGAGATCAGCCAGCTACGAGGACTTAATGGAGCTATGCAGTGGCCGGCATCCCAGTGCATGGTGCAGGCGGCGGCGACAGTTTCTTTTGCCCAAGGTGACGTGAGCGAAGCCACGGTTGGAAGTTTGCTGGAGGCCAACAAATCATTGCGGTTCCTGAAGGCGGGTGGCGACGTGGGCATCCGTATTCGTTACGTGTCCAAGTGGGAGGAGCTACGACTTGGAGTGTACTGGGACGCTTCATGGGCAACAAGACTTAACGGCGAGTCGCAAGGAGGCTACATGATCTTCGCGATCGAGGACGACAGGATCGACGACGGCCAGGCCACGTTTTTGGTTATCATCAATTGGACGAGCAAGAAGTTGGTTCGCATTTGCAGGAGTTCTCTGGCCGGGGAGGCTCAGGCGGCGGCCAACGCGGTGGGCGCTCTGGAGTTTGCGAAGACGATGCTGACCACGATGCTCTACCCCAACATGCAGCTGACGGGGCCGGACATGCTGCAGGTGCTCGGGCGAAGCCCGTGTATCACATACTGCAAGGCGCTCTACGACGCAGCCAATTCTCAGGCGCCAGCCGGTGGCCTGACGGAGCGCAGGACGGGCGTCGAGATCATGCGAGTGAACGAGAAGATGAAGGAGTTCGGCGGAGTGTGGAGATGGACGAATACACATCAGCAGATGGCGGACGGGCTGACTAAGTTGCAGGTGCGACAGCAGTTCGTGGAGAAGCTGAGGAGGATGACACACGCGCTGAAGTACGACGCGAGGTTCACGGCAGGCAAGAAGGTCAGCCAGCAAGAGCGTGACAAGAACGAGCAGGGGCTAAACGACGCGGCGGCCGACTTCGACGAGGCGAATGCGGTGGACCAGACACCAGATGAAGTGCCGGCGCGAGAGATGGTCAGAGCGACGAGGGCAGGGGCCAGGACAGCACAGAGACTGGCGGCGCTTGTGGCGACAACGGCGGCTACGACGACAAAAGCGGAGGAGACCTGCCCAAGCCTGGACATCAACGAGACGCAGTGGATCTACGTGACCGTGCTCACGATGTCGCTGGTTGTGATGGTGCTGGTTTGCGCCAGTTGTTTGTGTGTGACGTGCAATTTCAAACGGGCGAATGAGCGATTCTGGAAAACAAGAACGAGGAGATGAAACGCTGTGTGAGAGACACGCCAGCCTCACGCAGAGACGACAACGCCGAGTATATGCGGTTGAAGACGAAGATGAGTAAGCAAGCCGATGAGAGCGAGCGCTTGAAAGAGAAGAACGAAGGGCAACGGAGTAGGATCGAAACGCACTTCCCTTCCTGCAACCCCACCCTGCCACCCTTGAGGAGATAGGCGGGCACTTTTATTGTACATCAGTGCGCCACGTCCTGCGTGCTCGGCAAGTCCGTTGTGCCTGAGTGAAACGACTGCACCGCGCAGGACGACGAGGGCCCGCGGGGCCCAACCGCCGGCCTCGTGGAGGCGAAGGGGGAAGCCCCGCAGATGAATCCAGCCCGTGGGGCGCGACCATCAGCCTCGTGGAGGCGCGAAGGGGGAGCCCGGGAGGCGGGCCCAGCCCGTGGGGCGTGGACCGCCAGCCTCGTGGAGGCGAAGGTGCAACCCAGGAGGCGGCCCCGGCCCGTGGGGCGTGGGCCGCCAGCCTCGTGGAGGCGAAGGGAAGACCAAGGTGGTCCAGGCCCGCGGGGCGTGGACCACCAACCTCGTGGAGGCGACGGTGCAACCCGAGAGGCGGCCCCGGCCCTTGGGGCGCGGGCCGCCAGCCTCGTGGAGGCGATGGGAAGACCCGAAGATGATCCCGGCCCGTGGGGCGCGAACCATCAGCCTCATGGAGGCGAGTGGCAGGAGCGCGCCAGCGGCGGCGGCCCTCAGTCTTCAGGCGACGCAATCTCCACCACCACTCCCATTGCGGGAGGGCGGGCGGGAAAAAGCAAAGAGCATCGAGTTCGATCCGCGTGGCTGCATCGAACAACAATCTGGCATAGGAGCGCAGGGAGCAGGATACAATAATATATGATGGGGCAAGGTGGATACACAATGACACAAGCCACCCACCAACCATGCATTAGGAGCGCATTTGTCCTCAATTGGCCTGTCAATAACGGACGCGCACTTCCCTTCCTGCAATCCCACCCTGCCACCCCTGAGGAGATAGGCGGGCACTTTTATTGTACATCAGTGCGCCACGTCCTGCGTGCTCGGCAAGTCCGTTGTGCCTGAGTGAAACGACTGCACCGCGCAGGACGATGAGGGCCCGCGGGGCCCAACCGCCGGCCTCGTGGAGGCGGAGGGGGAAGCCCCGCAGATGAATCCAGCCCGTGGGGCGCGACCATCAGCCTCGTGGAGGCGCGAAGGGGGAGCCCGGGAGGCGGGCCCGGCCCGTGGGGCGTGGGCCGCCAGCCTCGTGGAGGCGAAGGTGCAACCCAGGAGGCGGCCCCGGCCCGTGGGCCGTGGGCGGCCAGCCTCGTGGAGGCGAAGGGAAGACCAAGGCGGCCCCGGCCCGTGGGGCGTGGACCACCAGCCTCGTGGAGGCGAAGGTGCAACCCGAGAGGCGGCCCCGGCCCTTGGGGCGTGGGCCGCCAGCCTCGTGGAGGCGATGGGAAGACCCGAAGATGATCCCGGCCCGTGGGGCGTGAACCATCAGCCTCATGGAGGCGAGTAGCAGGAGCGCGCCAGCGGCGGCGGCCCTCAGTCTTCAGGCGACGCAGTCTCCACCACCTGGCGAAGCCGCGGCGAGTGAGAGAGCCAATTGATAGGGCGACGGGCACTTTCGACAGAGGTTGGCTCCGTCGGGCGCGGGCGCTTCGCTGAGGAAGGTCGAAGGGCTCGCGGACGAGCCGAAACGCCAGCCGCAGCAGGTGCGCCACGACGGCAACGGCGTGTCCGGCGGGCTCGCGACGGCGTGGATGGTGCCGGAAGACTCTGACCGGACCCATCGGGACCAACCTGCCGGAGGCGCGGAGATCTTGACCTCCGGCAGCCGCGAGGTCGGTAGACCCCGTGCCTCTGCATGCGATTGCATCGAGGCCTCCAGGTTGGCGACGCGCCGTGCAAGTGGCTCGAGCTGTGCCTCTGGAGGCGGCTCTGAAGAAGAGCTCGCGGTGCGGCCCTGGCCGTCGAGCGGCAACTCAGTCAGCGCCTCTTCAACGTATTCCAACACCGCGCAGGAAGCCCAGCGTCCGACCGTCTGGATGCTTGAGAGCGGCCATAGGGATCGCGCGTAACGTTTGGCGCCAGACCGTCTCGCAGAATGGCCTCCTAGCACACGGTGCCCGTCGACCGCGAGGCGTTGCCAACCCTGGATGACGGCGGCCTTGGACACCGTGCCGCCGGCGACGTCTGGGAAAAGCGGTTCTTCCAGCTCGCGCGCGTCCTGGGCGCGAGTGCCAGTGACGCGACGTCGCGCCTCAAGGTGCTCCACCAAAATGTGCACGGGGCACGAAACCTTGTCGAAGGGGCCCAGCAAACAAGTGCATTTCAGCGTGACAGCCGCGCCAACCCCCCAGGTGTCGGTCTTCGACACGGGAAGGCGCATTCGCCCGCTCCTGGCCGAGGGAAAGTCGACGTGCGCAAGCCTTGCTGCCGCCAGTTCGATTTCCCTGAGCAGGAAGCGCGTGGCTACCACCCAGGCGCGCCACGGCGAGGCCAAGTCATGACCAGAAATGCCTTGCAACGACTCCAAGACATCAGTCGGCCGAAGCCCGTCTTCCCGCAACTCAGCGGCCTTGGATTTCGGGCCAATGCCTCGTCGGACTGACCGCTTGCACTGGTCGAATGCCCGAGCGAGCTGCTGCGATACAGGTGCGCCGCGTTCGATGTGTTCGAGCCGCAGCTCGTTGAGGTATTGTTCCGCAGACTTGAACCGAGCTCCCTTGAGAGCCGCAGCAACCGCATGCACGACGGCGACCTCCAGAGGGAAAGGCGCAGATACGTCCGGAATGGACGACGCCGCCTGCTCGGCCAATCTGCACACGTCAGCCCGCTTGCGGGAGACTGCCTCGCGGGAAGAATTCGCATAGAAATCTTGTCTGAGGGCACCCAGAGCACTCGCGAGGCGCACCGGGTCGCCCGCTATGGACAAAGCTGCGTTGATGGAGCCCCTGGTGTGACCAGCATCTGGAAGTGGAGGCCTAGGGAAGTCACGTCTTTGAAGATCGACGCCACTAGCTCCAATGTCAACGTTGCCCTCCTGGCTGGGGTGCTGCACCAACTGACCGGCTCCTTGGGAAAGGATGCAGTGTGGTGATCTCCCGCGCGGCTGCGCCAGCGGCACGAATCTCGGCAGTGAGCCGCTCGCGGACGCGCCCGGAGCCAGACATGGGATCACAGGAGCGTGGGTGACCACACTCGTGGCTGGCACGCCCGCCCGCACATTGCTCCACCGTGCCGGAATCGGCGCGGGCGGCGTGCCCGAGCGTGAGGCGTACCGAGGGCGTTTGGGCGGGCCTCTGGGGGGCGCGTCCCCAGAACTGCGACGATCGCTCATGGCGAATCGAGCCGAAACTACAACGGAGGATCAATTAGATGAGAATTGTCTCATTCACGTGCCGCTCCGGCTGCGACGGCAACCTGGCTCCATACAAGCATGCGCCTCGCCGAGAGCTGAAACAGCAACGATTGGGATTCGCTGGCGTGCCATTCGGCCGGCACCTTTGATCAAGGCAAGCGTGCGCCTCGCCGAGAGTTCAAACAAAGACGTAAGCATGGCACTCGGCGTGCCATTCGGCTCCGACGCAGTGTCTGAGCCCCGAGCCCCATGCGCCTCGCCGAAAGCTAACAGAGACAGCTGCCAGGCACCACGGAAGCGTGCGCCTCGCCGAGAGCCCAATCAGAGACACAAGGCACTCGTAGCGTGCCATTCGGCCCTGAAGCAGAGCCCGAGCCAGGAGCCCCATGCGCCTCGCCGAGAGCTTACTGAACGCATGGCTCGGGCGGCACAGGGGCCCAACGGCGACGTATGCCTCATGAAGACCAGAAGGAGGCCTCACGAGTGAGGCCACGGCCGCCCGCTGCGCCTCGCCGAGGACTCGATCCAAGGGACGAACGACGAAGACGATTAACTTCGCACGCGGCCAGGTCTTCGCGACGCGGGTCCCACCGCCGGAGCGGCCGGCCGAAGTCGAGTCCCGGAGGAGGGCGACGAGGAAGTGGAACGAAGAAAGAGGAAGGGAGGGAGAGGGAGGGAAAGGAAAGGGGGAGGAGAGGGAGAAGAGGTGAAATCGATCTGCCCTGGTAGCCGAAGCGCTGTGCCGGGGGCGCGCGCCGAAGGCTGGCCGAGGGCCAACACTGGTTGGGGCAGAGGCCCAGAGGGGATCCTGGGCAAGAGCACCACGACCCTGGCGCGCGAAAATCTTCGCGCTTCACTATCAAGGGGGGCAGAAGGACAGGGCAAGGCGGAGGAGGGGAGGGACGGGGAGGAACGAGGAAAAAGGGAGAGGAGGAGGACAGGGCGGAGGAAAGGGGATATCTTCGCGCCCCGTGCCGTGGGAGATTCGCCCCAACCGTCGGCGCCAGCTCGCTCTGTGAGGCGGCCGGTCGGGGACCGGGCCTTTGAGCAGCGAAGCAGAGCGAGGGGAGGCGAACGACCCACATTTTTCCCGATCGCACACGTGACAGTAACATGACATAAGCCTGCGCCCCCGGCCCGGGGGGCCGGGGCGTGCCTCGGGGAGGCGCGGTGGAACATGGCAAAAAAAAAAAAAAAACATAAAAAACATCACCCCTCTGCTGCAAAACGAAAAAAAACACCCCTCTGTCGAAGCACGCGACGAGCCGTTCAGACACTGGCGGCAACTGTTGCCCATGCGCTGGCGCCCGATGTTGCTGCCCAGAGCTCCGGCTGGGCCCCCGGGGGGGGGCAGTCGGTAGTATGAGCGAGGCCGGGCGGGCACTGGCCGGGCCTTCGCGCCGACCAGTTCCGCGGGCACTGCTGCGGCGCTCCCGGGAGCAGAACGCCTGGACAGCCAATCGGCCGCGACGTTCCAATGACCTGGAATGTGCGTGGGCTGTACATCCCGGACGTCCAGGCTCTCCAATTCGAGCGCCAGTTCGGCCCCGATTAAATTCATCACGGGGGATGAGCTGGACAGCTTCCCTGCGAGGGCAAGGGCAGCGGAGTTGTCGCCGCGCAGGTCCACTGTGGTCGAGGAAGCCCGCATGAAGCGACCCCACAGTTTCAGGGCGACGAGGAGAGCGAGCGCCTCCAAGGTCTGCTGCGAGCTGGATGAGCCCCGGTGGACAAGAAGGAGCCTCTCGTCGTCATCCAGCACGTCGCTGTGGGCGTACTCCAAGACCCTGCCGGATGCGAGGTGGGCCAAGACCAGCCCCAAGCCCCAGGGAGAAGCGTCCACTATGACGACGGTGGCTGGCGGGGAGCGCACCCAAGATATGCGCCGGGTCACTGGCCCTTGCATGTCGCACCAGAGCGCCGTGAGCCACCGGACAGGCAAGGCGATCCGCTTGGCCGCCACCAGACCGTGCTTGGGGCGCGGGTCCTCTCTGCGAAGACGTCTGCGCTCCTCGGCGCCAGAACGGATGCCCCCCTCGAGCTGCGGAGGCAGCGACCGCGTACATGATGGACACGGCCCAGCGGATGCGGGGGAACAGGCCTGCAACCCAGGAGCGTTTACCTGCGCACCGCTTGAGCTCCCTGAGGCTGACCATTGCCCCAGAGGCCAGGAGCTCGAGGGAGGCCAGAAGCTCCGCGACCATGCTGGCCGGGATGGGCACGGTGATCTCCCGGGCGGCGACGTCTGCCACTATGGAGGCCCCGATCCACGCGACTGCGCCCCCCCGGACTGCCTTGTGCCACGCGATGCGGACACCCATGCCGATGAGCACAGCACCCACAGTGCGAGGCCGAGCTGCCTGTCGCGCTGCGCGTTCGTGCCCCAGAGTGCCCATATGGGGTCAGGTACAGCTGCATTCTTGCTTGGCGGTGGTCCACGCAAGATTGCACGAGCCTCGCCAGCGCGGCTGCGACGCGGCACCAGAAGAGCGGGGCGCCAGAGAGGCCGAAGCAGAGCGTGATCCACAGCAGCAGGCGGCCCGGCACCGCATCCGGCGACAAGCAGTGGCGCAGCTCATCTGGGCGCGTCCGCAGATGCATGTAGGCGTCCGAAAAATCGGCGATGGCGAATACTAAATCCACCGCCGGGTCGGCACTGCCGGGGGGTGCCGCGCCGTGGACCAGCGCCAGGGTGTCCCGGATGAGGTCGCGCATCCGCGGGAGCACCGGTCGTTCTGGGACCCGGGCGCGGCTGTTGACCGGCGTCGGCCTGCTCCGCTTGAGGTCAACAGTGATGCGCCGCTTGACGCCCCCGTCTGGCTTCTCCTTGGTGATGAGCGCCATTCGGGATATGGAGCCACCGGGAAACCTCTGCTGGGCAACGGGCTCAGGAAGCGACACTGCGAAGTCCTGTTCCAGATAGCGGTGCACCTCCGCCGCCGAGCCCTCGGGGTCGTCGGAGATCGACTGGTAATTGAACACGCCTTGCGCCAGGGCTAAGTCCAATCTACCGGCGGTGCCGGCGCTCTCCGCCGCGGGCACGGCGGGGAATATGCCGCAGGTGGGGATGGGCACCTCCACGCCCAGCGGCGCGCCCACCTGGCACCAATCCCGGAGGCAGATCTCGGGGTCCCCGCCGGCCTGCAGCCACGCGCGCAGCAGCTCCGCTTGCCGCGGCGAGGGCCGCCCCCACTCGTGAGCCGTCTGGCCCTCTGGCGGGGCGCTGAGATGCTCGCGCAGCCGGGATCTCCAGACTTCGACGAGGTCACTGCCTGGGCCGGTGTAACTCTTGTCACCGAAGTGCTGCGCCACTGCGGCCGCCTCCGGGTATTCCGAAACCCAGTCGTCGCACAGGGCGGCCACCTCCTTGCCGAGGGCGCAGAGGCGCGGCAGGCGCGCCACGGAGGCCGCCGTTGAGCGCAGGCCACCAACGCAGAGATGGTTATCCTGCTCTCGGCGCTCCTGCCGGGAGGCCGGGGCCGCGGCCGTCGGTGCGGGGCGCGCGACCTCCGCGAGGGCTGGCTGCGCGGCCGGCTGCCCGGCTGCCGCGCCGGCGCTGGTGGGGCGCCTGACCAAAGCGTTGCCCCACTGGCCCACACGGATCAGGGCGCTGTCGGGGGCCTTAGCGACAGCGCCCGGCGACCCCGGAGCCGGGGTCAGGCGGCGCCGGCACTCCGGCGCCTTGTGCGAGGCATCGCCGCACTTGGCGCACTTGTGCAACCGGCCCTTCGGGCAAGTCGAGGGCGCGCCCAACTTGCCGCACTCGTTCGCCGGGTTGCCCTGGTTCCAGTTCTTGCACACCTCGGGCCCCTGGGCCTTCTGCGAGTCGTTCGTCTGATTGCGCGGCCCCCCCGCCGAGCTGCCGTGGGCAGTCGACGGGGGGCCCCCGTTTCCCGACGCCTGCTGGGGGCGCTGCTGCTGCTGCTGCTGCTGCGGGCCGGTCTTGCGCCGCTTGCCCGTCGCGGGGGGCCGCTGCTCTGTCGGTGGCGCGATGGCCGCGAGGCCACCGGGCAGGTGGGCCAAGGCCACCGCCCCCTCAGGCGCGAGCAGCACGCCGCGACCGCCGCGCGCCACCCACGCGCCGCCGGGCGCCGCACGTGAGCATCCCAGAATGCCTCGTCGTCGGCCGCGAGGCGGTACACAGTGGACCAGGGCGCTGCGCTGTTCCAGTCTGGAGCGGGCGTCTCGCCGGCCGCCAGTTTGGCCTCGTAGCGGCGCTTCAGGCGGACCGTGTGCTCTGCGCGCATCTGGTCGTCCGCCGTGGCAATGAGATGCCAACGTTCCGGCCATAGGTGCACGAGCTTGCGGATCTTCTCCGCGTAGTGCTCGAGCGCAGAGCGGGCCACAGCCATGAGCATGATGCAAGCAGTGGCGAACACCTTCCATGCCGCTTCCCAGTGCTGCAGGTTCCCCGGGCCGGGGAGCTCCTTGGCCGTGAAGGTGCCGTCGCCGGTCGGGTACCAGGCGCGGAACTTCGCGGCCCGCACGCCCTTGCGGGCGAACGGCCCCCACAGCGCGAAGTCAGCATACGGCGAGCAGCCGCGGCCGTTCACCCTGTGGTCCAAGGCCGTGAGCTGCTCCACCGAAGGCTCCGCGTCCTCCGCCGGGGCGGCGAGGACCTGCTGCTGGTAGTTGGCGTGCCACTGGGCGTGCGTAGACGCATCGGCGACCCGCACCTCGCCATCGTCGCCCTGGTCGAGGACAGCTGACAACTTGACGATCTTGTCCCTGGTCGCCGGGGCCGCCGCCGGCGCTGCCCCAGACCCGGCCGCAGCCGGACGCGCCGCAGGCGCTTGGAACGGATCCGCGTCCACGAAGTCGTCCCATCTCTGTCCGCCGGCTGTCCACGAAATGCGTTTGCAAATGCGCCAGATGAGGCCCACCTGGCTTGCTTCCAAGGGGGTGAGGCCACGTAAGGACGGCTCTCCCTGTCCAAGGTTATTGTCAATCAGTGTGGTCATGATTGCTACGTGCAGCATCGGAGCGGGGATTATCGACATCAGCGGGATGTGATTCTGGAAATCCCCCAGCTGCGGCTCGACAACACGAAACACACTGCCAGACAGACGTACATATTGGACAACGTCCGAAACCATTGTCCAAGACATTGCAGTGGCCTCTGGCGGAAACAATGCCATCGATCGTGAGGGAAGCAAGCCGCGCAGGCAAACGACGTAAGAGAAGAATGGGAGGTACGTTAAGGTGAAATGGGGAAAAAAGCAAAGAGTATCGAGTTCGATCCGCGTGGCTGCATCGAACAACAATCTGGCATAGGAGCGCAGGGAGCAGGATACAATAATATATGATGGGTCGAAGAAAGAGCCAAGCAGATAGTCGACATGCAGACAGACATGGAGAAGCTGATGACGGATTTCGAGCAGCGCGGCAAGAACTTAGCGGCATACGACGAGAAGCTGACCAAGACCGAGAAGCTACTGCAGGACGCCAACGAGGAGCTTGGACTGTGCTACAAAAGGCTGTCGACGCTGAACGGTTCGAACGACAAGTTGGAGCGGCAGCTGAATAACACGAAGAACGAGTTACGGCAGATGACGCTGAGAGCTGGAGACGTGCCGGAGCCCAAACGAATGAGGTCGGCGAACACTCAGTCACAGTGTACGTATCGACGAGATCTAGCCACGCCGAGGTTTCAGGGGATAAAGTCGATTCACGAGCCGACGGTGACCACGACGGACGAGTTCACGGCAGGTTCCCTATCGGCGAGCTCAAGCGGTTCATGAACGGCGTGGTGATGGTCATCGTATGCGGGACCTACGATATTCAGGAGACCAGGGCACATCTCTCGACTCTGTAGTTGACACGGTGCAGGTTTTCTGATTTTTTTGAGTTAAATTAGGTATGGCAGCGCGTGTGTGATGTAGTATACTAAGGAAACGGGGCTTAAAAGCTTTTTTTCCCCTGTGTCAATGGCACAGAATCCGTTCCCAAGTAGTAGCTAAGCATGATTTAATGATTGCTAGCATGCATGTGTGTGTGTGTTGCTTGCTTGCTTGCGGTACATACTTGTGTGTAGGTGTGTGCGCGCCCGCTGCCTATTTGGACTCAAACTGATTCGTAGGGGCCCCTGAGCTGATATAAACTACGAGCAGATCTTATCGATCACAATCTATTCAATGTCATATTTGGTTTGGAACTTCGTGTGTTCAAACTTCGGTGGTTCTGTTGAGTGCTACCGACACTACGGTGGGACCTCATTAGGTTTCGTGCACTCGTGTTCAGCAGAGCCGAAGAGCCGAAGAAGGTATTCTGCATCGTCGTCGCCATCGGCATTTGCTGCATGGTCGTTAGAGCATGTGAGAACACGAAGCGGAAGCACGAAGCGGAAGAGAAAGAGGAACACCGAAGACACCCCCAAAAAAATATCCCAGTGCGACCCTACCTAGGAGTTGGAGCCCCTAGGAAAGCAGCATTAGTAGTAACAGAAAAGCTAAGCTAAAGCTAAGATAAAGATAATCTAAAGCTAAGCTAAAGCTAAACTAAAGCTAAGTTGAAGCTAAGCTAGAGCTAAGCTAAATCTAAGATAAAGCTAAGATAAAGCTAAGCTAAAGTTAAGCTAAAGCTAAGCTAAACTTAAGCTAACGCTAAGCTAAAGCTAAGCTAAAGCTAAGCTAGAGCTAAGCTGAAGCTAAGCTAAAGCTAAGCTGAAGCTAAGCTGAAGCTAAGCTAAAGCTAAGCTGAAGCTAAGCTAGAGCTAAGCTGAAGCTAAGCTGAAGCAAAGCTGACGCTAAGCTAGAGCTAAGCTAAAGCTAAGCTGAAGCTAAGCTGAAGCTAAGCTAAAGCTAAGCTAAAGCCAAGCTCAAGCTAAGCTAAAGCTAAGTTAGAGCTAAGCTAAAGCTAAGCTAGAGCTAAGCTGAATATAAGATAAATCTAAGCTAGAGCTAAGCTAAAGCTAAGCTGAAGCTAAGCTAGAGTCAAGCTAAAGCTAAGCTAGAGCTAAGCTGAAGCTAAGCTAACGCTAAGCTAGAGCTAAGCTAACGCTAAGCTGAAGCTAAGCTAGAGTCAAGCTAAAGCTAAGCTAAAGCTAAGTTAAAGCTAAGCTGAAGCTAAGCTAAAGCTAAGCTAAAGCTAAGCTAAAGCTAAGCTAAAGCTAAGCTAAAGCTAAGCTGAAGCTAAGCTAAGCTGGGTGAACCCAGGGGGCGCGACTGGGGGAACCGCGGGGCGGGGACTGGGGGAACCGCCCGGGGCGCTTTACACTGCCCGGCCCCTTTAAGCTAAGAGAGTAAGATCCCTCTAGGCAGAGCCTAGGTAGGGAACAATGCTGCAATAGCCATAGCTCAAGTGCACACCCTCAGTTCGAGGGTTAACAATGAGGGCAAATCATGTGTTGCGCCGCCTTCCTTCATCCAAAGCTGGCTCCAGAGACCTGGATCGGCACAAGTGGAACTCTCCGGCTCTCCGCGGCGTTCCCATGAGACAGAGGCGGCAACACCGAGCGCTGCACCGCGGAGCAACGCTGTGGGCTCTCTCGGCCCAGGATTCTGCGGCGCTACACCGCGCGCGAGGAGGCGGTGCCGACGGTGGCAACGATGCAGATGACGCCGAACACCCGCAAGACACGCATGCTCCACCGAGGGTCAAGCCGTGCAAGCCTACGGCGCGACGGCGCTTGCCAAGAGGTGCGCCCACCGCGTCAACATCTCGTCAGCCGCCGCTCCGGAAGATGCTCCCGTCAGGAGCTGCCACTGAGGCTGCAACATGTTTTCGTTGAGGGGAGAGTCACGATTACCCCAACACGTCACCCTAACAGCGGCAAAGGTGAAGAGGGTGAAGGCGGATCCAGGAGTAGGAGGTTGGCTAGAGTGGACAGGTGTGAGAGCACGGCCATGTGCACTGTAGTGTATCATGCTACCAAGGATCGTGGCTGTCCAGACCAAACATGTCGGCGACATTGAGGCGAGAACACGACACATGGACCAATTGCTGGGAGGTCTCAGGCGTCAGGCGAAACGGCTGCCAGACCGCCTCCGGACCAGGCGGTCTCAGGCTCCCCGTTCCCCACGTGGGACTCTTCAGGGCTCCTGTTTTACCTCTAGTAGACTCCTCCAGCAAAACGCTATTCACTTAGTGTGTCTTGGAACCGCCCTGGGCGCTTTTGTTGTAGCTTCCAACTTTAATTCAACACCACGTGTTTCAAGAATGCCTGGCTCCCGTTTTTGTTTGTCGCTTCCAAGTCTCTGCGGCGATGCGTTGCTTGATCGTTTCCAACGTCAATCCAAGGGATCGCTCTCTCTCTCTCCCTCTTTCCCTCTCTCTCTATATGTATATATATATATGTATATACAGATACCTATAAATATAACATCAAACTTCGTTTTTTCAACATCCCTAGATCAGGCTCGCGACGTGCTGTTTTGTACCCGGTATTGACAAGCATCGCGCGATAAGAGCTCCACACGCTCTCTCCAACGGGCATCTCTGAACTCTTATTGTGCGTTGCGTGTCATTCGCTGTCCGATCCCGTGCGCGTTAGAGCCAGAGGCATCGTCGGTGTCATAACGGCGGCGTCGGCGTCTCAACGGCGGCCTCAGCGGCGGCGGCGACCTCCTCAATATTTCCGCCTGCCCTTGGTCAAGGGTCGAAATTGCCTGGTTGAGACCGTTTGCAATACGTTTCCAAAGTGTTTCCAGCGCGTTTCCAACATCCCATTCCAGTGGGTCGGACAGCGACTGACAGGTAACGCACGATAAGAGCTCGACACTCTCTCCTCACAGCTTCTCTGTTGCACCTCCTGCCCGCTGCAGCCGCCACCTTCCTCCTATGCTGCCTGGTGCTGCTACTGCCTGTTGCTACTGCATGCTGCTACTGCTCGCTGCTGCTGATGCCCGCTGCGCCGCCCGCCCTGTATTCATAATCATCGGCGCTCTCTTTTTGTGTCGCTTGTTCACCAGACCGTTTTTCCCTACCTACGTTCTGCCTAGAAAAGTTGTTACTCTGTAGCTCAAAGGGGCCGGGCAGTGGAAACCGCCCCGGGCGGTTCCCCCAGTCCCCTGGGAGCCAAGCAAAATCAACAGCAAAGGTAAAAGCAAACGCACGGTTCCCCCAGTTGCGCTCCCTGAGTGCCAAGCAAAAGCAAAATCAAAGGCAAAAATGAAGGCAAAAACGAAGTCAACGCAACATAACATAGCATAGCATAGCATAGCATAGCGCAGCATAGCATAGCGCAGCATAGCATAGCATAGCATAGCCTAGCCTAGCCCAGCATAGCATTGCGCAGCATAGCATAGCATAGCATAGCATAGCATAGCCTGAGGAGGAGGAGGACGGCGTTTACCGCTCCTGCTAATGTGCTTTCCTAGAGGCTCCAACTCCTAGGTAGGGTCGCACTGGGATCATGTATAGTTTGCAGGGCGCTGTTTCCTCACCGTTTCCAGCTTGAGCTGGCTCGTTTAAAATAGTTTCCAACTAATCGCGCGGAAACGTTGTTGTTGATAGTTTCCAGGGTCAGATGTTGATCGGTTCCAGGTGTCCGCTGTTGGCTCACAAGACACGCCAGCTGGAAATTATTCAAAAGAAACGCCCAGGGCGTTTCAAAGACACCATAAAGCTATGAAATAAACATGCTTCTGCCCAGGCAACTTTAGCAAACATATAACAACCAGCAGAGGCCAGCCGCGCCAGAGCCGGATCGACTTGAGCCACACTGGCTTAACCAACATCGTCTCTGCGGTGACCAGGCAGATTAACGGCACCAGACACTTCGTAATCCATCCTGTCGGACCCTGGTGAGAATCGATGGGAACTGGGCCTGCTCGTCCCACGCACGTTCCGTTCGCGCCTGTTCTCAGATGCGTGTGTTCCCTGTGCGCCCGCTCGAGACTGGAACGTCTCGGGGCAAGACAATCGCGCGTCCGGGAGCCGTCCCAAATTCGTTCCCTGAATCGGGCCAGACGGCGGTGCGTCCCAAGATCGTCCCAGGTGCACTCTTTCCCCGCAGGCTCGAGGATAGCGTGCCCTTGGGTGTTTCGGTGGTGCGTCCAAGGAGCGTCCCAGGTTGATTTCAATCGTGCTTCTTGAGCAGTGGCAGAGTGAGGGAGAGAGGAGGGAGGAGAGACAGGACGACAAGAAGGGGGGGAAGGGAACTGTGGCCGCTCAGGCCGCGGCAATCGTCTGCGAAGAACTGCACCCGACTTGGGTACCCGGGGTCGTCCAATTCAGCCTCCACGGCACCAGCGACCACGGCGACACGCCTGGCCGGGGGGGTGCTCTAGAGAGTTGCGAGGGGAACAAGGGGAGGGGAGGGGGATGCGAGGAGGGGGGGTGGGGGGGGGGCAGGGGGTGCGGGTAGCAAAGCGGGCGGTGGGTAAAGGAGAAAGTGAAAGAAGGGGAGGGGATGGGAGGAAGGATGGGGGTGGGGAGGGGAGGGGGGGAGGAAGGGGGGAGGAAGGGGGGAAGGGAACGGGGTGGGAGCGGAGGGAATGACGGAGACGGGGAGGGGAGTGGCAGGGATGGGTGGCGAGTAAAAGGGGGATGGTGGGAGGGAAGGGGAGGGAGAAGACGACGGTGTAAGCCTGTTCGGTTGAATTACAGCAGGCTGCACGGTAGCCGCGTTGGTTCACCGAGATGCCTGCCCAATTCGCCGGCCCAACGGGCCAAGGGCGTGCTAAGATCTTCGGCAGCTGGTTAACAATATTTCTAGTTCGCGCGCGCGGGGCCGCCCCTGGACCAGTCCCCGGACGAAAAGTACCCCGGCAAGTAAAGCGCCTTCAAGACGCCCCAAGGGGCCTCCCTGAGACCTCCCAAGAGGGCCCAGAGACAGAACTTAGTGATGTTCCTCTAGACTCTGACGGAATTTGGCGTTCTCGCCTTTTCGGCTTACCGGCGCTCCAAGACGGCCCAAGAAGCTTCCAAGACCGCCCAAAGACGGCCCACGAAGCCTCCAAGAGGGCCCCAAGACGGCCCAAGATGGCCCCAAGACAGCTCAAGAGGCGCCCAAGACGGCCCAAGAAAGCCCCAAAAAGGCCCCAAGAGGGGCCCAAGAAGGGGACCAGGAACTGGAAAGTCCAGCCTTCAGCCCCAAGAGGCCCCCAAGAGGCCCCAAGAGGACCCTCCAGAGGCACCCCAAGAAGCCCCAAGAGGCCCCCAAGAGGCCCCAGGGGCCCCAACACGGCCCCCAAGAGGCCTCGAAACTGCCTCCCAAAGGCCTCTGAGAGGCCAACCACGAGAGCCCAACCAACATCCGTGAGGCCTCTGACCCGTCACCCACCGCCTCCGGAAAATGGCAGCCGCACAACCGCACCGCATTGACAACAACACCCTGACGAACGACAGCGGCGAGGCAATATGGGCTGGCGTAATGAGCGATGCGATTAAATATTTGTACTTCACTGCAGTCCATTCAACCCTTCAACTGCTGCTGCATTTTTGATAAACCAATTAGGGGATACCGCAAATCCCACGAACAGCTGAACTTACAAGACTGCATTTGTCTCTCACTGTAGCGCCACGGCCGAGGGGTCCAGGAAGCCTACGTAGGGAGAGAGCACGAACATAACAAACACATGGAAATATATTAGTGAAGACTGGAGGAGCCCCGTGACCGACCCCCCTCTCCTCTTGACATTGTCCCTTCACCCCGCCAATCACTGTCGTCCGATCGTCCCCCCACCCGTCAGACAGTAAAGGAAAGCACAGCGCAAAGAGGCAAATGACAAGTATGACAAGGTCGCAGCCGAAAGAGGAGAAGTGGAGTAGGGCGAGAACAAGGTGATGGAGAGAGTGAAATGAAGAAGAAGAGGATGGGGATATGGCAACAATCAATTACAACAACTCGGAGGTCCGCTTGGATTCCCCGGATCGGGGTCCAACGCCGATCCGAGAAATCTACGCGGACCTCAGAGTTTTCAGATGTATGTCATTCTTCGTTCCCCTCGGGAAGGACACGAGGAGGGAAAGACAAATATGAAAAACATGCACGGATGCGGAGGGATGGATTCAACGGGGGATTCCAGGAGGAGGCATAACAATGCGATCTGCCGCCCCCGCACGGGTGAGCCTCGCGGCGGGGCCCTCGGCACCACGGGGCCCGAGAGGCCCGGCCAGCGGGCCAGCTCCAGGCGCCTTGGAAGGACGGAGAACGGGGAGGCTCCTCCTCCCCGGCGAGATCCCCCCCTCCCCGAATCGACCACCACCTCCTCCTCCTCCTCCTCCTCCTCCTCCTTCTCCCCCACTGAGCCCATGACTACTGGCAGGACCAGCCAGGTTTGACTCAACAACTGGACCTTGGGAAGCCGAAGCGTACCAGGCACAGCAGCATTGCACTCAAACAGTCAACCAGAGAATCCAGCAACACGTGCCGGCAAGCGCCAGCGCTGCAATCAATCAGAGCTCCTCCTTGAAGGGGCCCAGGGACACACACATACACACACAAACAAATGGGCGTACACTGCAGGACTCCCAATATTTTCCCGTTTTTTCCCCGAGATCTTTGTCTTCCCCTTCATCTCCCCTGTTTCCCCATCATTTCATGGACATCGACTATTCATCGTGTCTGTCAATGTTTCCCTCTTGACTCCTCCCCGAAGAGACCCCTCCCCCTCCCCGAAGCGACCACCACCTCCTCCTGCCCCGCTCCGCTGCATCCCCCCAGATATACCACCTCATCGAAACGCGTTTGCCTGCAAAGCCTCGTCTGAATCGGGTGTCTGGGCCGTGAACTATGACACAGGTGTGGCAGAGCTTCCCACCCACCCCAGGGAAAGTAGCGGTCAATCCTCGGTGGAATGCGACACACACGCACAAACTCGCCAAGCAACGCGACCCCTGTCTCCGGTGATGAATGCTCCGCGTCAAAATCCCGCTCGGAGTCACATACAGCATTGTCGGCATTACCGTGCTGTCATACACGCGCACGCCAGATCTGTGGCTGCACCGTTTTCTCATCAATTCAGATTTGCGCAACATGAGCGACTTCCACGCATGCGTGAATATGCTCGGATTTGGCCGCCGCTCTGGGTCTCATCATCCCCCGAAACGTGAACATGCCATTGTCGCCGCTGGTGTTTATGTGGATGTGCGAAAGGGGGAAAGCAAGAGAAAAAAAGAGGGATAGGGGAACACGGAATGTAGGAGAATCGTCAGAGGATACGATTAATTCTGCGGAGGCAATTGTGTAATTGACGACGGGCGGGTTGATTGATACGACGAAGGCAAGAGACTGTTTTTTTCCCTGCGGGCTTTAACCACCCCCATATGTCCCCTCCGTGGGAGTCTAACAAAGAGCCTGGACGTGGCGCTCCCACTGTACATCAAGAAACAACACGTCCCACAACATTGTCGAGGCCATGCCTCCGAGGCCGCTCCCTAAAGCAGAAGCCCACACTTACACGGATGCAAGATACAGAGACGGCATGAGGGAGGAGGGATGATATCTGATGGAGAAGAGAAGGGGAGCTTTGGGAGATGGGCAGGGCGATGTTGGTTGTTGCTAGAGTTTGCGATGTCCTGCATGTGCTTGGAGCCTCCTGGAGGCGTTTGATGGGTCAGAGAAGGAGTTGAAACGGTGGATGAAGGTCGGGGGAGATGGGCGTGAGGGAGACAGAGAGGAGGGAAAACGCGGGAGGGAAGAAGGACAATTAATGGGGGGGCAGGGAGGACGAGGACGAGAGGCAAGTGAACGGGATATGCGGATCATACGGACGAGGTCTCTGACGAGGGTCCCAAAAAGAACCCGGGGGGAGGCAGCAGTGTCGACACTGGCGTTGCTATCCGACACCGCGAGGAGTGTGCCACCCTGAACGATCGGCCGTTTCCGAAACGTCCGATCGTTCAGCATCGACCGACTCTTGGTCGCCCGCAGCGTTCAACGATGAACGCCCGCGGCGGGATTGCCTTTGGCCGACACGACGCAAACCTGTCGTACACGGCGATCATCGGATCGGCGGCCGGTGGCTCGCCAGCAGAGGCCACACGCGGCGACGCGCCGCCTGGCTCCGCGCCGTGCAGCGGCCAGGGCGCCAGAGCAAGGCAGACTCCTGCTGCCCTGAGGCGCCTGAGCCCACCGCTGTGGTGGAGCCCCGGGAGGCAGGGCTGGCTGGCTCCTCCTCTCAGATGCCCGTGGATACCTCCGCGCAGGCGGTAGGATGACATCCACGCTCTGCACCTGGCGCTGCGCTCTAAGGGGCACGAGGAGGCGCCTGATGGACGGCTTCCTCGCCTCCTCGGCTCTGCTCTCTTCCTAGTTACTGGCAGCTGGCTCCTGCTCTGATCCCGTCGGAGCCCAGGACGCCTCGCCGTCAGCTCATCAGGCCGCCTGCCCGACGCCCTCCCATCAGGAACGCTTTGTCCAACCCTCGGCGTCACCACCTCCTCTGCACTCAGCCTGCTCAAAACTCGCCGTCCTGGAGAGCTGCTGACCCGCGACATGCGGCAGATCTCTTCCGCCACTATCCTCTGCCGCTGCTGCCTCTGCTGCCCTGTAAGCTTCTTGAACTGAATGCTCTGAGGCTCGCAGCCCCAAGTCTGGTGATCTCTAGTCAAAGTGGCTACGGACGTGAGGGAGGAGGGACGAGGGGGACGAGGACGAGGAAAGGAGCCAGACGCGGACGGTCGTTTCGGCAACCCCGTGGGCACAGCGCGTCCGCGATGCCCGTCAGCCGCAGGGGCACCATGGCGCCGCTGTCGCACTCCACCTTCAGGGTCAGGGAGTGCTCTCCAACCTGGGTGAAATTGGAAGAGGAGAAATATGTTCAGAAAATTATGATGGGGGATGAGGGGCAAGAGAAAGAGCGGGCGGAAAGAATTTAAGTACTGAAGGCAACGAGGAAGAGCCGGAGAGGCGGAGCACGATGAGCCCGTCAAGGACGAGGGCGGCGACTACGAACAACTCAGATCAAGTCTCTCGGGCGTCCAGACCATGCTCGTCGGTACACCTGCGCAGCAAATCCCACCAGCATGCTTCGAGAATATACTCGTCAACTCCCATGCACTAAGGCCCCGCTGAAACTCCAGACTTCGACCGCGGTTTGCTGATAGAGCCGACCAGCCACAACATCGCTGTAGTTCTTAACTCCCCTGTGGGGAACCAAACTCCGTGGACAGGGCGTGTCTGAAAACTTATACATGAACATCCCCATCGCCATGAAGCCCCCAAAGATGGACGACCCGGGAGAGCAACGGCAGCAGGAGGCCATGGGGGTCAAGGCCCATGGGCTCATGCGGCCGGTTGAGGACCGCGACTCCCTCAATTCTGGCCAGTGGGTAAACAAAGGGAACGACCACGGAGGATCCATGGAGGCTGAGGAGTTCTTCCGACGGATATGCTTCCCACTGCGGGATCAGACGTTTGTAAATACATGGGTGTGAGAACGGAGCTTATGACAACAACAGGCGATTGACAGAGGGAAATGTTGAACCGACGAACGACGAAACACGACGAAACATTCCCGAACATTCGCAGACAGGCATGACGGACAAGTGTGCGATGACGCTCTGGATCTCCACTAGATGCATTGCGCGCGTCACGCGCGCTGAGGTTCTAGATTTCTCACTGTGCCTGGACCCCCTGTGATTGTCCGCGATGTGGACGCGATGCGCAACGCCACCAGTGGGAACAGAAACGAACGCACGTAGAGGTGAAACGTGAGCATGCGAGCTAGTACTGTCAGGCGAGTGGGGGTATCTGAGAAGATGCAACGCTGAAACAATGACAGCCTCACGATCATATCGCGAAACGCCAAGCGGACGCAGCATCTGAAGGAACGCCCTCCCCTAGTCCTTCATTTAATGTTCGTCCCCCCATGCGCTGGAGAGATTTCTGAGACGCCAGAGAAATATTCTGGATGATCCCACTCCTCGAGTAGCACAACAACTGCACAAACGCAAACCTTAGGAATTCAGCGCGGACGGGGGGCGCCAGGGGAGGCGCCGGAAGCGCCGTCAGGGGTGTCTCCAGCAGCGCCAGGGGTTTCCAGCGCAAACGCAAGAAATCCACGGACCCCTTGTGGGTCTCTGGGCGCGTGAGCAGGTTCCCCCCTTAGTGCCCCCCAGGGACTCCGAGCCGGGAATTTGACCCCCCCCATGGCCGCGCGCGACCCACCCCCGAACTCACCGGCGGCAGCCCAGCCCTTTCCAGATTTTCTTTCCAGCTCCGAGCCGCCTCCCAAGAGGCCTCCAAGAGGGCCCCCGAGGGCCCCCAGACACCCAAAGATCGATCCAAAACCTTCCAGATGGACCCAAGAGGCCGCCGAAACGCGCCAAGAGGCGCCCAAGAGGCTGCCCAAAAGCGCACCAAGAGGCACAAATGTAAGCTTTTCCATGGGTGTGAAAATTGTTCGGCATCTCGCGTTTTCGTCTGCCCGACGTTCCAAGCCGCCCCGGCAAGGGCCCACTATCGCCCAAACACAACCCAAAAGGACTCGCATGACGGACCAGGAGGACCCTAAGACAGCCCCAGAGGCTTCCAAGACGGCCCAAGAGGCCCCCAAAACGACGCCACCGGGGGACCCAGACGGGAGACCCGACCGGCCGTCTCGGGCCCTCGGCCCCCAGACGCCCCCAGGACGCCCCAAGAGGCGCCCATTGCGGCCCTAAGAAGCCCCGACAAGCGTAAAACAGGCCCACAACAGGCACCCCGGAGGCGTCAAAAGGTACCATCCCCCCCCAAGCCCCAAAACGAACCAAAACGACCCCTACCTGCTTTGAACAGGCCCCCGACAGACCTGCCGTGAGAGCCCAACGAACAATCCATTGGCCTCTCAGTCACCACTTGGGCATGGTGGCGGGACGGGCCGCAGGCTATACGCGGACCCTTCCTCTGGTGTTTCCACATGCGTCCGCCGTCTCTGAAGGTTGTTTCTCGTTTGCTTGCGCGGGAACCACTACAACTGCCAGCTACAAATGCTGCAACCCCCCCCCCCATGATTCCAACGCTGTCCCGCCAAACTCGCCCCGCGGAGCCCCCCGCAAACGCTGCCCCGCAAACGTGTCCAAATGATACGAAACCCATGGCAGATTGCACACCCCCGGAGCTCGCAAAGTCTGCAGATCCAGGGCGTCAACAAACACCTCTGGGGCGCCGCAATCGCCCCCGACGGGTCCGACCAGCCGCGCAAGGAATGCCTTCAGGCTCCAAGACGCTTCCTCCTCCTCATCCTCCCCCTCCTCCCCCCGCATCCCCCTTCTCGTCGTGTTCCCATAGTCGATTCCGAGCGCCCTGCTCCAAACTCTGCAGCGGGCCTCGCGCGCGCGACTTGCACTTGAACGCGCGAAATGCGGCCAAGCGGCAAAATTGCACTCCGGGAGCTTCCCGTTCGCGATCTGCGCACGCAACCTTACGCTTCCGCATGAAGTGATCGCTCTCCTGTTTGTCACTGATGCGCCCCTGCCACGGGAACTCCTTCTCGCGGGCCAAACGCATCAATTGTCTCTTCACCCGCTTCGCCGCATCAGCCACTCCCTTCGCAGTGGCACCCAGCGAAGTCCGATCGCCGCCAGGCGATTCTTCACATGGTTCTTGTTCCAAAGAGCCGTTTTCCGATACCAAAAAAATGCATCCTGCCGAGCAGCGCGTCAACGGCTGCGCTTCCGCCTCGACTTTCCGTTTGCGGCCGCGTGCCCCGAGAGCCGCCTTATGCCGCTCCTCCGCGAACTTTCCGCACGACCTCCCCCCTGCTGCACCGCGCTTCTGCTGTGCTTCCGATAACGGCGCCCGCTCTTCGAACAGCGACGAGCATTTGCCGCTGGAGCACCGCGCCGCGCCTGCGCTCTCGTTCCACTTCGCGCTACCACGCCGCGAATTCTGCCGCGCTCTCGCAGGCGGCATGTCGCGCAATACATGGTCCGAATATGTTTAGGCTCCTCCACGACGGCAACTTCCGCGCCCCCCTCGCCGGCCCCCTTCCGCGCCGGCCCAAGACCTTCCCACTCCGCTGCAACTGCTCCGCAAACTTTGCGCCACATCTCCCCGGCGCCCTCCCTCCGCAGCCTCTGCGCGCCCCTTACAGAACGCTGCTCTGCCCTTCCTCTGGGACACAAACTTCGGAGGATTCCGCATGCAGCCTCCGCGGGAACCGCTCGCGCTGACCCCGCGGCAGCAAGTCCGCTCCCCACCCTTCCCAGTCCACGACCTCCCCTCGGAGAACCTGCTTCAATTCTTTCGCCCCCACCATTTCGCCCGGTCTACATGGCCCCCTGTCAAAAGGCCAGAAGTTCAACAAGTTCCCCCGCCTTCGCACGCGCGCGAAGGCCCCGTGACTGGACATCCCACCGACGCCGCGCCCTCCTTCAGGATCCGACATGACTGCGGCCGTCGTTCGCCCCTGCGCGGCGCGCGCTGTGACTGCCGAAGACGACGTGAACATGTGCTGAGTGAGATTTACAACCGACGCCGGGTGCCTCCGATGCCCGCCCAGGAACCACAGGCGTACTATCGACGGGAAAAATGGGCGCAGCCCCGAGCCCCACCCTGGCAGGTTCCAGTCCTTCGCGCGAGGTCCAGCAAGATGACTCGCGGCAAATGCGGCAACGCCTCCTCGTCTTCGTCTCCCACGACCTCGTCCTCGTGCAACGCCCGCCCGTGAATCTTCGCTGCGCGCCCCCGCAGAAGCTGCTTTTTTCGACCGATCTAAATGACCCCCCAAGGACACAGGCGTGCCCTTTGCCAGCGGCAGCAGAAGCTCGCGCACTCCTGGTCGCGGCACCAACCACTACATGTTGTCCCCCGCTGTGTAAGACCGCCTCTTTTCCTCTCCGTGACAAGGGCGGTCTCTGGCTGCGACCCAGAGCACCAGCTCTCCTTGCTGCTTCGCCCACTGCGCGGCTCTCTGCTTGACCACGTGCCACTTGATGTCTTGATAGGCATAAATTGCGACGGCCTCGACGAAACTGCCGTCGCGGAAACGCGCATCGTCTGGCGATGTCGCAACGAGCTTCCTCGCCTCTCGCCCCCCCGCGCAAGACTCGCACTCCGCCCTCCGATTCCCGGCAATGGCCTCAGCGTTCTGTCGATAACGAACGTTGCCGCGCTGCGCTGCGCCGTTCACCCGCGACCCTGGCGCGCGCGTTTCGACAGTGCGTGGGAGTGGCCCTGGGCGCGGGCTGACGACTAGCCTCAGCCCCCTGCAAAGCAGACGAACGGCGAAGGGCCCGAAGGCCGAAGGGGGCGAGGGACGGACCGAGGACCCGAGCCAGAGCCGAACGAAAAGGGACCGGCCGACAAGATAAGGGACCGAAGCCTCGACGGCCTCGGGCAGCAAGCAGGTGGCACAAAGCTGCTGGCACCGTCTCTTGGGGCGGACTTAAACCCTGGTCCTCAATGGCAGCCACGCTACGCTGTCAGCACCATGTGCAAGTACAAGTGCCCTCCACTTCACTTCGGTCGCATCCCCCCACCCAATATAGCAAGGGCAGGCGCCGCCAATACGAGCCAGACGCAGGGGGCTTCTGGTTCCGTCGCGGCTCGGCGCCCACGGCTGCGGCGGGGGCTTCAAGGGTTCGGGGGCGCAGACAGTGCAATGCAGACCTCTCCTGGATCAGCGAGGGAGAGGAGCATGAAACAAACGACGAAGGAGAAGAAGCGAAGCGTTGTTCTTCTTATGTCTTTTCGGGCGTCGGCGCAGCACGATATATAGAGCAGACAGGCTGTCGCGAACGCAAGCCAGACGCGGCGGGCGCCTGGTTCCGTCGCGGCTCGACGCTCGCGGTTGCGGCGGGGGCAGCAGGCCCCCGGGGCGCCGACAGTTGCTCTCCGACCAGTCGACTAGACGCGGGAGAGATGCATATGGCAAGCAATCAAGGGACAGGGCGAGGCTGCGTCTCCTTCTGTCTCCCGGCGAACACGGGCGCAGCTGGGCGCGTCGGAAATGAAACAGGCACGTGCTGAGAGGTGCATCCAAGAGCCCAGTCTCGCGCAGGCCGAGCACTGCGCCCTGACTATATCAGGCCCCGGGGAGAACGACCGGGGAAATGCGCTTGCAGAACGCGCGGGTCCGCCACGCCACCCCCTCCAACAACATCAACCATCCACCTCCGATAAGCTACTAAAAAGGCATCGCGAAGCCAATCGGGAAAAACGAATCACGAAAGGTGGGGACAACATGCGGATGGGGGAAAGCATAGACAATATCGGTCTGGTCGATGGGAACGACCGAACCGATAACTTCACGAGACCGAAGGCGGCGTCCATCCTGCATGTGTTCGCGCCTGTCAATGGTGCCCTTGGCGCGGGGGCGGCCCTTGCTCCCGCGCTTCAAATCTACCGCGCCGTTATGGCTATAGCGGCCGCATCGGTCGCAGATAATTACAGAGCCCGCGCAGAGCGCGGCCCCCTTCCCGCGGGATTGGCGCAAATGGCTCGAAGCAGGTGCTGTTTGGAGACAGTGCTGGACCAACAACTTGCACAGCGAAACCTACCGCTACTGGGGCCCCAGACATGCTCATGCAAAGCCCCTTTCCTGAGCACCTGAGAGAAGCAGGGGAGGGGGTGGGGGAGACGGGAGGACCAGTGTCATCGTGCCAGACTTCGTTGGACAGTGCGATGATCCAAGCCACGCAGTGCGCGACGCATTGGGCGACATGGGAAACAAGTACTGTCGCGCAGGAGACCCTATGCAACATCGCCTGGTCTTGATCACGGGGGGCTGCACCTAGCTTAGCCAGGCGGTCGGCCTCGCCATTTCCCTCATAAGGTACCCCAGCAAGGGCGCGATTATGAGAGCGTATATAAGTCACACGAATTATGTGATACCCCATGCCTGACGCAAGACGGTGGACCTCTCGCCGCGGAGAACAGACTGCAGCCCATCCGCGGTCGGCAGCCTCGAAGCCTGGCAGCCACTTGCCAATCGCAGACTGCGCATCAGTAACGCACCCATATTCAAAGCTTGGAGCAACGTGCGAAAAGTAAACATAGAATGCAGAAAACATACAACTCCGCTCCTGGGAGGCCCTGGGCCACTTACGGGTCTGCCCCGTAGGCCGAAGCGCCTATCCAAGGTCCAGAAAGGGGCGCGCGCCCCATCCCACCAATAAAATATAATAAAATAAGCGGCGATGGCCCACGCACGCCTGAGTCGTCGCCATAGGCAGGCAGAAAGAAGGAGGCCGTCACAGGCGACCCCTCGCGCAGGATCGGGGAAAGGAGGGGAATGGAAGCAGGAATAACGTAGGCCATGCACCAGGGCAGAGGTCCAAACTGGGCTGCCCCTATACTGCCCCCTACAAAACTTGAGGGCTGGCGGAGCAAACCAGCGCCGAAAACCTGAAAGGCCATCGCATTCATAGAACGCGTGGGAGATCTGATTTACAGGGGTCAGACCACGCAGAGGGCACTGGCGTTTAGAATGTATACCCCCTGGCAAAAAGGTGCGCGCAGCACGATGCTGGACATCGCTCCAACCTAAGGATTTCCTGCGGGGCCCTGGAAAAGGAGGTCCAGCAAGATGGCGATGCAGTGGGTGTCTTTCAGACGCCTGCTGCCGCAACCAGAGACGGGCTGCCCGAATCACTCAGGCCACAATCTATCGAGGAGAAATAGACGTAATATCTAAACTAATTCCCATTGCGGCATGCCAGACCGCCGGGGAGTCAAAGGACCATCCAATCCTGAGCAGTGTAGCCACAAAAATAGCACCAGGGCCGTGTGACTGCGTTGATGGCCTCCTGCAGGACACGGCCAATAATGCCCTGAGGCAATCAAGACATCCACCTAGATGCAATCCAGAGACGAACTACTTCGGCGCGAGCGTCTAAAGCTGGGCCCGCCACTCCCAGGAAGGCGAAATCCACGGTGACGGATCGGCGATTACCTGTTCAAAGACCCTTCGTTCCAGATCTGCCGAATCTGGCAATTACTAATCCCACTACGTCAATGCCGGAGGTGGCCGTCGGACGAAGGTTCGCGTCGATGATGCCCTGGACTTGAGCCCCTGCGCGCCGCATTCGTGCAAGACGGCGAGCCTTCTGCATGGCCTTCTGAATTCTCAAATTCAACGCAACGCGAGGGCGGCGCCCACGACGAATCTGATAGTCGACGCCTAAGTTCCTACAGGAGACCGCCTCTTTTCCTCTCCGTGACAAGGGCGGTCTCTGGCTGCGACCCAGAGCACCAGCTCTCCTTGCTGCTTCGCCCACTGCGCGGCTCTCTGCTTGACCACGTGCCACTTGATGTCTTGATAGGCATAAATTGCGACGGCCTCGACGAAACTGCCGTCGCGGAAACGCGCATCGTCTGGCGATGTCGCAACGAGCTTCCTCGCCTCTCGCCCCCCCGCGCAAGACTCGCACTCCGCCCTCCGATTCCCGGCAATGGCCTCAGCGTTCTGTCGATAACGAACGTTGCCGCGCTGCGCTGCGCCGTTCACCCGCGACCCTGGCGCACGCGTTTCGACAGTGCGTGGGAGTGGCCCTGGGCGCGGGCTGACGACTAGCCTCAGCCCCCTGCAAAGCAGACAAACGGCGAAGGGCCCGAAGGCCGAAGGGGGCGAGGGACGGACCGAGGACCCGAGCCAGAGCCGAACGAAAAGGGACCGGCCGACAAGATAAGGGACCGAAGCCTCGACGGCCTCGGGCAGCAAGCAGGTGGCACAAAGCTGCTGGCACCGTCTCTTGGGGCGGACTTAAACCCTGGTCCTCAATGGCAGCCACGCTGTCAGCACCATGTGCAAGTACAAGTGCCCTCCACTTCACTTCGGTCGCATCCCCCCACCCAATATAGCAAGGGCAGGCGCCGCCAATACGAGCCAGACGCAGGGGACTTCTGGTTCCGTCGCGGCTCGGCGCCCACGGCTGCGGCGGGGGCTTCAAGGGTTCGGGGGCGCAGACAGTGCAATGCAGACCTCTCCTGGATCAGCGAGGGAGAGGAGCATGAAACAAACGACGAAGGAGAAGAAGCGAAGCGTTGTTCTTCTTATGTCTTTTCGGGCGTCGGCGCAGCACGATATATAGAGCAGACAGGCTGTCGCGAACGCAAGCCAGACGCGGCGGGCGCCTGGTTCCGTCGCGGCTCGACGCTCGCGGTTGCGGCGGGGGGCAGCAGGCCCCCGGGGCGCCGACAGTTGCTCTCCGACCAGTCGACTAGACGCGGGAGAGATGCACATGGCAAGCAATCAAGGGACAGGGCGAGGCTGCGTCTCCTTCTGTCTCCCGGCGAACACGGGCGCAGCTGGGCGCGTCGGAAATGAAACAGGCACGTGCTGAGAGGTGCATCCAAGAGCCCAGTCTCGCGCAGGCCGAGCACTGCGCCCTGACTATATCAGGCCCCGGGGAGAACGACCGGGGAAATGCGCTTGCAGAACGCGCGGGTCCGTCACGCCACCCCCTCCAACAACATCAACCATCCACCTCCGATAACCTACTAAAAAGGCGTCGCGAAGCCAATCGGGAAAAACGAATCACGAAAGGTGGGGACAACATGCGGATGGGGGAAAGCATAGACAATATCGGTCTGGTCGATGGGAACGACCGAACCGATAACTTCACGAGACCGAAGGCGGCGTCCATCCTGCATGTGTTCGCGCCTGTCAATGGTGCCCTTGGCGCGGGGGCGGCCCTTGCACCCGCGCTTCCAATCTACCGCGCCGTTATGGCTATAGCGGCCGCATCGGTCGCAGATAATTACAGAGCCCGCGCAGAGCGCGGCCCCCTTCCCGCGGGATTGGCGCAAATGGCTCGAAGCAGGTGCTGTTTGGAGACAGTGCTGGACCAACAACTTGCACAGCGAAACCTACCGCTACTGGGGCCCCAGACATGCTCATGCAAAGCCCCTTTCCTGAGCACCTGAGAGAAGCAGGGGAGGGGGTGGGGGAGACGGGAGGACCAGTGTCATCGTGCCAGACTTCGTTGGACAGTGCGATGATCCAAGCCACGCAGTGCGCGACGCATTGGGCGACATGGGAAACAAGTACTGTCGCGCAGGAGACCCTATGCAACATCGCCTGGTCTTGATCACGGGGGGCTGCACCTAGCTTAGCCAGGCGGTCGGCCTCGCCATTTCCCTCATAAGGTACCCCAGCAAGGGTGCGATTATGAGAGCGTATATAAGTCACACGAATTATGTGATACCCCATGCCTGACGCAAGACGGTGGACCTCTCGCCGCGGAGAACAGACTGCAGCCCATCCGCGGTCGGCAGCCTCGAAGCCTGGCAGCCACTTGCCGATCGCAGACTGCGCATCAGTAACGCACCTATATTCAAAGCTTGGAGCAACGTGCGAAAAGTAAACATAGAATGCAGAAAACATACAACTCCGCTCCTGGGAGGCCCTGGGCCACTTACGGGTCTGCCCCGTAGGCCGAAGCGCCTATCCAAGGTCCAGAAAGGGGCGCGCGCCCCATCCCACCAATAAAATATAATAAAATAAGCGGCGATGGCCCACGCACGCCTGAGTCGTCGCCATAGGCAGGCAGAAAGAAGGAGGCCGTCACAGGCGACCCCTCGCGCAGGATCGGGGAAAGGAAGGGAATGGAAGCAGGAATAACGTAGGCCATGCACCAGGGCAGAGGTCCAAACTGGGCTGCCCCTTATACTGCCCCCTACAAAACCTGAGGGCTGGCGGAGCAAAACAGCGCCGAAAACCTGAAAGGCCATCGCATTCATAGAACGCGTGGGAGATCTGATTTACAGGGGTCAGACCACGCAGAGGGCACTGGCGTTTAGAATGTATACCCCCTGGCAAAAAGGTGCGCGCAGCACGATGCTGGACATCGCTCCAACCTAAGGATTTCCTGCGGGGCCCTGGAAAAGGAGGTCCAGCAAGATGGCGATGCAGTGGGTGTCTTTCAGACGCCTGCTGCCGCAACCAGAGACGGGCTGCCCGAATCACTCAGGCCACAATCTATCGAGGAGAAATAGACGTAATATCTAAACTAATTCCCATTGCGGCATGCCAGACCGCCGGGGAGTCAAAGGACCATCCAATCCTGAGCAGTGTAGCCACAAAAATAGCACCAGGGCCGTGTGACTGCGTTGATGGCCTCCTGCAGGACACGGCCAATAATGCCCTGAGGCAATCAAGACATCCACCTAGATGCAATCCAGAGACGAACTACTTCGGCGCGAGCGTCTAAAGCTGGGCCCGCCACTCCCAGGAAGGCGAAATCCACGGTGACGGATCGGCGATTACCTGTTCAAAGACCCTTCGTTCCAGATCTGCCGAATCTGGCAATTACTAATCCCACTACGTCAATGCCGGAGGTGGCCGTCGGACGAAGGTTCGCGTCGATGATGCCCTGGACTTGAGCCCCTGCGCGCCGCATTCGTGCAAGACGGCGAGCCTTCTGCATGGCCTTCTGAATTCTCAAATTCAACGCAACGCGAGGGCGGCGCCCACGACGAATCTGATAGTCGACGCCTAAGTTCCTACAGGAGACACGCACGGCACCCCCGGCCTAAGAGTCTCAGCAGCGATTCCGGCAGCCAGGGTTGCACCCGACGCAGGGGGCGCCAACTTGGGCCCGGGGAGGGGAACCCCCGCGGAGCAAGTCACCAACCCGCGAGAAGACGCGAAGCATTTGGACCCGCACGCATCACCCCAGCTTCAGAGACCTCTTCAAAGACCTGAACGTCATCGGCAAAAATCCAAGGTGCAATTCTGGATACACACGAAGTAAGGAGTCCAGCTCTGGCACAAGCATGATGCGCACAAACAAATCGGCAAGAGAGCAGCCAACAACAATAGTGATAGCAGCAGAGACCCATGGTCGGGCGATTCGGCGCGCAATACGGATACGCGGGGATCGGTGCGAACCCATCAATATGTTCAAGAGGGCAAGGTTGAACTGAAACTGCTGGCAACGCTGGATGAGCAAACGATGGCGAACCTGCCCGAAAACTTTCCTACTGTGCAAGGGGGGGGGCCCAAACAGACAAACCACGTAATGCAGCGTACTCAGCCAAGACACTCATGCGCCATGCGCACTGTTGACAAATATGATTACGCACTCCATATAAACGCGGTCGGGTACGACGCTGAGCCCATGCAATGCCATGCGCGTCCCTAAACTATCGGGTGGAGGTGCGCGCAAAGGCGGCGATGCAAGCAACCGCGCGCTCCCCCCCACTAGGCTTGGGCAACCGGTTAATTGCGAACCTGGCCAGGGTAGCCGGACAACGCCCAAGACATAGGACTGCAACCCAAAACAGCGATAGCAGGGGCTCGTCCGAAAGCCACGCGCGGTGACGAAGATGAATCCAGTCCAGTCCGACTGAAGTTCGAACCCGAAATCTGCGACGCATCTTGCGGTCGCGCTCCAGAGACGGCATAGGCCAGGTTGCAAGGTCGTCAGGCAGAACAGCTGGAAAAGACAAGCCCTCACAAGGTTTCGGAGCAAAGCTCAACTGGTGGCGTTGGCCCCCGCACTCAATGCCAGAACTGCTCGCGCGCCCTTAAGTGATGAGCAACGGTGCCACGAGGGGGGTCATCCACAACAGGGTGCTGAATGACATCGAATGCATTCTAATTCGCACTGCCCATGACGAATCGGCGCGCAGCGGGGCCACCTCATTCTCGAGGCGACCGGGTAGCCCAAGAGCACCAGCTCTGGTAACGCTTGGCCGAGGCTGCCTTTTTCCAAAGCAGCCGCCATTTCAGACGAGGAATGCTTCGACCAGAAAAAAGAAACGACATCAATATAATATTGCGAAGGCGACGCGCATAGCTGCGCCGCCGCCAACAACCCGAGCGATGGGGGGCCCTCCCATTCGGACGGCCCCGGGTAGCAACGCCTGAGACGTGAAGCCGCGGCAGGGAAAGCCCCCCAAGATTGCTTGTCCGCGAGATACAGGAGGCCTCCGCAACGATTTGCAAGCAACCGCCATCACTTGCCTTCGAAGGAAGAAGCAACACCTCCGGGAAACAATGATGCAACCGAAGCCTGCATCGCGTCTGGACTCTCACCCCGCTTATTATTCGCATCAAGACCAGGGAGATGATATAAGCCACACAACTCAGCCGCAACGAATGGATATCGTCGGCCGTCTGCGGGAAACAATCCCAGGAAGGAGGGCAAGGCGAGCGCCCACTAGGACGCTGGAGTGAGATGACAAGAGGCTCCGAACAATTAGTGCCCGCTGATCCCTTGATGCGCAGAGCAACGGGCTGGTGCTTACAGGTGAGAGGTGAGCAGGCACCTTCACAAGTAGCTGCATTCAAGACATGATGGGCAACAAAAGCTTGGGGAATCCACCACCGCTCTCATAAGCATTGCCACTAGGAGCAAGCACGCTGCCGCCCACGAGCTCTAGGAAACATGTTGCCTCTAGGACTTCTGGCGATATGCGACAATTAACATATAAGAGGTGAGAGAAACCGATGGTACGAACAACGGGTGCAACCTGCACGAGCAACTGCGCACTCCGATCTGCTGGCCCTTACCCGGCGAGCGGATGCTGATTGAACCGCGGTGCACCCACGTCTACCCACCCGTGCCAGAGCTGAATAATACACCGCCCAGGGGGAGAGCATGACCACACTTGAATCCAAGGGGGTGTCCGAAAAGCTGTTGGAATAATGGGAAACCAAAGCAACCCCAGAGCTCAATCCACCCCCGGGCGCACGTATAAATGTGTGCAAATGCGAATGTAATTCTAAACGGTACGCGCTATGTGCAGCAACATCGAGACCCTCAGCAGAAGGACGCAGTTCCTGCATACCGACTGCAGCACAGGAGCGAATGCGGGCAGCCACATAGACCCCTGCGTTTGACCAGCTCGCGAAGTCAGTCGAAACCGGGACCCAAAGAGTGTCGACCCAGACCAAAGTGTGGCTGCCTCTCCCCTTGCCAAAGTCCAGACGGGCCTGGCGAGGCCCCCGCGCCGCATGTAGTGCCATCATCAAATTCACCAACGCTGCCAGGACGCACATCATCATAACCATTTTGGGGCAGAGTCGGCCCATTGTTCGGGAGCGAGAGACGCTTTCTTGCGAGGCGCCTCGGCTGGCCCACGCGAAGGTGCCAAGCCCGCTCCGGGTACTGGGCGGGAGTCGACTTTCATTGAAACTGCTGTTGCAATTGCTGGTGCGCCCGCTGCCTGCTGCGACGCTGCTGCCGACGCCGAACGAGAAGGCGAGCGACGAGGCCAACCGACAGGACGATCCAAAGCAGGAGTACACTGAACTGCAGCGGACAGCTCCACCATCTGTCCCAGGGCACGAGCAGACCCAGTCATCTACATGGAGGACTTTGGGAGGTTCCTGAGGAGGGTCTTACACGCGTCTGGCAAGTCGCCAGACTCTGGTTCAATAACAGGCTCTGGAACAGGAAGAGATTCGAGACGGCTCTGCCACAGTTCGCATTCTGTCTGGAAGCGCCCGCGCTTGACCTCCCACGAACCCTTCCTGGAAAGAATGTCGGACAATCCCTGTTCAATCTGCCCCGACGTAACAGCAGCCTTCTCCACCTTCCAAGCATGCCGCCGAACTCGCTGTAAAAAGCGGGCACGCTGCTGAGGAATGGAGAGCGCGGGCGTCTTCTCAACGGCATCCGCAAGCTCGGACAGAAGACGGCCAAACTCTCGCTGACTTCGAACAGAGAGACAGGGGGACTTCGAAGGCAACCAAACAAGTCTGCTCAGTCTAACTGGGGGCTTCATGGTCGGCAACCGCAGCCATCGGGTCATCGCGCAGGGCGAAAGGACCATCGTTATCAAACGCATCATCCTCGCATCCGAAATCTTCACCATAAACATCAGACCACAACGTGCACAAACGGAATCAGACAAAGGAGCCCGAATAAACTGCTCATAGAACAACGGCCGATGGGAGTGCTCGGGTGCAGAGAGAGAGGGGCGAGCGGCGGCAGCGGCAGACACAGGGGCAACGGGGGCCACCCCTCCCGCGGCATCGGCCGCCCCGCGCAACTTCCCCTTCTTGCCCTCCACGTTGGTCCGCCCCTGCCTTGTCCTCGCCCCTGAGCTTTATCTCTGCCCTGGGGAGAGAGACCGGGGAAATGCGCCTTGCAGAGGCTGGAGAGGTATATCCTAGCGGCGGCACCAGCATCGCAGCAGGCAGAGCACGCAAGGCATGGCGGCATCTCGCGCACGCGTGGCACGCGCGGTCAGCTGTCGACCGAAAGCGGCTCTCGAGCCCGCCCCTCGGCCGCAGCCGAGCTACAAGCCTCGGGGCAAGGTTTGAAACTTGAACCAAACTGGCTTGAGCCAAAACGGCTACGGAGGCTAGAGTGACCTTTGGCGCGCGGCTTCAGGGGCGCCCGTGGGGGCCCAACGCAATCGCGCAAGACGGCCTTGCCGCGCCGCGTCAACGATCGGCGGGGCGCCACTCGAAATTTGCGTAGTGCCAGCGGGCAACCGCGGAATTCCGCCAATTGAATTCGAGCGCCCCGAATGGCACTTCGAAAGCGCTTCGGCAGCAGACGCTGCCGGGGGCCACCGCGATGGGGTCTGGCACTGCCGGGCTGCATCGCGATGGCGCGTGACTAGGCCCAGGGCCGTGGCCAAAACTAGCCCCATCCGATCCGAGCCTGGAATATGGTGGAGTATATCATGAAAACTTATAATACTACAGACCCCCCTTGGCTCGGATGAAAAAACAGATTCAAACATATTCAAAGACAGATATTCAAAGATATCCAAATATCCACACATATTCTAGACAGACGATTTTGGATTTGGATTTGGATTCGGGACTGGCCCCAGGCCGGAAAGCGCGCCGCCCGGTCGACTGGCCCCCCTCGGGTATGCAATGCGAGCTACGAAATGCGACGCGCGTGCGTTTCCGTTGATAGCAAAAGGTGGGCCCAAACCTGGCGCGCCCAGACGCAAGCGCAATCGTGCGATCCGGGCGCCGGCGCGAGGTCGAGCTCATTCTACAAAGAACAAAAAAAACGAACCCCTTTGGACCAACGCCAAAGGCCACTCCGGCGAAGAGTCACTCTTGCGCGTTGTCGGATTTCTGCCTGCCGCGCAAGAGCATGCGCGTCCGTTCCGTCAGCGCTCCGCGGCGAAACTCGTCTTACACCCCATGGGCGCAATCGCCCTGCTCTTCCACGCGCTTGCATTCGGTCAACTCCGTTATCCCATGCGTTGCCAAGTCGCCTTCTACTCCCAAGGAGATGCGCTGACCGTGGTCATCAACGGCCCCCTGCGCGCACTTCCTCGCGCGCTTGACATCGGACGTGGGCCGCGCATTGATTGCCATTCCCGACGGCGGCCCCAGTTGATGGGGATCTCAGCAGGACAACGCGCCCACGCCCCCGAGCGGCCAGCCCACGCGCCGGATTCCCGCGCCTTCGCGACGCCTGCCGCTGACATGCACGACCGCAGGTGCGAACCGAGCTCTGCCAGTAAATTCGCGCTCGCCATGCTCACCTCGTGCGCGATGAGCCACGTCTTCTGCGACATCCGTTGCCCGGCCACCTCCTCTTGCGTATTCTTCTTCTTCGACCTCGGCGCTCCCCTCGACCCCGGCGCGCGGCCGCCTCGTCCTGCCCGCGCCCATGCCGACCGCACTGTGGATCGCGTTCCCGTCGAGGGCTGGCGCGCTTGTTGCCTGCAGCGCTGCGACCTGGAGGTCTGCGCCGCGCGCCCACCCCATCTCCTTCTCGAACAGCGCCTTCCTGATCTTGTCTATGGCGAAGCTATTCCCAGTCCCTGGCCCGCCGTGGAGCACCCGCGGGAGCGGCCCCATGTCGGCGCGACGCTGCCCCGCCGCCCCACCCATCGCGGGGGCCGAGAACTCCTGCTCCAGAACCCGATCGGCCACCTTCTCCACGACGCCTCGCTGGCCCGCGCTCAGCCCGCCCCCCGCGCGCCTGTTACTCCACCTGCGCGCGCTAGACCCGCTGGACGCAGACGTCTGCTTTCCCACCGCCACCTGCGGGTCTCCTTCCGGCAGCCCCGCCCGCGCCCGTTCCGTCTCGGGACCTCGACGCCGCCGCCGCCGCTTGCGCCCGCAGGACTGCCGCGTCGCCGCGCGCCAACGCCCCGCCCCCCCGCGCTTCCTGCGCCCGCCGCTCTTCCGCCGCATATGTCCGCGCCGCGCGGCCTCGCCCCTGGACGTCGCTTCGCGACTCGATCATTTTCCGCCCCCCTACAGCTGCGTTTATCCGTCTGCCTTCTCTCCAGGGGCGCGCCCCCGACGCGCGCATTTTGCCTCGCGACCGCGTCGACAACTCCCGGGTCCAACTTTCGTCGCTACACAGCGCGTGCTCGCGCGTCGCAAGGGCTTCGCCCGCGACTGGTCGTAGGTCCACGACGCCCATGCAAATCTGAACGCACCTCTGCGTCTCTTCGCACGGCGCGCCTTTCCTTTCCAATCCAACGACGCCTCTCCCCGCGCCCCGAGCGCCCCGTGGAGATCCCGCAGGCGCAGCGCCTCGCGCTCCACATCCCCCCGCTATGTAAGCGCTCGGAAATACGCCATCAGCAGGAGCCCGCCCCGCTCTCCTTCCCCTGCCTCGCGCTTCGGCCGCGGCGCCCCGCGGGGGCACTGATTCCTCGGGCGCCCGCCCTGCGCCAAAACCCACGCGAGCCTCAGCGTTCCCGCGTCGGCAGGGGCACCCTGGAACGGCGCCCGCCCATGGCGACCGCCCTCCTTCAGAACACCACGCTGCCCACTCCCGCAGCCAACCGCGCCCTCTGCGAGCCCCCAGATTCTCCCGCGGCAGCTTCCTCGCCGTCTGCATCGCGAACTTCCTGCAAGCCCGACTCCGTCAAAGTCGCCGTGTACTCATCACTGGCAGCTGCCGATAGCCCCACTCACCACGGATGCGCCCCCAGTTCTACGCGCCAGCGCAGCAGATATCCGCGCAGCGACAAGAACGCCAGGTCGGGCGCTCCCGGTTCGTCTACAGGACGCATTCCATACAAATACAAAAGGCTTTCGGAACAACCCGCCCTCTCTTCAAACCCTCCGCCGATCCGCCTTCAACGTCCCCGACGCGGCCGCGGCAGCGCCCGCCCCGCCTCCGCCGCGCGCGCGACCTCAGCCCCCGGCACCAGAGCTGTGTTCCCAATATTGCTGCTCTCGGCCGCAGTCACGCCCCTGGGGTCCCTGCACGCGCGCAAGTTCGAGCTCTCCTGCGCCGACAGCACCACGCCTCTTCCGCACATGTCACTGAGGAACCTCTTCACGTGTATATTCGCCCGATGCGCCGCGGTCCTGTCTTTCGTCTGTTCCGCCAACGCGTGGCGCCCTCGCTTGATCGCCTCATCGAACGACGGGGTGCACCGCTTGCACTGGTAATCCACAGCGTACCCCGCCGCGGCATTCTGCGCTCGCTGCGCCGCCAGCACCATGTCCATGGGGTGGTCGGTCTCCCAACGGCGCTCTCCGCAAATTATACTCGTCGCGCGTGGCCTGTGACCGGGATCCCGTATGGAGTTTTCAGGTCGCCGTTCAAACTTAAACCCGCGGCCCACGGCACCACTCAGCATGGCCGGGAGGGTGCAAATCACATTCTTCTCGTTCAAGGGTCCGTGCGGGCAACCCGCCATGTTCTTCCGACCTGCTCGGGGCATGTCACGGACTCGCAGGATACCCTGACACAACGCGACTCGACGATCTATCAGCCACGCCGTGCGCGGAAAGAAACTGTTGCAATGGGGCATATCGTCATTTATCTGGGCAATGCGCCAGTGGTACCACTCGCTGCATACGCTTGCTCCACGGGCGCACGTCGTTATGTCAGAACTCCTGCCCCTTTGAACCCAGACACCCAAAAACTCCTGCGTTTTACGTTCTGGCCTGGACGACTCAGGAACGACATTGCTATGGCCGCGCTGCTCCGTCCTGGTCTGACCGCGCCGTAAATGTTTTGCCGCCAACAACGGATCCGTCGATCCGCGGTATGCTGGCCACGCTTGTGAAGACGTCGCTGTTTGGGCCATGGTGTGGCGCGGTGGCCAAGGGCGACGAGGCGGGAGGGAGGGATGGAGGGGGGGAAGGAAGTCCCCAGGCACGGTTTCCCTCTCGCACGCCGGGGGGCGGGGTGACTCCACCGAGGGAAAATGATCCTAAACACTGGTGCAAGCAACCTGACCGGACAAGAACGGGAAGCGTCGCTTTAGTCCACCAAGCATGTGGAAAATGCTCTTTTGTTGTTATGCCGCGCAAGTATGCCGTGGCGCGCGTGTCGGCGTGCGTGCGGGGTGTGTTGTGCTGTGCTCCTGTGTGTTCTGCCGTGCTCCTGTTCTGCCGTGCTTCTGTGTTCTGCCGTGCCTCTGTGTGCTCTGTGTGTTCTGCCGTGTTCCTGTGTCTGCCGTGCGGATCGTCGCGGTGATCGTTTTGGCAGAGCTTCTGGGCGCACACGGCAGAAAAAAATCAGGAGCACGGCAGAATAGGCCCCAAGAGCGAAGGAGCACGGCAGAGAAAGACAAGGAACACGGCTGAATAGTCCCCAAGAGCAAATGAGTACGGCAGAATACACCCCAAAAGCTAAGGAGCAGGGCAGATAATGACCAGGAGCACGGCATAATAGACCTCAAGAGCTAAGGAGCAGGCAGGACAAAGACCAAGAGCACGGCAGATTAGGCCCCAAGAGCTAAGGAGCACGGCAGAAAAAGACCAGGAGCACGGCAGAATAGACCCCAGGAGCTAAGGAGCAGGGCTGGATATGGATCAAGTGCGAAGGAATACGGCAGAGAAAGACCAGGAGCACGGCAAGATAGACCCCAAAAGCTAAGGAGCACGGCAGAGAATGACCAGGAGCAGGGCAGAATAGGCCCCAAGAGCGAAGGAGCACGGCAGACAAAAAAAAAGAAACACGCCAGAGTAGACCCCGAGAGCTGAAGGGGTGCGGGAAAATAGACCCCAAGAGCGAAGGAGCAAACCAGAAAAAGACGAGGAGCACAGCATAATAGAACCCAAAGAGACAAGGAACACGGCAGAATATGTCCCGAGTGCGAAGGAGCACGTCAAAAAAAAAGCAGGAGCACGGCAGACAAAGACCAGGAGCACAGCAGAATAGGCCCCATGAGCGAAGGAGCACGTCGGAAACAAACCAGGAGCATGGCAGAATAGACTCCAAGAGCTGCCGAGCACGGCAGAAAAAGACCAGGAGCACGGCAGAATAGACCCCAAGGGCTAAGGAGCACGGCGTAATAGGCCCCAAGAGCGAAAAAGACGCCAGAAAAAAAGACCAGGAGCACGGCAGAATAGGCCCCAAGAGCGAAGGAGCACGGCAGAACATACCGAAACACAGCAGAAAAGGCCCGATGAGCCAAGGAGTACGACAGAAACAACCAGGAGCACGGCAGAATAGGCCCGAAGAGCGAAGGAGCAAACCAGAAAACGACGAGGAGCACGGCAGAATAGAACCCACGAGACAAGGAGCACGGCAGAAGATGCCCCAAATGCGAAGAAGCACGGCAGAAAATGACCAGGAGCACGGCAGAATAGACCCCCAGAGCTCAGGGGCACGGCAGAAAACGACCAGGACCACGGCAGAATAGACCCCAAAGCTAAGGAACACGGCAGAGAAAAGACCAGGAGCACGGCAGAATAGGCCCCATGAGCGAAAAAGCACGGCAGAAAAAAACACAGGAGCACGGCAGAATAGACCCCAAGAGCTGAGGAGCACGGCAGAAGAGGCCCCAAGAGCGAAGGAACACGGCAGAACAACAACAGGAGCACGGCAGAATAGACCCCAAGAGCTAAGGAGCACGGCAGAAGAGGCCCCAAGAGCGAAGGAGAACGGCCACCAAAAAGACCAGGAGCACGGCAGAGTAGAAACCAAGAGCTAAGGAGGACGGCAGAAAAAACACCAGGAGCACGGCAGAACAGGCCCGAAGAGCGAAGGAGTACGGCGGAAGAAGACCAGACGGCAGAGTATACCCCATGCGCTAAAGAGAACGGCAGATAGACCCCAAAAAGGAAGGAGCACGGCAGAAATGCGAGACGCTTGCGGCAGAGGAGCGCAGGAGCATGACAGGAAGAAGGTCCCTTCGTTCGGCTTTGGATAGACCCCAAGAGCGAAGGAGCACGGCAAATTAGGCTCCAGGAGCGAAGGAGCATAACAGAAAAAAAGAACAGGAGCACGGCATAAAAGATCCCAAGAGCTGAGGAGCACGGCAGAATAGGCGCCAGGAAAGAAGGAGCATTGCAAAACACGACCAGTGACCAGGAGCACGGCAGAATGGACCGCGAGAGCTAAGGAGCACGGCAAGATAGATGCAATAATACAGCATAATACGCCCCAAGGAAGAAGGAGTATGCAAGAAAAACACAAGGAGCACGGCAGAATAAACCCCGAAAGCGGAGGAGCACGGCAGAATATGCCCCAAGAGCTAAGGAGCACGGCAGAAAACGACCAGGAGCACGGCATCGTAAGCCCAAAGAACAAAGGATTGTGACAGAAAATGGCCAGGAGCATGGCAGAATAGGCCCGTAGAGCGAAGGAGCACGGCACAACAAAAAAACAACGAGCATTGCAGAATAGACCCCGTGAGCGAAGGAGCACGGCAGAACTGCTCATTCTCTGCCTTGCTCTGTTTTCGCCGGCCATGCTCCGCCCGATTTGTTTGAGGATGTATGCAGCGAGAGCGCGATGTTTAACACGAGAGGTAGTAAAAACGCCACTCCAAGATATCATGTTTGTTAGAATGTCTCAGGCGAGACGCTAGTGTTTGAACATCTATCGAATTCGCGGCTTCCCATGTTTAAGGGATGTCTCAGGCGAAACGCTAATTTTTGATGAAATCGATGTTGTGAACATTTCATGTGTGTAAGGATGTCTCAGGCGAAATCGCCATTTTTAATCGTCTCGAGGGCGCTCCTGGGGGTCAAATTTGGGCTTGTTTGGGGCCTTTGGGGGCCTTCTTGATGCCTTACAAAACCGTTACAGTCCGATGTGACACACATTCATTTTTTCAGGATGTCCCTATCGAAATCGTCATTTTTAGATGACTGGCTTAAACCATCTAGAAGCCTTTTCAGGAGCGATCCCCAGACGATGTTGAAACAGCAATGTTCAAAACGATGTTGTTGGATTTGTTATTGAATCGCTTCGCTCATTCCGCCGGCCCATAGTGTAGCGTCGCTGGCACTTGCTTGCGTGCTCGGGGGGGCATTTGGGTGGCCTCCTGGGGCCGCTTGGGGGCCTCTTGGGGGCCTCCTGAGGGCCTGTTGGGGGCCTCTTGGGGCCTCTTAGGGGCCTCCTCCTGGGGACTTCTGAGGGCCGAGGGCTCGAAATATTGTTTCGTGTTCCCCCCCTGGGGTCCCTCTTGGGGCGTTCTTGGGGCCCTCTTGGGCCGTCTTGGAGGCCTCTTGGGCCGTCTTGGAGCCCTCTTGGGCCGTCTTGGGGCCCTCTTGGGGGCCTCTTGGGCCCTCTTGGGGCGGTCTTGGGGGCCTCTTGGGCCGTCTTGGGGTGTCGTGAAGCCGAAAAGGTGGAAACGCCAAAATCTCTCCAAAACCTAAGGAAAAGCAGTGAATTTTGCCTCTTGGGGCCCTCTCGGGAGTGCTCTTGGAGGCCTCTTGGGGCGTCTGGGGGCCATCGTGGGCGTCTTGGAGCGATCTTGTGGCATCTCGGACCCCTCATGTAGCATCTTGGGGGCCTCTTGGAAGCCTCTTGGCCCTTCTTGGGGCTCTCGGGGACGTCTCGGAGCCGCGTTGGTGCGCTGCTGGAGCGCCCTGGTGACTCCTCCCGGGACTCTCTCGGGACCTTGCCGGGGTACTTTCCGCCCGGGGGCCCCCAGGGGCCGCCCCGCGCGCGCGAAGTAGAAAGATTGTAAAGCAGTCACCGGAGATCTTAGCACGCCTCTGGCCCGTTGGGCCGGCGAATTTGTTTGAAGATGTCCCTAGCGAAATCACTATTTTCAGCAACCTGAAGGGCGCTCTTGGGGCCATGTTGTGGCCTTCTTTTGCTTCCTGATGCCCTCCGAAAATCATTACGATGCGATGTCGCACGCATCAATGTTTTGAGGATGTCCCTAGCGAAATCGACATTTTGTGAAGGCTGCCTTGGGCCGTCTGGAAGCCTTTTCAGAATTAAAGTCAAAACTATGTAAGAACAACAGTTTTCAAGTCGATGCTGGTGTATGTTTTCATTTTTTGAGGATGTCCCTAGCGAAATCGCTATTTTCGGAAGTCCCCCAATCGTTCTGACAGCCATCTTGACGTGCTTTTTGGCCTCTCATTTCCTCATCTTGAGGCACTTCGAGAACGATACTAAGACGACGTTGAGGACATCTCATTTTGTTGAGGATGTCCCTAGCGAAATACAAATTTTCTGCCGTGCTCTTCGTTCTGGTCCGCCGTGCTGCCGCTCGTCTTCTGAGGATGTCCCTAGCGAAATCGCAAGTCGTAACATAAGAGTTAGTTAAAGACTTCAGTCGCCACCTCATTTTTTCGAGGATGTCCCGAGCGAAACGCACATTTTCACAGACGGCGACATTTCGCTGTCATCAACTGTTCGAGGATGTCTCGAGCGAAACGCTTGTTTTTGTTGAACGCGATGTCGCGAAGATCTCATTTTTGTGAGGATGTCTCACGTAAAATCGCCATCCCGAGAAATCCGCTAAGCCGGTACACCGTGCGGCCCGCCACCCCCTATAGTTAAGAGATCTCTTACTGATCTGAGGAGGATTCAGCCAAAACGTCCAGCTCGCTTCTCGTTCCTCGAAGACGCTTCCCGTCATCCGCCGACCCCCGCTTGTCGGGAATGACAAGGACCGTGAAATAAGTGGTTGTCCCCCCCCCCCGCCCCCGTCCCCCAGGGTCCCGAATCTGATTTGACCCCCCCCCAAGACGACGCCGTGACCGTCCAAGATGGTCCCCTGACGGCCCGTGAAAGCGCCGCGGACGGCCCAGCAGGGCCCCCACAGGCCCAGTAAACGCTCCAAGACGCCTCCCAAACGACCCCCTACCGGAGCCATCACTGGCTGTGTCTCACACGTGCACCCAAGCCAGAATTCGGCAACCGATTGCACACGCGGCGAAGAGGAGCCCATGCTCCTACAACCTGACGGCCTCCAAGCGCATCAATCTCTATGATCCCCCCGGGAGCCAGAAACCGAAGACTCGACCCCGCCCTTGGACGGGAGCGAGTCCGGCACCACAACCCAGGAGCGCAACATGATGCCTCAAGATGCACCCAAGAGGCCCCGAAAACAAGCCGACTGGCCCCGAATACGAACCCGAAGCGCTCTCATAACGTCTTTCCAAAGATCCTGCCCCCCCCCAGCAAAAATACAAGGGGTCGGCGGATGTGGCGTAAGCCTGTAGAATCACCGTGGAACTCCGAAACTTGTTGCTTATGCAGCTTTCCACGTTCTGTCTTCGATACACTTCCTGCCCCGTCACCGCTCCCCGATGTTGATTTCAACTACGGTGGCAAAACCGATCTATCAACATTGCGGCATACGTGTGGCAATGCGAGATCGCTTCGCCCAAGAGACAATGCATTGGCGAACGTGTTGCATCCAACTGGCAGACAAATGGGGCCGAAGGAGCCGTCCGCCTGAATTCAGACACATTACCGCACTGACGAAGAACGAATCATGTGAGCGATCGGGTTACTCCAACGAGAGGAGATGAGCCCAACTTGCTTCCATGGGAAAGCCGCTGAGATAGGGACCTCCAAACTTAACTGAATTCACCCCCGAGCGGGCGGGCCCCCAACGGATTGGGGATGACTTTTTCGGACCAGACCCCTGGCCGGCACGGGTCGAGCCCTGGCGCGACCCTAGAAAGCCTCTTGCGAGGCAAAACAACGGAATGATAATGTGTAATCCTCGAATTCGCTCCCCGTCCCCCGCAATGCCCCCAATCGCGCCAGACGCAACCGTTCCTGCCCCGCGCATCCCGGCAGAATGACGAGCCCCAGCCCCAAGCAAAAAAACAATTGGTTTGGCGAGTTGCAGCCTCCCCGAACGAGGTGCACCAGCGTTTGAGCCACAGGCACACAGGCGGGCAACCTGCGAGATTCTTCCCCCAGACAGGGGTCGGTATAAGTATTTCGTTGTGGACTTCTGCCGCCGGCTCTCTGACCCCGCCCCCCTCCTTCCTGCTGCTGCTGCTGCTGCTGCTCCCCGTCTACCTACTGCTCGTCGCCCTACTCCGCAGATTCTGGCTCAGGCGATCGCACGGCTCCGCGCCCATCGCCCCCCACGGGCGATCGGATGGCGCAGGCCAGAGGAGGCGTGGCGCCTGCGATGGTGCCCTGCGTCATCGAGGCTGCTGAACATGGTATGGTGCTGGCTGGGGCGCCGAGCCGCACTGCGGCGGCTGTGACGCACTCGGACCAGTCTCGCGGCGATGGTCGCCTTCAGGCAAGGGTCCTGCGCTGCGGGCCGCTGGCGGGGTGCGCTACCCCGCTGTCGTGGCCGCGTTCCGCGACGCCAAGGGCGTGGCGCCTGGCGCCATGCGGCGCGGCGGCTTGCTGGTGCTGGAGCGGACGCTGCGGCGGCCAGGGCGTGCGCGGCTGCTGCCGCCCACCTACAGCATGCGGCGCCAGCGGCGGGCGGTGCCCTGCGCCATGGCCAGCCTCCCAGCGATCCGCCCCACAGAGAGCGTGCTCCTCGGCCTTTGCCGCCTAGGGCAACGCAATGGCGGTCTTCGTGGCGCATCCACGAGGATGCCGCCTCCCGCTGCCACCAAAGCCCGCTTGAGGGACGTGCGGACTCTTTCTGTTTGAGAGACGGAGCTGGGACCAGCGCTCCCCCTCGGCCGTGCCTACATAAACTCATCCGCCCCCCTCCTCCCCACTCCTTCTCCTGGCCCCCCTCTTCAGGAACAGCCCTTCCTCCAGCACCTCCGTCTGATCAGCTGCCTTCCTAGACCTCCCACGACTGCTTCGCAATCTGGACCGCCAGACCTCTCGGCACCTTCCCAAGGACCTGTCCTTCATCCCAAATCATTATGCGACGGCGACGGAGCCCGACGTCCCCTGGCGGCTGAGAAAAACAAACAACCGCAGAACCAGAAACTTTAGGTCCGCTCGGATTTATTGAATACGCGCTGGACCTCCCTCGCTGGCGCGCAGAGCGCGCCAAAGGCGCCGCTGGAGGCGCCGCCAGGCGGGCCCAAACGCCGATCCGAGAAACCCACGAGCAGCGCCAAACGTTTTCTATGCTTATGCAATTGTTTCTTCCTCGACCCCAGCTCACGCACTGGATCCCACCCTTGCGCAGCCTCAGAGGAGCTGAAGCTGGCCACAAGGTCTATCGCCGCCCCGGCCTCGAGGTAGAAGCTCGCCGGCGTGACTGACAGGCATGGGCGCAGCCAGAGCCAGAGACGGAGCGAACAACAAGAAAGGAACGGTGGAGGGAAGGAAACAAACAACATCAAGACCGAAGGATATGCAGATGTGAAAACTGTCGTTGTGTACCGCGTTCGGTGGATCTCCTGATGGGCCACGAACCGTGCGAAGGGTGTGCCGAAATGGAGCGGGGGGGCCATGCACGCGCAGCCACTGGGGCCTCAGGTAGAGCCCCCATATGGGGCCACGAAGCGTGTGGGGTGCGCCGAATCGGGTGCGGGTGCGCCGTGCGGACTGTGCCACTGGGGCCCTCGCTGGAACTCCCTGTGGAGCCACGGAACGGGTGAAGGGTGTGCCGAATCGGCTGCGGGTACGCCATGCGGACTGCGCCGCTGGAGCCTTCGGGTGAGCTCCCTCACTGTGTGATGGGCACGAAACCTGTGAGGGTTTTACCGAATCGGGTGAGCGTACGCCATGCGGGCTGTGCCCCTAGGGCCTTTGGGTGGAGCTGCCTGCGGGGTCACAAAAACTGTGATGGGTGTGCCGAAAAGTGTGTGGGTATGCCATCCGGACTGTGCCGCTAGGGCCTTCGGTCTGGCTCCCTGTATGGCCACGAAGCGCGCGAGGGGTGTGCCGAATCGAGAGCGGGTACGCCATGCAGACTGTGCCTCTGGGGCATCCGATGGAGCTTCCTATGACGAAACGAGTGAGGGGTGCGGGTACGTCATGCGGACAATTCCGCTGGGACCTTCGGTGCTGTGGCCACGAATCGTGTGAGGGGTGTGCAGAATGGGGTGCGGGTACGCCATGCGGACTGTGCCACTGGGGCATTCGGTGAAGCCCCTATGGGGCCACGGAACGTGTGAGGGGTGTGCAGACTCGGGTGGGTACACCATGCGGACTGTGCCGCTGGGGCATTCGGTGGACTCCCTGTTGAGCCACGAAACCTGTGAGGGGTGTGCCGAATCAGGTGCGGATGCGCCATTCGGACTGTGCCACTGGGGCATTCGGTGGAACTCACTGTGTGACCACGAAACGTGTCGGGGGTGTGCCGATTCGGGTGCGGGTACGCCATGCGGACTGTGCCGCTAGGGCCTTCGGTGGAACTCCCTATGGGCCATGGGGGCTACGAAGCGTTTGCGGGGTGTGCCGAATCGGGTGCTGGTACGCCATGCGGACTATGCCGCTGGGGCCTTCGGTTGAGCTCCATTTGGAGTCACGAAACGTGTGAGAGGTGTGCCGAACTGAGTGATATGCGGAAGCAGACGAAGAGAAAGGAGGAGGGGGAGGAAGTGAGGACCGCGGGGCGCTGTCTCCTCTTACCGGTTCCGGCTTCAATCTTGGAATCGTTTGTGTGAAATTTCCGGTCGCATTGGTTGCCGCTTCCGATTTCAAAAATATGTGTTCGGAAAAGGTGGAAATTATCCCGGCAAAGCAATCTAACAGCGATGTGTAGGAGCATATCTGGAAGCATTCCCCTTAAGATTCAGATGAGAATCCAGTTGTAGAATTCTGCTGTTCTCGCAGTCGTAGTCGCATTCGCGATGACAGTCGCAGTGGCAACGGCAGTCGCAGTCACAGCCTCAGCCTCAGCCTGCCTCAGCCTCAGCCTCAGCCTGCCTCAGCCTCAGCCTGCCTCAGCCTCAGCCTCAGCCTGCTTCAGCCTCAGCCTCAGTCTGCCTTCAGCCTCGGCCTCAGCCTCAGCCTGCCTCAGCCTCAGCCTGCATCAGCCTCAGCCTCAGCCTCAGCCTGCCTCAGCATCAGCCTGCCTCAGCCTCAGCCTCAGCCTGCCTCAGCCTCAGCCTCAGTCTGCTTCAGCCTCAGCCTCAGTCTGCCTTCAGCCTCGGCCTCAGCCTCAGCCTGCCTCAGCCTCAGCCTGCCTCGGCCGCAGCATCAGCCTGCCTCAGCATTCAAAATGTGGCCCAGGAATGGAGTTCTGGGAACTAGAAGAACACGAGGTGGCCTACAGTTGGCTCCGGGCATTCAAAATCATGCCCAGGAATGGAGTTCTGGGAACTTGAAGAGCACGAAGTGGCCTACAGTTGGCTCCGGGCATTCAAAATGTGGCCCGGGAATGGAGTTCTGGGAACTCGAAGACCACGAAGTGGCCTACAGTTGGCTCCGGGCATCCAAAATGTGGCCCGGGAATGGAGTTCTGGGAACTCGAAGACCACGAAGTGGCCTACAGTTGGCTCCGGGCATCCAAAATGTACGCCGGGAATGGAGTTCTGGGAACTCGAAGACCACGAAGTGGCCTACAGTTGGCTCCGGGCATCCAAAATGTACACCGGGAATGGAGTTCTAGCAGCGCCAAGAGCGATTTTGCGAGGATGTCCCAGGCGATTTGGGCTTCGGCGGCAGCCGCGCCGGGTCCCGCCCCGGGTCCCGCCCCGACCCCCCTGAGGAGTCATGATGCTCTCTTTTGACCCCACTAGAAACCTATCAGTCTTCGCTGTTAGGTAAAAACAGCCCTACCGTTTCCGCGGCCGTAAAAAGGCGGTGGGAGGAATGGCCAAACCATCATGGAGGAACAGCTGGCGATTGAATCTCTAGGGGGGCAGACTCGCGCCTCGTCTTGAGGAGGCGCGCGCAAGGCACGAATTATTGGCGTCCCAGATGGCCCCCGCGTCTGAAATCTGACACATCTAGCCCTGTTGGAATCCCATCAGCCCTTTAGGGCGTGAGTGGTTTAGAGGGTTTCCTCGTCCAACCCCCTTCTTCCCCTTCGGGGAAAGGTTTACCCATGCCCCTACCACATCCCCCTGGGTCTGGAGGAAGGGGTCGCGGATAGCTAGAGCGTCCAAGATGGCCTCGGCGAGCAAGCCAAAATCATGAATGTTAAAACGGTGTTGGCAACATCTGGGCATCCTTGGGGGGGAGGGGCTACGTGGGTACAGCCCGTCATGTGATCGATATCCTGCGAGATGGCCCCAAGATGGTCTCTGAGGCTCCCAAGGGTGCCTCACTCAAGACGGCCCCAAGAGGTGCCCAGGGGGCCCCAAGAGGCATCCAAGAGGCCCCCGAGATGCCCCCCAAATGCCCCCAAGAGGCTCCCACGAGACCCCCAAGAGAAGCCGAGAGACCCCCCAAGAGACACCCAAAACGTCCCAAGAGGACTCGGCGAGGAGGACACAATCACAGAGATTATTAAGATTTTGGACGCATGTCGGCCTCCTGGGGGATGGAACCCTACTGTGCCAAAGCCCTCCTTTGATCGATCTCCTCCAAGATGGCCCCCGAGGCTAACACGGGTGCCCCATGACGGCCCCGAGAGGTGCCCAGGAGACACCAAGAGGCCTCCAAGAGGTCCCAGAGATGCCCCCAAAGATGACCCGCAAGAGGCCTAAGGGGATCCCCAGAGGCAGCCAAGACGCCCCAAGAGGCCCCCGGGACTGCCAAGAGACCTCCTGGGCAGCCCAAGAGGACTCCAAGAAGCTCTCCGAAGAAATCCGAAAAGATTCCAGGAGGCATTTCAGAGGCTTCAGGCCTTTCTGCTCGCCCTTCTGCTCCTCCTGCTCCTCCTGCTCCTGCTCCTGCTCCTGCACCTCCTCCTCCTCCTCTTCCTCGTTTGCCTATTCATCCTCGTTCCCTCTCCCTCGTCCCCCTCCACCTGTCACTGATTACACCTCCTCCTGGTCATCAAATCGCTTCTCCATCCTCCCCCTCTTGAGGTATGACGTCTTGCCCAGCCCTGTATTCCACTGCATGCTCCTCCACATCCCTGATCAGGGCAACTCGTCTGAGCATCGTTTCTGGGTGGGCTTGTGGGGTTACGCGGTGCGTCTACAATCTGAACCTCGAGATCTGCCTGGGCCTGGAAGGTCAGGGGCAAAGTGTCGAGAGGGGGGGAGATGGAAGGAGAGAGGGGAAGCTTTGTTCGACGCTTCCCAAACTTAACCAAGGCCGATCTGGTCGGAAAACCTATAAGAGGTGTTCTACATATGTCGTGTGCTTGGACGTCGCACTGGGGCTCGCACCTTTACGCCTAACCTCTTCAGATCGCCGCATCTTCCCCTTCCCCCAGATGAAGAACAGCCTGCAAAAATAGAAGCTTTCGGAGGGCCGCGTGGTTTTCGTGGCTCCTCGCTGGATCCCGCCCCTGGCGCGCGGAGCGCGCCCAAGGCTCCGCCGGAGGCGCCACCGGGGCGGCCCAACGCCGATCCAAGACATCCGCGTGGAGCTCTGGAAGTATATGTTTATGCCGTGTTCTCCGTTCGGGTGGTTGGACGTCGCACCTGGTATCGCACTACTACGCCAACCCTCTTCAGTCCGCCGCCTCGTGCTTCTCCTCCACTCCCTCCTCCTCCTCCTTCCCTCCACCTCCGCTTTGTGCGAACAAGCGAAGGGGTATGAGAAGAACTGCGAGGGATGAGGTGGGCTCGGTGGGCGACATGCGAACTTGTGACTGCTGCACAGACAGGCCCGTCGAACCCAGACGGAGAAACACGAAGCGGATGAGGAGAAAATAGGAACATGTGTTGTTTGCGATTTCCCCTTTCTCGGCTCGTCGCCGCCCGTTGCAGTCCCGTTGCCGGCTGCGAATTCTTGAGGTTCCGCTCGTTATCGCGCCGTCGACGCCAAGATTTCGCTTTGCACTGCGTTGCATTCCTCTGAGTGGCTTGCTGGCTTTGCTTTCGGCACTGCACATCACATACTGTATCACTCCACTGATTGGGGTCCACGCTGGAAAACTCTGCTCTCTCCAGCTCGTGGGGTCCTGATCCAGGCAAGCGCTCGGCCATCTGGCGACGTGGCACTCCGCCCGCGGGCAGCAGAACATGCAGAAGCAGGGAAGGCAACGCCCCTCGACGATCGAGGCGAGGCGAGGCGCGGGGCGAGCGCGCGAACCGGCGGGACCAGCCCTACGACTACATGAGAGGGCGGCCCATGGGGGGCCAGGGCCCTCACGAAACACGTTGTGAGCAAGAGTCGGGGTCTGAAACGTGGGGTTTGAGCTTGGAGACGAAGAAATGAATTTACTTGCCGTTGTCGTCGTCCGTGTCAGTGTCGACCACAACCGTTCCAAATGTTGACCGCCAGAATGAACGCAATCTATGCATCCGGAGGTGGGGGGACGATCGCAGGAGTCGGAAAAACACGAGCAAGCGATCCTCCCCGAGCCCGTAGCATCGGCTAGAGCCCCCGCACCTCCCGCCCGGGAGCGGCCGAGCCTCCCCCTACCCGCCCGCCCCCGCGGCAGCTTCGGCGATCTTCCGACGCGGCTTCCACATGGAGGGGTAACAAACTGCATGAACATAAACCATTGGAGTTCCGCGCGGTTTTCGTCGATCTGCGCTGGGCCCCCCTGGCGGCGCCTCCGGCGCCGCCACTGGCGCAAGAAATTCGCGCGGAGCGCCGAAAGTGTAGGTTTATGCCGTTGCTGCTTCTCCTTCGACTCCGGGGTCGTCGCCTAACCTCGCACATCATGCCCCGACGCGCGAGTGTGGGGGGGGGGCGCGGGGGCAGAGCGAGGAGCGAGCGCGCCTCTGAACTTGTCCGACTCGAGGCTGGTCTCGCCGCCCTCGGGAGTGGAGTAGTGGACCTCGGGCACGTCCGCCGGATCGTCCGCCTCGCCAGAGGGGCCCGGCGGGAAGCGTCAGGCGGAGAGAAGGACGAGCCATGGATGAGGGCGAGGGCGAGTACGAGACAAGGACGATGAGGGTGAGGATGAGGGCGAGGGCGATGAGGTGAGTGGGATGAGGACGATGGCGAGGATGAGAAAAAGATGAGGGCTATGCGTGAAAAGGAGGGAGAGGATTGGGGCGAGGACGAGGGTGGAATGACGAGCCCAACATGGTTCCAACGTGACTCGCGTAATTCAAGAGGGTTTCAAGTCTGCCCTACGAGAGCCCAGCGTGCTTCCAACCTGGCCCAGGGAGCCGCCTTGGGCCGAGTGCCGGGGCCGAGTGAAGACCGATGTCTGGCAACTTGAGAACGCATTGTGTCGTCCAACGAGCAGGGCGGGAGCGGGGAGAGGAGAGCAGGAGAACAAACAGGAGGGGGAGGAACAACTGAGAAACGGCAGGGGGGCGATGAGGAGCAGGATGAATGGGATGGGGGGGACGAGAACAGCGGGGAACAGCGGGGAAAGAGGATGAGCAACGGGTCGGGACAAGAGGAACAATGAGACAACATCTGGGCGAGAAAGGAGGGAGGGGAGGGGCAAGGATTGGAGGAGGCAGGGAGAGGAAATGGGTGAGTAGGGAGAGGGAGAACAGAGAGAAGGAGGACAATGAGGGGGAATGAGGCGACGAAAAGAAGGAGACTGATGAAAAGGGGGGGCCAAGAGGTAGGAGGAGCAGGAGCAAGTCGTAATTTCTGCGAATGGTGGATGATTCGTGAAGTAACAAGGAAGGAATCGCCCGAGGTTCTCTCCCCTAGCGTACCACACGATTTGAAGCCCTGTACACAGGGGGAGATTTCTGATTTCGACTGCATCGAGGAGCTGCAATATGTGAACACTGTGGCTCGGGCCCGCGCTTGGTGGGCCCATGTACGCCTTTGCTTCCGAACGAACTCAGTGGCGCTTGCGGCGTAGGAGCGGGAATTGATGCGGACGTGGCAATGAGAATGGCGATATCGTGCCTTCTTGCTAGCGTAGAGCACTGGAGGATCCTACCCAGAACCTCCAGGAACGAAGTGCAATTGTCACTGATTCGGATGTCTGCGAAGAAACCTGACGCAGCGATGAGGATTATCTGATGTATGTCCCGCGAAGACACGCAACAGGAATCAAGCGGGGGCCTTCAGAAACCTCGATAATTGCCGAAATCTGAGCTGATATCAACGCGTGGTTGAGGATGTCTCAGGCCAAACCTCTGCGTTCGCGTTCGGCGAATGAAGAAACGCAAAGGGAAATGGACGGACACCGCGGAAAGCTCAGGAGACTTGCAAACCACTTGTAGAAATCAGCTCAAGAAGCGGTTTGTGCTTGAGGACGTCCCAAGCGCAACCTGCAATTGTGGCCATACCCCAGGATCACTTTCTTGTCATCGCTCGGACGTCCACGCCCCGTGCATTTGTCGGTTTCGTGCCTATACTGTTTCGCAGAATGGTCCAAGATGCTCCTCGATGGCAAACGCCGGGGATCTTCTGACCCGGGTCATTCCAGACACAGGTCAATCAGGCCTTGCAAAATCCTGCAAGATCCTACAAGATCATGCACCACCCGGGTAAATGCGAAAGATCCTGCAAGATCCTACAGGATCCCGCACCCAAACCCGGGTCAATGCGACCCTGGCCCTGCAGGATCCTGCAAGATCGGGCGCTCTGGCTGACCCCCGTTTGCATTGACCCCCGTCTCAAAGCTCCCGAAGATGCACACGTCCGAACGATTTCGGGCTGTTACTAGAGCTGTTACTAGATTCAAGGTTGGGAGCCCACCGCCCCACCCAGGGGCCTGCCGCCCCGCACCCGCAAGGCCCGCGTGGCTTTCTTTAATTTTACAGGGGAGTCCTGCTCGATGGCAACCATCGCCGCCCCGCGGTAGAAACACAACACACAACAAAACATGCACGCGCAGCGCCCACGCGGAGACACAATCGAGAATGAACTCTCCCCTGTCTGTGGGTCCCCTCGAAATTCGTGAGGGATTTTCTGAAGACGATATAGGGGAGCTTCCTGGAAGATCTGGGGACACCTCGGGACAGCGGCACATCCGGAAACATACAGACATGTTCGAGGACAGGGAAGATAAGGAGGCGGAGGAAGAGGGGGAGGGGGAAAACGATACAGGAAAAGAACGGGGGAGAGGGAGAAGGAGAAGGAAGGCTGACTGAGTGAGCGCGCGCGAATGACGCCCAACTCCCAATTCGGCACGCACCTCGCACTTTTCATGTCTCCGTAGGGGGCTCCTCCACATGCCCATATGTGGCACCAGCTGGCGTGGCATGCCACTCAAGGCCAAATCCTGTACCATCTCACGCGTGTCGTCCCCAAATGAGGTGTTCCACCTACGGCCCCAGTTGGCGCGAGCGCATACGCCACACCGCGCGCACACATGCGACCCCAGCGCGCTCGCGCGCGCAGCGGCTTCACGCTGCTGAGTCGACACCCCTCACACGCTTCGTGCCCCCACAGGGACCTCCACCTGCCACCCCGCCAATGTCCTCATACAACTGTGCCTCCATGGGACTTACGCCGAACACATCCAACGCCTGTAATATATCACTAGTAGGCAAACACCTGTTCATGGATGGGGCATGCGCAAGACGATTTGCGCAGTCCTGAACGTCGCGGCTCTTTACGCAAAAGGTCGCTCGCAAGAATGCTCCGCAGGCGTCCGTCTACTTCATCGCGCCCGCCAATCTGGTACCCGACTGCCCGCGATCGACTCGCACGTCCGACAGCCAGTCACGCGTGTCAAAACGCCAACCCGAATCGCAGTTCGATCGAGCCGCGTGCATCATCGAACCGATAGAGTCGACCCCCTTTGGTTGAGGAGAATCGTCCCTGGGGATTCGCGATCGAAATGTTGAAATGACCGTTGCAACGCGGAAATTCTGGCACACATCTGCACAGTCATTACACACGGCCACTCCAACACGCCATATGGTCATTGGCACGACGTCGAAACCACCACATAGAACGACGAAACGAAGACAAGAGCTTCGGGCGGCGACCTCTCCAGGGATCAACCGGAAGGAACCCTCGCCGCCGTGGTTCACCACTCTGGTTTGCACCTCTTGCTGCCGGCAGTGAAATAATAAAAGAAGATGATGCATGGACGGAGAGAAGGGGTAATGGACGTGTGGAGTCTAGTCGCAAGAGGTACGAAGGTGGCAGCAATATGCCAGAAGCGACAGGAAGCAGGCGTAGAAGCGAGGCGGTAGTTAGTGGCAGCAGCATTTAGAGCATGGGCAGAGGACACCGAGTCTGACTGAAGGAGGCAGAGACTGGGACGGGATGGGGGAGGAGGGGAAAGGGAGAACGGTCGAAGGAAGGGGCAAGGACTGGACATTTGCTGACATATATATATATATATATATGTATAAATATAAATATGTATGTAACTGTTTGCATACATCCCAGAAGAGATCGGATGGGTGCAGTGGGGAGAGGGGGGCCAGAGGGCAGTCTCCAAAGGTCACCAGAGGCCTGCGGGCCAATAACAGCAAACAACCATCAAACATACGCATAATCATAAGCAGAAGCGTGGTAGTAGAAGTAGTCGTAGTAGTAGTCGCAGTAGTCGTAGTAGTCGTCGTCGCAGCAGTAGTAGTAGTCGTAGTCGTAGTCGTAGTCGTAGTCGTAGTAGTAGTAGCAGTAGTAGTAGTAGTAGTAGTAGTAGAAGTAGTAGTAGTAGTCGTCGTAGTCGTAGTCGTAGTACTTGTACTTATAGTAGTAGTACTAGGACGTAGTAACACGAGTAATAAACATAGTGGTAGTAGTAATAGTATTATTAGTAGCCGTAGTCGTAGTAGTAGTATTAGTAGTATTAAAACAAAGTAGTAGTAGTAGTAGTAGTAGTAGTAGTAGTAGTAGCCCTAGTTGTAGTAGTAGTAGTAGTAGTAGTAGTAGTCGTAGTAGTAGTAGTAGTATTGGTAGTAGTAGTAGTAGTAGTAGTAATAGTAGTAATAGTAGTAGCAGTAGTAGTAGTACTAACAGTATGGGTGGTGGCCGTAATAGTAGTAGTCCTAGTCGTCATATTTGTGTAGCAACAGACGTCGTAACAGTCGTAGTCGCACTCGTACTAGTAACCGTAGACGTCGTAGTAATCGTATCCGGAGTAATGAAAAGGGAAAGGAGTAGACGCACTGGTTGTAGTCGTAGTAGTAGCAGCAGCAGCAGTCGTAGTACTTAGTAGTAGTCGTAGTCGTAGTCAGAATAGTGGGTGTCCAAGTAGTAGTAGCAAGCGTCTTCATCGTCGTCTCATCGTCGTCGTAGTAGGAGTAGTCATCGTCAGTAGCCAGAATCGACTAGTAGTCGCCGTAGTAATAGAAGTAGCAATCGTCACCGAAATACTAGTAGCTGTCGTACTACGACTACTACTACTACTAGCCGTAATAGTAGTAATCGTAGTAGTTGCCGTAAAAGAGGTAATAGTAATAGTAAGAGTCGTAGTAGTAGCAGTAATGGTAGTGGTAGTAGTAATCGAAATGGTCGTAGAAGTACTCGGAGTAGTCGTAGTAATGGGTCGTCAGCTTAGTAAGGGTAGTAGTTGTAGTAGTAATAGTCGTGGTAGCAATCGTAGTAGTAGGGTTAGGGAGACAGAGCAGTAGTAGTCGCGGTAATATAAATATATTTGGGGTCGTAATAGCAGTGGCAGTGACATGATAATATACGCAGTGGCAAGAATGCTAGCATTAGTAGTAGCAGTCGCAGTAGCACGATAGTAGCAATAATAATATTTAGTAGTAGTCGTAGTAGTACTAGTATTAATAGTCATACTGTTAGTAGTCGTAAGAGTCGTAGTAGTAGTAGTAGTGGTAGTAGTAGTAGTAGTAGAAGAAGAAGTAAAACTAGTAGTAGTAGAAGTAGTAGTAGTAGTAATCAAAAACAGTAGTCGCAGTAGTAGTAGTAGTAGTAGTAGTAGTAGTGGTGGTGGTAGTCGTCGTAGTCGTAGTCGTAGTCGTAATCGTAGTCGTAGTCGTAGTAGTAGTAGTAGTAGTAGTAGTAGTAGTAGTAGTAGAAGTAGTAGTAGTAGTAATAGTAGTAGTAGTAGTAGTAGTAGTAGTGGTAGCAACAGTAGTAGGAGTAGTTCTCGTAGTAGTTGTCGTAGTAGCCATAACAATAGTTGCAGTAGTACTAATGGTCGTCGGAATATTAAGGATGCGAGTAGGAATGGCAAACCAAATAATGGTCGCCCTGATCATTTTGGGGGGATGTGAAGGGAATGGCGTGACAGCGGAGAGGAGAGAGAGAGCGGATGGGATCAAGAGAAGAGGATCGCGGAGGTGCGATAATGTCTTTCGCCCAGGCGAGGGCGCCAGCTTACCCTGAAACTGCAAGGGAGATGGGGTCCTCGTCCTCCTGATCCTCTTTCTTCTAAGTGCGCGGTCATCCTCCTGATTTCCCCCCCTGACCTCCTTTGGTTCCACTTGCCCCTCCTCCTACTCATACCTTCTGACGGTCCTCGCCCTCCTTCTCCTCCTCCTCCTCCTCCATCAAAATCTCCCTCTCCCCGTCAACCTCATCCTCGCCCTTACCATCATCCGCATCCGTACTCCTCTTCATCATCCTCCAGCCTGTGCCCTTTCCTCGTCGTCGTCGCCCTCGTCGTCGCCGCCTTCCTCGTCGAGGGTCTCGTCGCCATCGCCGTCGCCGTCGCCGTCGCCGCCGCCCTCGTCGTCGTCGCCGCCCACCTCCTGGTCGCCGTCGTCGTCGTCGTCTCCCTCCCCGTCGTTGTCCTCGTCGCCGTCACCGCCCGGGGGGGAGCGCCCCCCCCCCGAATGGGGGGGGGTAGGGGGAGACGGTAGAAGAAACGCGCTGCACCACTGGCGCCCACAGGGCTGGCGGGCTTCAAGCGATGACGGCGATCCTGCTCTCGCTGGAACCATCGTCGCCGTCGTCTTTTTTCGCCGCCGCCCCAGGCAGCAGCGACGACACCGACCCCGCCCCAGGCGGCGGGCTATGCCATGAACCTCTCGTCACCACCACCATCTGTATCAACCAGGAGCGGCTGCCCCCCGGTTGTGCATCGTTGCAGCATTAACCAAAAACACCAAAAAAGTACCGAGGAAAATGGGTCCCGTGACCGGGGGCTGTCGCCGCGATCGCCCAGTCGTCTGATGACTGGATCCTCGGGCCCCCTGAGGCCGACGACGGTGAGAACCCCCATGGGACCCCTTCCCGTCAGGACCCCTCTCCTTCAGGAGCTCTGCTGGAACCGGATCCCCTACTGGGGTCGATCCTGGCGATTTGGGAGCCTCCAGGGATGCCCGAGCACATCCAAAACGACGGCGAATGACGACGACCCCTTTGGCCCGTGGCGGCGGGATCCTTGTGGGTGCTGCCCGCCAGGATGCGGCCGCAGTCGACTGGGCTCGCGAACTGCAGGCGCGGCTGCTGCCTCCGCGCAGCCACGGGCAGGCTGTAGTCCCCAAGCTCGGTGCAGATCTGGGCGGCCCGCGAGGCTGCCGTCCTCGTCGTGGTCGTCGTGGTATTTGCCGCCGCCGTCCACGTCGTGACCGTGGACGTGGACGTCGTCGTCGCCGTCGGGAGGAGGCTCCTGGAAGGCCCTGGAGTCCTATGGGGTCCAGGTGTGACTTGGAGGCTCCAGCACTGCCAAGGAGGGCCCAATATTGCCCAGGGAAAAGCCCCAGATGGCTCACGCAGCGTGGAGGCACCAAGATGTCCAAGGAGACCCCGCGAAGGCCCATGGTGATCCGGGAAATGACAGTGCGACGATTGCAACGGCGGCAGGCCGAAGTACAAGCTAACAGACAAAAGATGCCAAGGGCAGTATTGAAGCATCGTTCCTGCTGGAAGTTGAGTGGCGCACACTTCTCCCCCTCTAATGCCTTTTGCCCCTCTTCACTCGACGCGGCTACCCACGGCGACGCCGTGATGTGTGACCCCGCTGGACCGGTCAGCGCCATAGTCCGGCAGTGGCCACACCTCTCCACAATGAGGGGCTAGAGGCCTTCCCTCCCTCCGAAATCTCCCTTTCTACGGCAAGCTCCCATCGTGATGACGTGAACCATGGCTTCGGACAGGCAACGACGTGAACCGTTCCGTTTGCACAAAATGAACTCTCGGTTCCTCGAGGCTGCACAGCCCTTTCTTTCGCATGCATTTCGCCGAGTGGGCTGTCTTCTGCGGGTCCTGGGGCTTATGGCCGTGGCCACGAGGGCCTCTCGAATACCCAAAAGAAGACAAAGAGCTTGAAGCGTGGCCGCCGCGTCGAGGCGGCTCAGACCTGCCGTACGGCAAGTTCGCGTCGCCATTACGTGGGTGCTGGTTTCTGGCACGTTATGGATCGCCCAACTTGGAGCGATCGCCGCTTGCCGGGAGTTGGGGACTGCTGAATCTTGAGCGAGTGCAGGCAACTTGTGACCCCCCAGGAGCTGGGATTATGCCTAAGGCAACGACACAATATCACAAAGCCCTGAGAGCACAATTCGGCCACCCGTGGGCAAACAGCGAAACCCAACCTTGAAAGCCTGCGCTGGCGTCGCAACGGCGGGGCCCTCAAATATCCGACGCCATGCCATTTTGACAACGCGGCTCCCCGTAACGCCTAGACTCCTCCCGGGCGAACCGCATTTCATCTCGAGAAGCTTGGCTGACGGTCCCTGGGCCCGGTAGATGAAGGCAAGATGATAATAAGCTCGGATGAAACGATACATCGAACAATCTCTGACAACCAACGACTGGGGCCGCGGAAAGCCCACCAGAGGCCGGAAATTGCCAGAGAACCTGCCGATGTGATGTCTGCCGCAACGTGAGGTCTGGGACCTGCGCTGGACTGTGCCTCCGATCCGCGCCACGCCCGCTGGCAGACAGGATAGCCCCTCTGGTGCGCGTGGTCCCCGTGCCATGCGGCCAAGGATCGAAGCGCATGCTTACGGACGCGAGCGCCCGTCGGGGAGGAGGATAGAAGCAGGAGGATGGGGAGGAGGAGGGGCAAGAGGAAGCGGAAGGGGGAGGAAGAGAACAAGAAGGACAAAGAGAAACAAGAGGTGGGAGAGGATGGGGAGACCAAGGAGATGACGGAAGATGAAGAGAGGTGGTTGGAACAACAATGGAGGACAATAAGTTAATTATGGAGAACAGGAGGCACAGACAGTGGTGACTGTGTAGGCGAAATGCTGAGGAGTCCAAGCTGACGGTGCTCCCGTCTCAACATCTCGATAGTTCTGTGTATTTGTTGTGACTCTCTTTCTCTCTCTCTCTCTCCTGCTCTGTGTCGATCTCTCTCTCTCTCTCTCTGTGTTCCTCTCACTTTCTCAATGTCTGTCGCTCTCTCTGTCTCTCTCTCTCTCTCCTGTTCTCTCCTGGTGTATCTGATCTTCCCGACGGCGACGGCAGCGGCGAAGAAGACGTCCACGCCGTCAACGACGGTGGCGAGAATGGAAGCGAAGGGGCGTTGAGTCGCAAACCGTCATGTCGTCGCTAACGTCGTTGAGGGTCGCGGGCGCAAATCTGACCTCGGCTGGAATGGCGAGGGATGGAGGGAGGGCCAGGAGGCGTGGGGGAGAAGGGCAGGGGAAAATAATCAATTCCGCAACAAAAAAAATCTGCCATCTATTACGTCTTCAGCAGCAGTACGTACAGGACTAGAGAATTCGCACACACAGCCTCAGAAAGGCCGTCACGAGGTCGCGAAGAACCGAGAGAAGTCGCGGGTGCCAGGCTGACTACCTGAAGGGAGGGCTCGCCGCGGCTCGAAACCAAAGAGACCTCGGGCAGGCAACTTCTTCCTGATTCTCTTCCGCCTCTTCCTATGCCGTCCCTGGCGCCTCTGATCTGGGGCATCCGAGATCTCCGGCGCTTCCGGAGCACTGTCCTCCCTCTGCTCGTCTCGTCATTCTGCCTCCTCCTCCCTCCTCCTCCCTTTCCCTCGGCCTCGACAGCGACGATGTGGACGACGAAGGCGGCGGGATGGCGGTGGAGCAGAGGCCTCCTGGATGGAGTCGGAGGATCGCGCCGAATTGCCGATGCATCGGCGATGCATCGCTGGTGCATCGGCGATGCCCGGGCGACATCGGCGTGGAGAAAATCGGGCCTCGCATCGGGCCGCATCGCCGATGCATCGGCGAGGCAGCGCGATCCTCAGGCCTCAACTACACCGACCCCATCTGGGATGAGGCGGCGGACCAGGACGTGCGCCGCCATGCCTGGGGCGATCATGGCCGTCGTCGGGTTCACGCCCTGGCGCCCCGACCCCCGCACGAAGAGGAGGGAGGCCGCGGGCAGGGAGAGGGGGCGCCGGCGCGTGTCCGCGGGGGGGTGCGGGCCAGGAGAATGCCCGAAGGACCGAGCGCGGAGACCTCAACCCAGACTCGCCTGAGCGACGACAAGAAAGGGGTCTTGCGCGAGATGACACAGCGACTTCAACTCGGTGGCTTACGCGGGCCGCCAGCGCGGTGCGCCACACTGGAGACGAAGGCGCTTGCCGCGCGGCCTCACGCGGGCAGCTTGCGCGCCAATGTCGGTGAAGACGGCCCCGGTATTTTCCGTCGCTGACCTGCCGAACCGAGAGGGGCCTCCCGAGCTTGAGAGCAGTGGAGTGGGCCCATTACTGCGGCCGTGCACGGCCTCCAGAGGCCAGCGCACTCCAGGGTGGCAGGCGACAGGCGATTGCTTGGCCAACACCCACAGACCTACGCCCCCTGAACGCCAAATGGTCGGCCGTGGAGTGCCGCCCAAGGGGGGGTATGGAGACCAAGTAGACACATGTGCTAAGTCAGAGTACGACAACTCGGAACCAGTTACATCCGTCCAACGCTCCGACCCTCGAGGGTGGATGACATTGGGGAGGGGAAGAGGGGGAGTGGGAGTGGGAGTGCCGAGAGGATGTGAGACACACAGGGGGGGAAGAGGAGAGGGGAGGACGGGGCGAAACAGGGAGGATGGGACAGAGAGGAGGAAAAGGCGAAGAGGCAGGGAGAAGGGTAGAGAAAACGCGGAGGGGCAGCTTGCCACTAGGCAGCTCCTGAAGGCTAGTCGGGACTCTCCACATGAGACCCAGATTCAATCCACTGGAAGGTGCCTGCGTATATTTTTGAGTGGCGGATTCTCGTCCTCCGTGTGTCACCTCTGCTCCCGTCCCCTCCCCCCTGCCCTGCGCAAATGTTTGAAGGGGTCCAGGGAGACACACACACACAAATATACACACATTCCAGGATTCCCAATCGTTTTCAATATGTTATGAGTTCTTGTCTTCCCCTCCAGTTCCAATATGGTCAAGGAAATCGTTGTACGAGGAGTGGAACAAGAAATACAAAATTGAGTCTGCGAAAACGGCGAGTGGCAAAAGCCCGCTCCGACCACTCAACGCGCTCTCCTACTCTCTGTTGCTGGATCGCGAATCGTGATGGGATGCGGAAGTGTGGCCAGAGGGTCCATTTGAAACCCTGCAACTCAACGCCCACTCTTGGCTCTAGTTTCCGTGAGCTGCACTCGTATCTGTCTTAGTACAGGAGGCAAGGAGCAGACCAGACGAACGTCTGCTCCTCCTGCCCAGCTCGTGGCCATTCCTCCTCCGCCTCCGCATCCTCGTGATCCTCCTCCTGCACGACTTAGAGCCCACCTTCAACCTCCTGTCACCTCTTTCCTTTCGCATCCAACTCCAAACTCCTCTCTCAGCGTTGCCGCTCAAGTTCGCAGCTGCGCGCTGCTGCGAGACACATCTCTACATGTTCGGCACGTACTATCCGCAGTACACGTGGGTGCTGGCCACTAGCTGATGCAATACAATCTTGCCGTTCTCTCGTTCAATTGCTTGCATGGGTCACGCACGAGGCTGGAGGACATTGCAGCGGAGTCCACGAATTTCGGAATGATCGGATTGTGAAAGCTGGAACCAAACCATTCATGAATGAACAGTACCGTGTCACCCGAGTGTTGGATCGTACCGTCCTCGTGGCAATATGGAAACCGAGAAAATTAACAAGAACGCTGGATGTACATTCGTGGTTTCTCCGCCGTGGCAAAAATGTTTCCACCGGCTTGACTGCAAGGCCGTGGACTGGGAGTGTATTTAAGATTCCACGGTACCTCTTGATCTGCGGTGACACTGTGCTGTACACCAGCGCCGCCTGAATGGAACTAACTCTATATCTACATATCTGTACTGTTGCAAACAACTCAAGATGTTGGCATGACCATCAATGTGTACGGCCCCAAGCCCTGCTGCTGTATGCATTGTGACTGATGCGAATGATGGTGTGGGGCTCACCAAGCTGGAAGGACAGTGGAAAAGCATTGGCGAAGCTGCAGTGGGCTCGGCGTCACGCAGGAACGACACCTCTGGGGAGCTGGACATAAATTGAGATCGAGGGAGTTTATAGAGGGGCACTGGCTTTTCTCGACCACCTCCAGAGAGCGGATTGCACACAAGTTCTTCGACGTGCATGGCAGAATCAGCCTGATCGATCACGTCATCTTGCCACTCTCACCGACAGAGAAACTTGAATATTATGGTCCATTGAAGAAGCTGGGCAAACATCTGCATTATATACCAAACATCGTGACCACATCCCCACGCGCGCCAGAGTGGAAGTGGAGCTCGCCGCGTTTGACAAGTGTTCTCCTATGAACTGGCGGGCTCCGAGCGGAGACGAATAGGATGAAGTGAAGCGGGCCAGTGACAGTGTATGCAATCTCTTGCTGGGTCACACGAACGATACCGATGCCTGGCTTCTGTGGATGCGAGACTGGCAACAATGCATCAGGATACGCTGGCATCTGAAAACTTAGACTCTCTTCTAACAGAAAGTGAGATGACGTGTTGCCAGAGGGAAGTCAGACCTCGTTCGAACGCTCTGCATCTACGGATCGGGGTCGTGATAAGACAGAAAGCATACGTCTTCTGGCTGCGCGTCGGGATCTCAAAGCTCGCCTCCACGAGTGTCCCAGAGACGAGCTTGAGGAATGTCGTTCACAACTAACAGGGGTCCACCAGGAAGTGCGCCAAGCAACTCAAGCAGGCTCTCGAGATGAAGAAAGATAGACTTGCGAAGAAGATTTACGAAGCTTGGCGGAAGCGCAATCTAGATGCTGCAGTTCATCGTCAGTCCCTGCGCCTGACAGGCGGGCGGCATGGCAGTGGCAAGCGAGATTTCTCCAGATTGCAAGGTGCATTGTCCACTGATGAGGAATGGCTAGCGACTTGATCCAAGTCAGGCGGGGAGGGATGCTCGCGTCGAGGATGGAGTGGGGAGAGTTGATTCGGGATCGACCGAATTTTAAGCGACCCCCTGCTCCGCCGAGGTTCTGTCGCAAGAGAGCTGCCCAGCCACACTAAGACGCTCCAGGAGGCATCGTTTTATTTTCCAAGCGGATCTGAGGTCGGCCTCTAGGAGGAAAGAGATCCTAGGTGGTCTCTGCCGGCCGGTGGAGCTTGAGGCTTTGGGATCGGTGCGCCTCCCGAGGAGGATCCTCGTCGCTGCGCTGGCTTCGACTCAAAACTGCCCCCCCATCGTTGGCGAACATTAGAACCTGGCCGGTTCGATAATGTCATGTCGCGCAATCAAGGCATTGTTCTTCTGGATTGCGCGTTTCCTGGCGATGCCGGGCGGAGAGTGGTGCACGCCCTCGACCATCTAGGCAAGGCATTCCTCAAACGATTGATGAAGCGTGGACCACCATGCATCCATTCTGAGATGGACCACGGTTCTTGAGGCGGCGTACGAAGAAACATGCCATCCCTGATAACTTTTGCACGTATTGGCGTCAAAACAAGGCCGGTATGTACTGGATTGATAACGCTTTCGCCTCCCCCTCATGGCCAGGGAGCCTCCAGGGCCCTACTCTCCCGACCCCGCAGCTGGGGACGGCGGTGGTCCCGCGGAGGGGCTAAGAGGAAGGCGCCCTTTGCTCCCAGGGCTTCACTTCCAGTGGCAAGACTGCCGCAAGCCAGCTCGAGCCGAGCCAGCAGCAGCAAGCGAGCGAGAGGGGTGGAGGAAGAGAGGAGAAACCGAGGGGAAAAGGGGGAATGCGAGAATATAAAGAGGAGCAGAGAAGAAATCGAACGAGCGCCACATTCTTACCACACGGAGTCCTCATCGTTGTCGATTTGCCCTCGCTGCAAACTTAAGCAAACACATCTCCCAAAATTGAAAGGGACATCGCGTTGGCGACCCGCGAACGCGAAATCTGATCCTGCATTTGAACTCTCACAGTACCAAGAACTCCTTTCCGAAATCTCTCTCAGCAAATTCTGTCTAGGAAGTCTCCCGCATCATATCATATCTCCCAAGAAACAACCTCGGTCTGGACTCATCCGCCCACGCAGATATTCGTATTGCGAGCAAGGAACAAAACAATGTTCTGAACGCGAACGCGCAAACGCGCAACAACCTCGGCACAGCGCGTGAGGGGAGGGAGAACACATTAATTCTGTACACATCATGACTCAATAACCCCAGGTGTAAGAGAGAGCGTGATCCACCGCTCCGGAAACCAGGGGTACCTCCTTCCGAATATCACCCCCCTGCTTGAACACCCCCCCTTCCCCGGGCACGCCCCCCCCCGCCCTTTCTGAAAACAGAAGGGGTTACTACCGGTTCAACCCCCCCCTGAAAACCAGGGGGGTCACGACCGATTCGAAACCCCCCATCCACCACTCGCCGCCAGCAAACGACTCCTGGATCCCCACCACCGTCTTCACCACCGCCCTCACCATTGTCCCCACCACGACAATCCCCATCTCATCACTGTCCCACTGTCCCCACTGTTCCCGCCACTGTCCCCACCAGTGCCACCCACCACTGTCGCACAGTCCCTACTGTCCCCGCCACTGTCCCCACCACGGTCCCACGCTCCCCACTGTCCCCGCCACATTCCCAGTGTCCCCACCATCCTCGCCACTGTCCCAATGTCCCCACTGTCCCCACCACTGTCCCACTGTTCCCACCAGTGTCCTTTGTCCCCAGCGTCCCCGCCAGTCCCCACTGTACCACTGTCCCATTGTCCCACTACCGTCTTCACCATTGCCCCCACCGCCAGTCCCCAACACTGTCCCATTGCCCCCAATGCCCCCGCACCGCTGTCCCCACCACTGTCCCACTGTCCCCACTGTCTCCGCCACTGTCCCACTGTCCCAGCTGTCCCCACTGTCCCCGCCACTGTCCCCACCACGGTCCCACTTTCCCCACTGTCCCCTCCACTGTCCCATTGATCCAACTGTCTTCACAACAGTCCCGCTCTCCCCACTGACCCCACCGCTGTCCCTTTGTGTTGTCCCACTGTCCCCACTGTCCCCGCCACCGTCTCACAGGCCCCGCTGTCCCCACAATTATCCACATTTTCCCCAGTGTCCCATTGTCCCACCACCGTCGTCGCAACCGCCCCCACCACTGTCCCCACCATAATCCCACTGTCTCTACTGTCCCCACCACTGTCCCACTGTACCCTCACCACTGTCCCCACTCATCCCACCACTGTCCCCACTCTCCCCGCCAGTGTCCCCACCACTGTCGCACTGTCCGCACCGTCCCCACCAGTGTCCCCTCCACGGTCCCACTCTTCCAACTGTCCCCACTGTTCCTCCATTGTCCCACTAATTCCACTCCCCACCACCATCCCCGCCACCGTCCCAACCACTGTCCCCACCACCATCCCCCATCCGGGGTGGGGGAGGAGGGGGCATTGTTTGCCGGCGGCGAAGAGGGGGGGGGGGGGGGGGGGGGGGGGGGGTTTCGAACCGGTAGTGATCCCTCCCCTTCATCCCCCCCCTTTCATGATGGAACGGGCGGGGGGGGTCGAACCGGTAGAGTTACCCGTTTTTCGAAGGGGGGTGAAGGGTTGGAAATCCCGGTGACCCCCTCTGGTTTTCTGCCAGCCGCGGCAGAACACGCTTCTGTCAGGTGTGAACAGTCCGTCTTTCGCTCACTCACGCATCCGTGCCCCCAGCGCTCGCGTGCCAAACGCCTGGCAATCTTCGCCATCCCAGCCCTGAACTCGATACTTCACGTCCCGCGCTCTTGCTCCTCTCGCAACTGATCTGCGGACAGATCCTTGGTTAATGGTTTGCGCGTCGCTCAGCATGCTGGTTCCGTCTGTCCAGCGGGGCGCCGTCTGCGGGCGGCCCGCCGATGCTGGCAAGCTCCAGGCCACCGGCTTCGAAGCGCATCTTCCCTCTCAGACGTCCGAATTGAGCCTGTCGCATTCATCCATAGGAGCCGTCTCCACTGTCAGAGGGATCTGCCAACCTGGCAGCTTCACCCTGGCACCTCGCGCCACCAGGCCGTCCAACATCTCCACGCTTTGGTCCCTCGCGCCCTGTGCAGCATCCAGTGTGTCGCCGACGGATCACCTCCGCCGCGTAGGACATCCCCGCCGCGCGCTTCAACGCGGGGATTCGCCCTCCAGGAAAGAGAAACTACCAACTCCATCATCCATCACCCACGAGCTCCTGGTCAGCGAACGCGATCAGGTCGCCGCTCCGCGCGCCGATCATCTCCGCGGCCGGGACGGACTGAAGCGCGGCGCCGCCCTTCGCGGTGGTGCTGAGAACCTGAAGCGTTTCAGGTCGAAACGTTCCAGGCCGAGCCTGAAACGATCCAGGTCGAAATGCCCGCCTGAGGCCGCCGAGGCCCCGAAGCGTTTCAGGTCGAGCGGCCGCGCCGTGATCTTCTAATCTGGGTCGCGCACCTCCCTCGCACATGGTCGGCCGCGACCGAAGCCGGAAGCCCTCGGGCCCGCCTTCCTGCGCGTCTCGCGCTGCAGCGCCGCCAGGTCGCGCGAGTGTTCCGCGCGCAGCTTCGTCGCGAGCCAGCTTATATCGTGCGGGTGCTCCTTCCGCTCCAGCGCATCCATGGGCAGGCGCGCGCCTGCCCTCCGGGATCTGGGCGCAGTCGCAGGCTCCAGTCCCGCTGCGTACCCCGCCATGTCCATCTGAATGGCTCCTTATGGATGGGTCTGATCCTTCGCATCGCAACGCGGCCCCGTCTCACTCCTCGCCCCCGACGCCGAACTCCACGCCCAGCTCGCCCATCAAAATCACCATCTTGTCGCCGCTGGCCCCGGGAAGGTCGCCCGCGCAATCTCAGGCGCACCCCCGCAGGCTGTCGGGCCCCCCCCCCATCGCCCGCAGGTCGTGCTACGCCGACAAAGCAGGGTCCGATCGCGAGCCCTCCAGCCCCAGCTCGCGGGCAGCAGCCACCACCTTGAGGCGCCGCAACGTCGGCGCCGTCGGGGGCCCGAACGCGCCTTTCCGAACTCGCGCCATTCGATCTCGGGAAATTCAGCGAACGCCGATCCATGATGGGGCGCGCGAAACACTGGGCCTCGCTCGTCCATCTCGCCCATCAAGAACGCGCCGCTCACGCCCTTGGATCCTAGCGCCCGTTCCGGGTGAGAGGCTGCCACCTGCGTCGCGTCGAAATCATCTCCGACCGGGTCGTCGCGAAGAAAGTGCCCGCGCGCGCGCTGGACTCCTGCTCGGGCCGCCCCGGGTCGCCACTGTTGACCGCGAGCCGCGCGGTCGCATTCAGGGGCCAGTCCTTGCGATGCCCTCCGCATCGCGTCGCTTTTATCTGCCAGCACCCACCGCGTGCTCAGGACGTAGTCGCCCTTGCCCTCGCGCCCCATTGACTCGGGCTCCACCCCGTCAACGTGGGGCACCTCCGTCGGCCCGAACAGAGTCATCGTGCACTTCGGGATGATCTTCGCCAACTTCTCTGGGCAATGACCAATGCACGTCGTCGCGCTGGGGCCTCCGATGATGATGTCGCGCTCGCGTGGGTTGTTGCGCTTCGGCCCGAGGTCGGCCAGCAACTCCGGATGCGATGCCGCGAACCTTGCAATTTCCCGACGGGGCCTTTCACCAGCCGGCTTCAGGCCACGCATGCATTGGCCCAGCTACGCGACGCAGTCTCGCCGTAGAACTCCCACCAGCGCCAGCTCGCCCCAAACTCGTGACCACATCGCATTTTTCAACCGATCAAGGTCATCCGTGTCTGTCCTGTTCCTTTGTCGCTGCTGCCGCGGAGCCCAGGAACGGCCGGTCACGAAGTCGTCTCTATTGAACTCGTCCGTGATCAGCCCAGAAGTAGGTCTGGTTGCTCCAAAGGCCGCAGGGAATGGCTTCTCCCCCTTCAACTCCTGCAGCGCCTCCTTTCGCCTCTTGGCAGACCTGAAGTCGTCGCCGAACTCCAGCGACTAGCTCTTGTGGGCGGCCCCAGTCGTGCCGCTTCGCGTCGCGCCGCCTCCCTCATGGTGAAGATCCTGGAAATCCAAGACTGGATATCGTTTTGCCCGCTGACGACCGCCTCGCACACAGCACCCCGCGCCCCGAAATCCGGACCGAACTCCGTCAGGTAGATCTGAGGGTAGATTTTCAACGCGTTTGAATCTTTCTGCCAGGGCTGGAGCTCTGCTGGTGTCTCCACCAGGTCTCTTCGCGCAAGTCTCCGCAGTCGACGCCCGCGCGTCCTGAGCCGCGAAGTCCACCTCCTTCTCGACCCGCGAGGGCAGCAACCAGGATAACGCAGAGGGCCCCCCCGGCGGCCGGGCTCGCACGTCGAATGGCGCGGGTCGAGCCCGGTCAGCCGGGGAGCAATGCCCCTCGATGCCAAGCTCGTCGCGACATCGTTTGCGCTGCGAGCGCCTCTTCGTAGGCGTACGATGCAGACCTCAGCGCCGTCGCGGTCAGGTTATCGGTGCCCCCTTCGATCGGCGCCCGCTGCTGGCGCACGTGGTCCACCAGCTCGCTCGTGATCTTGTTGTCGCTGGGCGGCGGCATGCGCGCGCGTCTCTTCGCAGGCACTCCTGAAGCTGCGGAACTCAATGTGCCGCGGGCAGGGCTTCCTACTTGCTCGCCGGATCCAGGGACGCCACGCGTTGCCCCTGCTGTGACGAGCGCCTCGCCCCCCCCTGGGGTGCCCTCCGCTTCTGCCTGGGGCCCGCGTCCATCAGGCGATCCAGCAGCGCCCCCAAGTCAAGGTAGGGGCCCTTGGACTGTCCAGGACCTCGGCCACGTCGTTCAATGCGCCCCTCGGAACCCGCTCCAACTGCTCGCGGTCGCACAAGAGGCGGGCGCGCCTCGTCCGGCGCGCGGGCAGGCCTCGGGGGCTCGAGCCATAGCCGCGCGACGATGTTCCCAGGCGGGCCCAGCGGCGCGCGCGCCTCCTCAGCGGGCAATCCCCGACCCAGCGCAGCCCCCTGATGACGTCGCCGGCGTTGAAGCAGATCGCCTCGCGAGACCTGCCGCCCGCGAGTTCGGCTCGGCGCGACTCATTGATTTGAACGCCATGGCGTCTTGGTCACAGCGCTGCCGAATCTGAAGGCCATCGAGGTTCATGTCGTCACCTCCCGGCATGTCCCAGTCCTCGACGTCTGGCACATGCTGCCCTTCGCCCTCGGTTCTGCTGGAACCGGCTGAGATCCGCCATCGCCTCGCGCGTCCATCTACGACCAGATCGTCATCGGCGCCCCCGTGACCTTCGAGCGAACCCTGAACGCCGCCTCGTTCGCCGTCGTAGGTGATCCAGCGGGGGGCGCCCAGCCAGCGCGCAGGATATCTGGCGTGGAGTAGCGGCCGCTGTAGGTCTCGTACAGGCGCGCCAAGCACTGCCCCACTTCGAAGACGCGAGCGAGACCACCTCGAAATCAACTTCTGCGCCCATGGCCCTCAGCGCGCCCTTGCCGATGAGCAAATGCAGCGCCGAGCCCGCGATCGCCGAGAACGCCGGGCAGGCGTCGGCATTGGAAACGGTGACGGAGACAACCCATTTCGCCAGCGACATCTGCTTCTCGCCGCCCCCGAACGGGGCGGCCGCGAACTGCCATTCCTTTTTCGATGTTCTTGTCGATCCTCAACCCCCTGCAAGTCCTCGATCTTAATTGCGCGAGCATCGCCAGAGACCGCGCCGTTGCAGACTGAATGCAGCGTCTCCGCGTCCGCCGACAGGGGCCGGCGACGACATAACCTCCCGCGGCGGCCCAGCTGATGCGGCGCGCAAGGCGGACTGCTCAGCCGTGACCTCGGCGACGCGGGCCTCGAGCAAGTCGGCCTTCAGCGCGTCGTTGCCCTCCCGGGTGTCAAACAGGTCGACCAGGTGCATGCCACCCCGGCTTGGTCCGCTGCCTCAGTCTCTGCTTCGCTTGCTCAGCCCCAAATCCTTGAACTTCGGGCAACCTGCGTCTCCAGCCCAGCGGCTGGTCCTTCCGCGGGCGTAGCGTTCCGTCTTCGACTTGTCGACTTCGAATGGCCCTTGCCGCCCGCGCCGACAAACTTCCCCCCGCTGCTGGAGCTCGCAATGCCCGTTTTGCCCTTGCCAAACTGAAGCGCCCTGCTCGGCCCTTGCTATCGCGCGCCGCGATGGGGTCCTCCATCGCTGACCCCTGGCGGGTCTCTAGGGTGCCGAGCACTTGCGCCGGTTCGGGGTCGCCCTCAACTTCGCGTAAGATCGTCGACAACGCCTCAGAATCGTCTTGCCTTTCCAGCCCGAGGCCCAGTGGGCCACGAGCCTCACCGAACAAGGTCATCGAGCCCTCGCCTGCGCGGCAGCGCAGCTGCTTGTAGAGGTAAACCATCACCTGGTCGCGCCACGACTGCGCGTCCACGCTAGCGGTCGCGAGCACCTCCATCTGCCTGTTGATGCCCGCCAAGGGTTGGGCTCCTCCCGACGGCCTTGCCCCTCGTCTTACTCGTCTTCATCGGCGCCTCCTCCCTTGCGAAGGCCCGCGACCCGCGCCCGGGGCATCGCGCGCAACTCGTCAATCGGGATGGACTCGCCCACCGCCCTCGCCACGCCTGTCAGGCATCGCGCCGCCGGGGCAGCCCGTCGCCACCGGGCGCGCAGGCTGACGCCCTCGATCCACGTGGCCAAACACCTCCTTGCATCTCTGGCCAGCGCGGCGCCCGGCCGCCCCAGCGCGGAAAGCCCGAAGTCCCCTCTGCAATGGGCGCCTCCTGCAATCGCGCAGGCGCCAGTCGATCGCCTCCGCCACTCGCCGCCGCCGCCGGTGGGTGGGCCTCCTGGGGCAGCGCCCCCAAGCTACGGGCGCCGCCGCCCATCGCCGGCCCCCTGCCCTCGCGCGACGGGGCAGCTCTCGTCAGCTGCGACGTCGTTCTCGTCGCAGCACTCGTTCGCGGATCACGTCCTCGTCGCTGCCGCCGCTCAACTCACTCGCCCCAGCGTCGCGCCATGGCTAGCTGCTCGTCGAAATGCTTCTCGCCATGGCGCGCCCGCGGCGCTTCGCGGCCTCGCAGCGGGGGGCGGCGGCGGACCCCGGCAGAGGTCAAGAGCAAATCGTCCTTTCCCCCCAGGCCCCCACTTCCGATTGCCCCCCCGGCTCGAGCCGACCCGCGGCGGCAAGCGAGCGAGAGGGCCAGGAAGAGATAAAGAGAGGGAGAGAACAAACGAGAGAGAGAGAGAGAGAGGAAAAAGGGGAAAAAAAAAAACATAACTAAAGAAATGAAGAGAGAGAGAGAGAGGGAGAGGGAGAGACAGAGAGATAAATCATGAAAAAAAGAAACAAAAAAGAGAGTGCGCGAGAGAGAGAGAGAGAGAAAAAACAAAGAAAGAGAGAGATATAGAGAAAACTACGAATAGAGAGAGAGAGGGAGAAAGAGAGAGTGAGAGAGAGAGAACAATATATATATATATATAGAGAGAGAGAGAGAGAGAGAGAGAGAAATATATAGACAGAGGGAGAGAGAGAGAAAGGAGAGAGAGAGAGAGAGAGAGAGAGAACAAACAAATAGAGAGAGAGAGGAGGGAGAGAGAGAGAGAGAAAGAGAGAGAGGGAGGGAGAGAGAGAGAGAGAGAGAGAGAGCGAAAGAAAGAGCGAGAGACAGAAAGAGACAGAGAAACAGGGAGACAGAGAGATAACTAGCGAGAGAGAGGGAGAGAGAGAGAGAGAGAGAAAAAACAAAAAGAAATAAAGGGGGGAAGAGAGAGAGAGAGAGAGATAGAGAGAGAGAGAGAGGGAACAGAAGAAACAGAGGAAGAGAGAGAGCGAGAAAGAGAAAGAGAGAACTATAACGGGATGGAGGGAGCACGGGCACATAGCGGAGCAGAAAAGAAATCAAATGAGAGCCGCATTCGCGCGACAAATGACGCGGCCGAGAGCCTGGCGCGAGGCGCTGAGTCATCCGCGATGCAAGTTGGCGTGAACAGCCTTTCCTGCGGAGGGCGGTGACCTGCTGTTGAGAAGAAGCTGCGGCGTGCCCCATGGGGGCCGCTATCCGCGCCGTCGTTCGTGCATGCATTTCGCCCCGCGGTCGATCGCCGGATCTCGAGGGGGCGCGACGTGGGCCCCTTGGATCAGGGGCGCGCTTCCAAGCGCGAGGTTCTGCACCCCCAGAAGGTGCGCGTGGAGCTCGCAGGTGCGCCGACGACTTGTTGAACAGGCGAGTCCTGGGGCCTTGCTGTGTTCCCCTCGGATCTGGCCGACCAGGTGAGACCTGAAGCAGAGTGACGAGTCGCTCGACGCTGAGCTGGCTGGGATCGGCCGCAAGAGAACTCCGAAGAGGCAGGGGGCTGTTCTCGGCCAAGCGTGGAGCAGCTAGCATGGATGGGGAGGTGGAGAGCGGATGCGGAGACTCTGTACGGCTGATTGGTCCACGTTTGGCCTGGCCAAGATCTTATCTGTGAGAACTTGGACAGCGAATGCAGGTCGCGAAGTCTGCTTCGTTCTGCATGGGGCGATTCAGACAGCAACCCAACATCCCCTTCCAACGGAGGGAATGCCTGTTGACATGTCGTGTAGTTGGGTCAGCCTTTTCGGCGATGGACGACGTGTTTGCCAAATGATGGGCCAACTCCACAAGCGCGACCACTGATGGTGGCTGGCTGGGGTCGCAGAGCGATATATATACACACACATATGTATATACACGCGACCAACACCGCAGATTGGGAAGATGCGCGCCGCGCCCGATCGCTGGCCTCCCAACCAGTGCTCGAGCACTGGAAGATTATTCAGTGTAGGACGGCTGACGCGGTATCAAAGTGTGTTTGCTCTCCCCGAACCCCACGGGCACTGACCCCTGCTTGGCCTGGCAATTCTCACTGAGAAAATGGCATCCTGGAGCAATCCTCGATTAGACCTGATGCAAATCCGTGGGCGATGAGGGTCCCAGCGGGCATTGAACAGCGCGCGACTGTGTCCGAGGGAGCGGCTGGACTGTGAAGAACTGTGCGCTGCCGGATCAAAATGAGGGAATTGAAGCCGCTGCTCTCCGTAGTGCCAACCTGGGTGTGCATGTTGCCCCTCGTGGAACAGGCTCTCTGCTGGGCCCCCTGGAGGCCGAAGAAGCAGGAGCCCTTATTAACTCAACGTCTGCACACAAGTCCTTGGAAGATGAACCGGCCCGTGCGGAAACACTTTCCACTGTGGGCGCATCCCATACGTTTTGCGCATGCAAAGGATGATGTTTTCACCTGATATCGCGTCGACAAGCCATTGCACAGCATGCGAGGAAACAGAGCGTCGGCGCTCACGGAGCTCCAAGTGCCAGGCGCCTTGATCATTAGAGTGTGTGGCCCGACGGTATTAAGTGGTCCCCAATACAACTGGGGCGTCCCGCCCGCGTCACCGTCCCAGTTCGCAGACATAGGCGCGGACCCGCGCGGAGAAGACGAGATGCCCTCGCGGGTCGGAGTGCAGCTAAGGGCCACGCCCGAAGAGCCTTGCAGAGGATGGAGCGGTAGCAGGATCAGAGCCGAACCTGAAGGATGCCAAGGGGAAAAGCAAAGGCAACGGAGATCTTGTCGCGAAGATCACCAGGCTCTCCCTTGCCACGGCTCGCGAGCAAGCGCTGTTCTTCGCCGTCGTGCTGTCGACCTGCCTCGTGCCGCTCGGGAGATACCTTGCGACGACTCAAGCCTGGCCCTCCTTCGTCATGCTGTGATTCCTGACCGTGTGGGCCATGATGTCCGCGTCTCCCGAGCTTCTGGCCAGAGCGACGGAGTTCTACAACGCTCGCATCAAAGGCAGGACACCTCAGCATCTGGCGTCGCTCATCCGCCGCTTCTCGCTCAGGACACCCCGACGACCTGGCTCCAAGAACATGGAGGGAAAGGTGCGCCTGCAATTCGAATCCAGAGGCGCAGGTGAATGTTCTGATGGACGCGGTGCTCAAGGACGCGCAAGCAAAACAGCTCATGAGCACAGCGCCGAAGGGCCCGCTCGAGCTCGCCGATGCTGTCTCGCATGGGCGTGCCAGCTGGATCGTCGCGGGGCCTTCCCCGCCAAGGCGGTCCCCGCCGCCTAGCGGTTATGTGGTCGTCGCAGGGCCACGACCCGAAGGAGATCAGCGGTCGGCATCATTGCCGCAAAGGGTCAGAACTGGCTTCTCGGACTGAAGAATGTTTCATATTCTGCTGCTGTTCCCAGCCTCATATGTTAAGCTACGCAGTGCGACGGGAGCTCAGGGACGCACTTGATGAACTGGCCTCCAGTGCTGACGCATCGTATCGCATCGTATCGTAGAGTACCCCCCTCCATCAACCAAGTGACCCTGTGAGTAAGCTTCCTGGACAGCCCAGCCATTGTCTAAAACACGCGGCCCATGCCATCCCGGTGTCTACGGTGCACCAAGCCAAGTCTCCAGCATTCTCGGTTTATTTCCAAGTGCCTTGAACCATGTGATTGAGGATGCGGGGAAGAGGCCACGGAAGGCACGGAGAACACGACGCGCGAAACCGACGGCAACGTAGACAAGGATGTCGACGAGGATCAAAAGGAGGATACCGAGGAGAGAATTCGAGGAGGATGGCTGGGGGAAAACTAGGGAAGGCAATGACTTAGAGCGGGGCAATGGAGGAAGACATCGGTAACGGCATCATCGCGGCATCGCCCTCCTGATCCTTATCCGAATCATCCTGGCTACCAAGACGCTTGCCGGTTTCCGCCCCTCCTCGTAGCGCAAGGGCTCGGCGCAGAAGGAGCCGCCCTTCGGCGGTATCACCCGCAGCGAGCGGCCGACTGGAGAGCGCTGGAATGATTTACGCTCATGGGGAGAGCGTCTAACGGCCATGACCGAACCGATCCACTGCTGCTGAGTATCAGCCCTCGTCGATTCGCCGTGCTCGTCGTCGTCATCCTCCCCCTCCTGGTCTTCCCCCATCATCCTCCACATTGTGCTCCTCCTGCAGCCCCGTCTCGACCCCGAATTCTCCTCGCACTCCTTCTGCCTCGCGATCGTCAGTTGTCCACGCTGTCCTCCATCTTGTTTCGTCATCATCCTTTCACTCGTCAATCCCGTTCCGCCGTTATCCTCTTCCTCCCGCCTGTCTCTCTTTCTATGCATACGACACGTCCCTGTCCTCCTCCTCCACCCCATGCCAGTTAACTTTCTGATCCCCCTCGTCCTCCAGTGCTTTTTTTTTCTCTCCGACCGCGCCGCTGACAGAATCCTGCTCGTCCTCCACAGTCAAGTGTGCTGTGCCTAACACAGGCTTCGCAACGCCTATCAAGGACTGCCATGGGCTAGAACGGCCGTTGGCGAGCAACATGAAGACGAAGAGGGCGGAGGGAAGAAGATAGCCGACCCATCTTCCAGGTCTGCGAGTGGCCCTGCTGCCATTCGGCAGCCCTTCAAGGTTCTCGTGGGACTGGCTTTGCGGGGACCCGCACTCGCAGCCAGTATCCAATGGATGATGCCGAGGGCATGCCATGTGTGATTGCGGGACCCAACGGTCGCGGCCATGACCAACGGGTTGACGGAAAGAAGGCCCATCCCCTGGGCGAGGGCGCTGTGACCCCAGCTCGTATCGGGATCTGTGCCCAAGACGCACTCTCGATGTGAATGGGCCGGGAGCCACGTTCTAGGAAAGGGCAGAATGGAGGGAAGGAAGGAGCAGGGAGGGGCCTGACGGGTGCAGCCCACAGTGCAGGGGGTCAAGAGGAGGAGGAGGAGGACGGAGGGGGAGGGATGATGGTTGGAAGGATGGAGGCTTCGACGGAGCATGGAGGGGGAGGAGGATGACTGCGCGAGGGAGAAACAGGAAGGGACGCGGGGCCAGAAGTGATTCTGGCGAGGGGGTCGAGTGTTGCGCAGCACCTGGCGCGAGAAAAAACTTACACCCTGTCGAGAAACACTGACCAACGACAACATCATCAAAGAGGCGCCGATATCAAAACATCCGCGAAGGTATGTCGCCCACCTCCTCCCCCCCTCCTGCCACCTAGAAATCACCAGACATTGATTAGGGAATGCAGTTCGTCACAACTAATTCTTCTGATCGCCCTCACCTCTTCTTCATCCATCTTCCTTACGAATCATCGTTCTACTCCGAATCCCTCCGCCTGAATACTCCACAATATTCCCCTCCTCCTTCGAAAGAACCGCGACATCGTACGCGATTGAATTATCCAAGAGAACGTTTCTGGATGGGCTGGTGGGGATACTTTTTGGTCTGCGGCCGCGCGACAACGGTCTGGCGGCGAGGGGCAAAGTCCGGGGCAGGCGGCACGATGCGAATTTGCGAACGCTGGTGGGGATACGCGACGCGTCAACGTGTTGTGTCCAAAACGGGTACCCGCAGACTGAGAATGGCGCAAAAACCATGCGAACAACCTCCCCGTCACCTCCTCATCTTGCCCCCCCTTAAGCGCAAGAAGGCGTCTCCGAGGGTAACGCCCCTGAGCTCCATGGCGATGGAGGAGGCGGAGGAGAGGGAAGGAGTCAGTAGAAAGAGGGATGAGGAGGACGACGAGGAGCAAAATGAAGGCGAGGATGAGGAAGAGGACCGCGGAGGGACGAAGGATGGCCAGCAGCTTCAGGTCGCCACCGCACTGCTTTGGGCACAAAAGGCGACTCCTTTGGTGACGTTCCTGAACTCCACGTCGATATGGTAGACCCCCCCGGCCTGGCCGCTGCGGCGGGTGCGCGCCGCGTGGCCAGCGCCTCCGCCCCCTTCATGCGACTGCCAGCAGTGGAGCCCAGGGGGACACGCGTGGCTCAATAAGAAAGCGGGGTTGAGGACAGCACAACCCCGGTCGCAGCCAGGACCCCCACTCCCGACCTGGAGATCCAGGAGGTCCTTGCAGGAGGAGGGATTGGCTTTTGGTGCTCTGGGGGCCCACGAGACCACCCTCACCGTACCAAAAAACCACCCTGCTTCAAATGCCCTGGGCATGTTAAATTCGGCGTGTTGGAAAGCATGTGTTTCAACGCGTTCTCAGGTCAGATCTACACGCTGAGAAGATCATAATTGTGTCTTTCGTCTTGAAATCCATTGATTTAGCGTTTTCAGGTAAGCTGATTGCGCTGTTAAGCGCTGCTGTCTGCCATGTCCTCAGTTCCTTCTCCTTGCGTCCAGACCTCCCTGTGCTGTGTTTCGAATCACGCTGCTCTCCTCTGGTCGTCGCTGCTGGCTGATCGAGGGGCCTTCGGGCCTGTTCCGCGCCGGTGTTAGAGCGGTGCTAGGGCTTTGTTTGGGCGTTGTGAACTCTGCGCTCTGCGCGCGGAGCGGGAGGAACAGGAGGCGGCAGGAACGGGAGAGCGGAAGCGAAGATGGCAGCGATGGGCCGCAAAACGCTTTAAAACAACAGTAAAACCAAAAGCTTCAGAGCGTAGCCTGCTTTTTTTTGCCATTTCAACTGGTCAAAGAAACCACAGTTCAAAACGGTCAACGGAAAAGCCCAGGGCCGTTTAAGAACCAAGACAATCAAGTATGAGGTTCCAGGTCGAGGTGCGGATCGACGTCCGAGAAGGGGGTAGAGGAAGAACAAAAATGCATAACCAGAAACTTTCGGGGATCCGCGCGGACTTCTCGGATCCGAACTGGAACTCCCTCCCTGGCGCGCGGACCGCGCCAGGGGGCGGCGCCGGAGGCGCCTCCAGGGGAGCCCGGGCGCCGATCCAAGAGATCCGCGCAGAGCTCTGAAAGTGTATGTTTATACATATACGTCTTCATTATCATTATCCTTCTTCGAAGGGGGGGAGGGCGGGCAATCCCGGTTTTCACTACTTGGCCGTTGGAAGCCACCAGAGGCTGCAAAGGAAACCTCCAGAGGGAGAGTCACCCGCGGCGCGCGGAGAGGGGCAGGACAGGACATGGCGAGGGAGGCGGCCTCCCGAGACGCCCTCTCAGGAATCCCCGGGCCCCCACTTGGAAGGCCGCCCCCTTCGCGCCACACCTATGGTGGAGGAGGAAACGAAAGTGCATAAGCATACACTCTCGAAGCTCCGCGCGGACTTCTCGGATCGGCGCTGGAGCCCCTCCGTGGCGCGCGGAGCGCACCGAAGACGACGCCAGAGGCGTCGCCGGGAGGCTCCAGCGCCTATCCGAGAAGTCCGCGCGGAGCTCCGAAAGCTTGTGATTCTGCCGTTGTTGGCTCCTCGGCCAGAGCCCCCTGGCCCAGCCACTTCTTGGAAGGCCGCCCCCATCACGCCACCCCGATGGGCGCGCCGCGGACACTCGCCACTGCTCGGACGTCCAGATGGTCCGAAAAGCTCCTCGATGGTCCTCGCCAGGAAAAAAACACACGTCCGAGCGATGTCAAGGAGACGCCCTCTCAGGAGACCCTGGCCCCTCCTTTGAAGCCCGCCCCCTGGCGCCACCCCTGTGTGCGCGCCGCCGCGGTGGGGGGCGAGCAAGCTGTACCGGTGCCAGGCACGCTGGCAGAGCACACGAGCCCGTGCTCTTTTGGGCAGGGCGGGTGAGCTCGCCGTCGCTCGGACGTCCATTCCCCGATATCGTGCGTTCGCGCATTCGAAAAAAGGATCCAATATCCAAAACGATCCTCAATGGGCCTTGCCAAATCCTGCCGAGGACAGAATGCACAGTCCGAGCGATGTCGAGTAGCATCATGTGGCGTTCCGCAGACGTCGTGTGTGCCTGGTGGGGGGGGCAATTTCCCTTCCCGTTCGCTCACACGCCCTCTATAATTCTGTATACATATTTTGTTAGTGTTTCTCACACTCTCTCTCTCTCTCTGATGGTGTTCTGTGCACACATACCGCTTCTTTCACGATGTTCTTTGTGCATGTACATCACGTACCTCTCGCTATACCATGCTCTAGCTCGTCAGACATCCAAGTGGAAACACATCCTGGACCCAAATGCTGTCTTTCCGCGGAAAAGGAGTTCCAAGAGTCCCTGTACCTGATGGTCATAGTTACCCCTTGACGGCCCCACAACGTAAAAACCACCGTGGTGCTGACGAATAGCTGGCGACCCCCGTGATAGAGAACAGTTCAAACCACACGCCAATGACATGTTCATATCCACCGATCTGGAGGCGTGCACGCCCCCTAGGACCTCGTGGGGCGCTGGATGGGGATACCTTCCCGCCTCAGCCGACGGCGCAGGCACAGACGCCAGAACGATTCGCCGGCGGATCGGCTCGCCCGAACCGGTTTGCCAAAGACTGATTCGCCACACACACAGCTTTGCCAGGGACCGCTCCGCTTGGTTTGACATGTAGCTGGAGTTTTCCAATCGGGAGTTGCCCAATTGGTCCCAGGCCCGATGTGCCCTTGGGCTTTCGTGCCCTTTCGGAGCCCCCAGGGCCCTCTGGGCCTCATGAGGGGTGTTCTTGAGACCAGCGGCGCCAAGGACACGCTTGGCACTCCCCAGCCCCCCGAGAACATCCTCCGAAAGGCGTTTGTTTCAAGGTCAGCCCCTAGAAAAGGGCGCCTCGTAGTCCTGAAACACGACGGCCTCTGGCATGACGGCGAACGGGCAGGGCTCGCCGCGCTCCGCCGCCTCTCCGAGGACGGTCGTCGTCGTTGTCGCGGCCGCCGTCCTGCTCATCCTCCTCCGCCTCCTCCTCCTCCTCCACCTCCACCTTCTCCCCAAACTCTTCATCCCAAACGTGAACAGGCGCGCGAGTGGAGGGTGGACATCGAAAATGAATGTGTGGTACAATCTAGGCAAGATGCAGGAGGATGAGGAGGCCGAGGAGGAGTAGGTGGAGAAAAGAGAGGGAGGAAGAGGAAGAGGAGGACGAGGAGGACCAGGAGGAGGAGGAGAAGGGGGAGAAGGACCAGGAGGTCGAGCACCCTGTCCTCTCTCCTTCAGCTTCTGGTGCGAATGTCCATATTCCAATTCCCCGCAACGAGGAGCACGAAAGAAGGTCGGGAGTGGGTGGAGTAGGAGAGGCTCCTGAGGGGAAGCAAGACCAGGAGCATGATAATCGTGTGGAGGGCGATGGCAGTGAAGATAAGATGGCAATGTAAGGGAGAGCGTGGTGGTGCCATGACCGTCAGCCCAAGATCACTCGCTTGCACTGGCATGCTGGGACAAAAGTGTCCGCGGTGCTTCCATGTTCGCCCGCGAAGGGCGAACCAGAAGGGCTCCCTCTCTTCGCCCCTCCCTCCATCAAAAGTGCGATCCCACATGGCCTGACCGTTATGCTCTCTCGGACAAGCAGCCCGAGCGCTCGATAAACTGCGGACGGCCTCGAAATCCCCGGACGGGAATAGCGGACCACTCCCGTAATTGGATACGCGCGCTGGGCCGCGAAACGCTGATCCCTCCCTCCTCTCCGTCCCTCGTTCCCCCGCGGACGCCCCCCCCCCCCCCCTGCGGGCAGAATGGCATGCCCTCGCCTCCCCGTCCCAAACGATGATCGACTCACCCCGCAGTCAGATCAACGCTTACGTTGTTCCCTTCGCACTTAAGGACCACATCCCAGAAATAAGTTCGAGCACCATGCCTTTCTGGTGATCAAGGCTAAAGTAGGTTGGAACATCACAGATCAAGGCCCGAAACGATGGTGATGGTGATGAAGATGAGGGCGCGCCAGCCGCGGGCGCCCTCCGCCTGCCGGAGTCGCGGAGCCGCTCGCCGCTCTCCGCCGCTCGCTGCAAGGCGTGGGCGGCCAGAGCGGGAAGGAGGAGGAGCAGGGAGCAGGGAGGCGGAGTTTCTTTGAACATCCACTGCCAAGGGCCCACAATCAGTTTGGGCACAGGCAAACAGAAAAAGAGCTCGCGAGAAACCCCGACCTTATTCGGGTGGAGCCCTTTCACTAGCATCCTCCAGTTCTCACACCTGAGAGGATGAGCGAGAGGCTTTCACTGATCACCATGCTTCTGGGGAGGGCGCAACACCAAACATCAGGAGCCGACGGCGGGAAACTACCCACAGGTGTTCGAGGCTCGGGCCTGATCCTTGACTGGGCCGCCCTTCGCATGGAAAATAAAAGTAAGACCAGCAGTCGAAAGCCCGTTAGCCCAAAGAGAAAGAGGGATTAATCCCACTGGGCCGTCTCGCCCTCCAGCTGCTCGGTGCGCTTGAGGGCGGCCGCGGTGGCCCACTGTGGAAGACCGCCGGACTCACTTGGCCAGGATCGCCCCTCCCCGGAAGTGGGCAAGAGCCTCCTTGAAAAACAGTGCGGGTGCAGACCACCGCGGTCTGACCTTTCGCTGGGCGAGGGGCGATGGAAACTGCTGGCCCACGCAAACCTGAATGGGCTCAGCTCACACACCGCTGAAGCACCCACGTTTGCAACGGTACCTTCTCCGCTGCTCCTCGGGGCTTTGTTCGAGCAGTGCGCCCACTGCCTCGCAGAGCGACTGGAATGGTCTGACATGCGGTTGCGATCGCCGACCCGCCCCAACTCCAATGATGGGCCCGCGCATCTAACCCTACGAAGCAAACAGTAACCCCCCCGGCGATATCGCTAGCACAGAAAATAAAATAAATAATTATTTTGGGCGGCGCCCTCCGGCGATATCGTTAGCACAAAACAAAACAAACAAAAATATAATTAATTAATTTGCCCCCCCCCCCCGGGCCCGAAGCTGGCGGTTACGTGAGCCGACAACCTGCGCGCTTGCCAACAATTGCGGCTTGAAAGGAATGCCAAAGGGGACCGGGCATTCAGAAGCTTGTGGAGGCCTTTCTGGATGCCTCCTGGGAACCTCCGGGGACCTCCCCTCCGCGGACCTCTGGTGACCTGTGGGGGGGATATCGCTTCCGCCCCGGCCCCGGTGCCGGAAGCGTTATAATTTCCTCTGATGAGGGGGGGGGGGGGGAGGAGGGTTTACTGATTGCTTCCCAGGGTTACGCCAACAAGCGAAACATGCTGGCCCGTTCGGCACAAAACGCGTTCCTCCCTCCACGCTGTGCAGATGATGTTTACCCTCCCCCCTCCTCGTCCTCCTCCTCCTCCTCCTCCTCCTCCTCCTCCTCTGGTTCCTCCTCCTCCTCCTCCTCCTCCTCCTCCTCCTCCTCCTCCTCCTCCTCCTCCTCCTCCCTCTCCCATTCCTATCCACGCTCCACCCCCTTCTTCCCCTTCTCCACCTCGCAGCATGTTCGACCCAACTGCTCGTCAAAACAACGATGACAAGATAGCACATGGCCCTCGTCGTCCAGTTCGGGCTTCTCTCCCGTACGGGAACAGCGGCGGCGGCCCACGTGAACAAACAAAGCACCGCTACGCAATCCGCCGCCTTGCGGTCTGCCAATGATCGCGGGTTCTTCTTGAAGTTGACCCTGTGCCGAAATCCATTTGCAAACGTTCGCCACTAGAATGCTGCTCGTGCCTGCGCCCGTCATGCTTCCCAGCCTGTGCCTGCCAACATCGTTCACAAACGCCGTTTGTTCCGCTCGCCCACTCCTTCCGCCCCGACTCATCTGGGCCACCCGCTGACGACGTTCCCTTCCTAGCTCGTTTGCCTCCCCAATTGACTGAGTTCCTTACATTCAACGTGCAATAATTCGCCGGCCCAACGGGCCAGAGGCGTGCTAAAATCCCCGGCAACTGCTCAACAATATTTCTAGTTCGCGCGCGCGGGGCGGGCCCTGGGGGTCCCTGGACGAAAAGAAAAGCACCCCGGCAAGGTCCCAGCAAGGTCCCGGCAAGGTCCACTTTCGGAGCCCAGGAGGGCTCCAAACGGTCCAAAAGAGGCCCGAGAAGCCCTCCAGAAGGTCCAAGAGAGCCGGGAGACGCCGAACTATCACTCCCAAGCGCCTGCGATGGCCTCAAGACGGCCCAACAGGCCGTCAAGACGCCCCAAGAGGTCCCTAAGCGGCGCCCCGAAAGGGCTTCCACAAGCAAAAATCGTCCCCTTCCCTTAGGACAACGTGCATTTTTAACATATCCGCCTCTTCGTCTTTCACACCTTTCAAGGCGGTCCAAGAGGCCCCCAAGATCACCCCGAGACGGCCCGAGAGACCCTCAAGACCGCTCAAAGACGGCTCAAGAGCGCTCCCAAAAGGCCCAAGAAACCCTCAAGAACTTTTTTTCGGAGCCCAGGAGGGCTCCAAATCGGTCCAAGAGGGGCCCGAGAAGCCCTCCAGACGGTCCAAAGGAGCCGGGAAACGCCGAAATATCACTCCCAATCGCCTACGATGGCCTCAAGACGGCCAAACAGGCCTTCAAGACGCCCCAAGAGGTCCCTAAGAGGTCCCTAAGCGGCGTCCCAAGAGGGCTCCCACTAGCAAAAATCGTCCCGTTCCCTTGGGAAAACGTGCATTTTAAAAATATCCGCCTCTTCGTCTTTCACACCTTTCAAAGCGGTCCAAAAGGCCCCCAAGGTCACCCCAAGACGGCCCGAGAGACCCTCTAGACCGCTCAAAGACGGCCCAAGAGCGCTCCCAGAAGGCCCGAGAAACCCTCAAGAACTTTTTTTCGGAGCCCAGGAGGGCTCCAAATCGGTCCAACAGGGGCCCGAGAAGCCCTCCAGACGGTCCAAAGGAGCCGGGAGACGCCGAAATATCACTCCCAATCGCCTACGATGGCCTCAAGACGGCCCAACAGGCCTTCAAGACGCCCCAAGAGGTCCCTAAGCGGCGTCCCAAGAGGGCTCCCACAAGCAAAAATCGTGTCACTCCCTGACGGAAGCGTTCATTTTCAACATATCCGCCTCTTCGTCTTTCACACCTTTCAAGGCGGTCCAAGAGGCCCCCAAGGTTACCTCAAGACGGCCCGAGAGACCCTCAAGACCGCTCAAAGACGGCCCAAGAGCGCCCCAAGAAGGCCCAAGAAACCCCCAAGACGGTCCAAGAGGCCCCAAGACGGCCCCATGATTGAAGTCCACAAGGGCAACCCGAACGGAGATTTCGAGCTTCCCGCCCACACACGCCCCCGAAATGCCCTTACAAGGCCCCACATAGCCCCACCAAACCCCCAAGAGAGCCCCAAGAGGCCCCCAACAGGCCGCAAGAAAACCCCAAGAGGCCCCCAAGAGACCCCCAGGAAGCTCCCAAGAGGCCCCCAAGAGGCCAGGCAGACCCCCTCAAGAGACCACCAAGAGGGCCCACCCAGAGCCATCCACGAGGCCTCCCAAAGTTCCCAATAAGCTCCCACGAAGCTTCCAAGGGCTCCCAAGACCCTCCGATCTCGAGCGCGAAAGATACCCGTACCCTTACCTAGACAGGGTGGCAAGGGGCCAGGGGGCCGTTCGTCGCAGCTGACGGCGGCTGCACAAGTGTAGAAACGACAGCCGATCGAGCATTGCAGACCGCTGTCTTCTCGGGGCGCACGTTAGCACCGATCGCACGTGCGTTGGTTGTTGTCGACGTAGACCAGCTACTGCGGAGGCGCGCCCCCAGACACACATCCGGGCGTTGAGGAGTCAACGCGCGCTCGGGGGCGCATGCGGACAACTCTGGCGCAAACGTCATTGCGCGACAACCGCCCTATCGCGAATTGCTTGATGCAGAGACATCGCGAATCTGTGCCCTGGGCGACGTCGCCAGGGGCCGCCCCCCTTGGACGGCCGTCTGTGGATCACCCCAGCTAAGTACGGTTGCGCGGTTGCCCCATGAAAACCAACAAACATACCCGTACCTAGCTGGGGTGCCGCAGCTCACCCCAGCTAGGTCCGGGTATGTTTCGGTGGTTTCAGGCAGGTCCCCGTACCTAGCCGAGGTGGCGGCAGGCCCAAAACGCACTCGAGCACATATCATGCCCCCCAGAGCCGTCCCCGACGTGTCCGCTGCGGCCCCCTGGGGGCGCGACATTGCAACGTCGTTCCTCAAGGCAGGCCCAGACGCATTGGTTGCCAGGGTAGCGAGGAGATGCAACTTTTTATCGATTGGGACAGGCGCCGCCACATATGGGCGGCTTTGAACCGAGCACGCACCACGATGCCCCGAGACGTCCCTAACAAAAACCAGCGCTTGTCGCTGCAATCAGACACCCAACCATCGAGCGCGCCGTTGTGTCTTGACGCGCGGATGCTGCACTGGCGCGCGCGGGGCAAGCTGACCGGGCACAGTAGCAAGCGCCCAGTCCCCCGGACGGCCCATCCCACCTTGGCTGGCCCCGGGTACGGGTATCTTTCGGACCAATGATCCAAGACCCCGCGATGGCACAATACGGGCCGGCGGAATGAGCGAAGCGATTCAATAATGATGAAACGGCTGGTGCGGAGGATGCCGAGACTCGTGCAATGACCAGGCGAGATCGCGAACATATTTGAAATCGTCTCTGCCTCGTACTCGATCGTATGTTTGCAACTTCGCTATTTCCAAGCACTTCGGCCTGGCAAAATACAACGTCCTCCTTCTGCCCTCTTCCCTCCTCCGTGCTCCTCTTCCTTCTCAATCTGACTGCCCGATTTGGAAAATATTGACGAGTGGCTCTTTCTGCTCGCCCTGGTACACTGCGCGATTGACCTTAACAAGTCTTGCTTCGAAGAACGGCCTGCTAAATGGACTGACGCTGACAATGCAATGTTATTATTCGGCGCATATTGGGACCCAGACGGCGCCGATTTTTCGCCAGTTCCGTTTTGCAGTCGTTGTTGCGGATTCCGACGCTGTTTTTTGGCTGGTTCCGTCGCCGTTGTGTTTCCGGTTCCGGCCCCAATCCTCGAGCCGCTTTTTGCCGCTTCCGCTCGCCGCTGTTTTGCCGCTTCCATTTTGAAGAGACACTGTTCGGAAACGATGAAAGCCGGCCCTGTTGATTCTAAGGCCCACTACGTTCGGCGACAGCTCTGGCCCTCAACCTTGTATTGCAACATCGAGTTCATATAGTCAGCTATGATGGCAATTCGACTCGACAGAGACGTTACCAAAAAGATGTTAAGCATATGCGCATGTCGCTGCGGTTGGCCTTCTCCGAACACGTCATATGCATCGCGGAAGCACCTAGTTCTCCACTCTTGCCATGTGAGTGGCGTTGCCGCTCACTGGCTCGATGCATTCAGGGACACGTCGTTCCCCCCTTCTCCTGCGTCTCGATCGCACTGTGCCTGCTCCCCTGCATTTGGCCTTGTACAAGGGATGCCGCATCAGAATGAGGAATACTTCTGTTGCCAGAAGAGATCCGTCCCCACAGAGGTGGTCGCGAGCTCCTCTGAACACGGTTGATTGAGAAGATTGGCCCTGCAATGCTGGAGTTTGGGTACTGTCCTGCCGCATGCTCGAGCTACCCCACGCTGCTGCATCCTTGCACGTTCACAGAAATCGTGCACGCTGTCCTGCGGCAGTAAACAACACAGAAATCGTGCACGCCGTCCGAAAGAACCCTTTTGCGGGGGGGGCTCTTGCGCTGGGTTTTGGCGGAAAGAGGGACGAGGACGAGGATTAAAAATCGATACCAGAAACAAGAGGGAGAAATCCGCTGACCCTGTCGGCGTGTGTGAGGGGCTTGTCCGTTCAAGTCGTCATTTCCGTAATTCGTTGGTCGTCGTCTCTGTCGTCCCCTTTCCCTGACTCCCCCTCTTTCCCTGGGCTCGTCGAAGCACCCCCCTTTCCCAGGGACCTCCTCAGCGCGCCAGCCAAAGCACAGTTGAGCAACGTCGAATTGAGTCGAAGGGAAGCCCCTTCCCTTCGATCCCTCCCCCGCCGGGGGGGGGGGGGGTCCCGGGATGGGGGGTCAAATACGACGCCCCCCCTGGGAGTCCCGGAGCACAAAAAAAGCCCCAAGACGGGCCAAGAGTGCCCCAAGAGGCCCCAAAGACAGTCCAAGAGAACCCCGAATCGCCGAACGATCTGTCGAAGACGCCTTGACGGCCTCCAGACGACCCAAGAGGCCTGCAAAGCGCCCCAAGAGGCCTCCAGGAGCTTGCCCACCAGAGCCCCAAGAAGAAAGATTCATGGATTTCCCATGCGTTTTTGGAAGATGTTGGCGTTCTTGACTCTTCCGCTGCCGACGCGCCAAGACGGCCCAAGAGGCGCCCAAGAGGATCCCAAGACGGCTCCAGGAGAGTGCCCAGACGGGGACCCGAACGGACATTTCGAGCTCTCAGCCCCAAGAGGCCCCCAAGAGGCCCCGAAGAAGCCCCAAGAGGCCCCAAGAGGCTCCCAAGGGGCCCCCAAACTGCCCCAAGACATCCCAGGAGAGCCCCAAATTGCCCAGGAGGCCTCTCAGAGTGCCTCGAGACAGCGCAAGAGGAGCCCTGGACGGCCCAAGACGGCCTCAAGACAGCCCCAGGTTGTCCCAAGAAAGCCTCTGGCCTCCTCCTCTTCCTCCTCCTCCTCCTCCTCCCCCCCTCTCTGGTCCCCCTCCTCCTGCTTTCCTCTGCCTCCTTCTCCTCCTTTTGCTTCTCCTCCACATCCTTCTCCACCTCCCACTCATCCTCCTCACCCTGCCCCCCCCCCTCGTTTCCATCTTCGTCGTTCTCAGGGTCGGCGGCACCGGCCGTAAGGCCTTCGCAATGATATTAGGGAAGAGGAGCGGCGAGAAGGGAGCAAGGGGACGAGCCCAGCCAGAGGTAAGGCTGCGGTGCCTCGACGCCGCTCGCTTGTAAAGGGTTACAACACACTTACCATCGCTCGGGCGTCGATTCCCTGTGCATGTTTCGATTTCGTGCGTTGAGTTGTTCGTAAGATGAGCCAAGATGCTCACCGCTTGTCCTCGCCGAGGAAGAAAACACACATCCGAGCGATGCCAAGGCGATACAACACATCATCAGAACCAACAGGCGTGCCTGGGGGCGCAATGGCCGATGAAACCACTGCCGATCACGTCGCAGGTAGGCTAGTTCTCTGTGTCGGACGGCGAGGGAAAAAGCTTTGTAACCGTATCCTCGATGAGTCCTCCCGTCGACAGCTGCTATCTGGTGGGGTGGTCACGTTACGCTAAGAGAAACCACCAGCCGCCTGATCGCCATCTTCCTCGCTATCTCCCGGTTCTTGATGACTTCGTCCGGGTCCATCGTCGAGGGCTTGCGCAACTGGGGTGGCTAGCGGATGCAAGGTGCCCCTCACAGCTACCCGCTCCAACCAAGCACCCGCTCCTCTGCCGTCCTCGCTGCTCAATGCTTCCACCCACACTGCTGTCGAACACCAACTCATCTTGACCGCCCACTCCCCTTCGCCCAACCACCTGCGCTCGACCGAGTGCTATCCATTGCCCATTCGACGTGCACAGCCGCGCCCCCCTCCTACCTGCTGCCTCATCTTGTGCAACACTCGCTCTCACAACACGTCGCAAACTCTTGGCTGGACTCCAAAACATCGTCCTGCGTCCGCGTTCGACATCCTCATCGGCCTCATTACCATCATCATTACCCCATCACTACCATAACCGCCATCATCACCCCATCATCACTCCTGCCGATCATCACAATCATCGAATATCTCCGTCATGTACATCATCATCATCATCATCCTCATCATCATCATCATCAGCAGCAGCAGCGTCAGCATCATCATCATCAGCATCATCATCATCATCAGCAGCAGCAGCGTCAGCATCATCATCATCATCAGCATCCTCACCACCACCACCACCAGCATCATCATCGTCGTCGTCATCGTCATCATCAGTATCATCGTCATCATCGTCATCATCGGCATCATCATCACAATCATCAGCATCGTCATCATCAGTATTATCATCGACAGCAGCAACATCACCATAATCAGCCCCGTCAGTATCATGATCATCAACATCACCATTATCGCGATCAGCAGCAGCAGCAGCAGCAGCAGCACGAGGAGAAGGAGGGCTGAGAAGGAGGGGTGAGAAGGAGCGGCGAGGAGGGGAGGCTGCAAAAAAAGGTGGTGAGAGAAGAGAGATCCTGGGTGCGCTGCTTCTCCGTGAGAGCCTCGCGGATGTGAGCCTTCTGGGCTGGGGCCAGCGTCGGCTGGATATTGCGCACCTGGCTCCTCAGGGCGGCCAGGAAGAAGGATGGTGAGGAAGGAAGGACTGAGGAGGAGGAGGAAATGCATAAGGACGGAAAGGATGATGGGAACGAGGATCGAATTGAGGGGCAGGAGGCAGAGAACTAGCGAAATGATGAGGAGATGAAGAGGGGAAAGGGGGAGGCGGCAGAGGATGAGGTGGGCGAGAAAGGTGCAGGGAAATAATGAGGGCGGATGAGGTAAGGCATGAGACAAGGAAGACGATGTGAAGCAGCTTCGTGAGGAGCGTCATGAGATCCACAGTCAATGGTGAGATGCAAGATAAAGAACAAGGAGAAGAGGGGAGCAGGAGGAGGACAACCGAGCATTCACAACAAACAAAGAAGATTATTCATTCGGGAAAATGGATCGTCTGCGGGTGGTTGTTACTGCACGCGGGGAAAGGGCCCCGAGCGGAGCAATACGCACAACGACCACGGCGCTGACAATAACGACGACAACAACAACGACGGGATAAGGAGGAAACAAGTGCGCGACTCCAGAAAGAGACGGAGTAGAGGGAGGTCCACGACAAACAACTACCCCTCCTCTTAGGTACGCGCGGTGGCGAGCCGGCTAGCCCGCTCCGCGGCCAGCCGTTGCCCCGAACGGCCAAGCTCCTCAGCCTGGCCGCGCGTGCTAAATCCAAATGCCTGAGGAGGGAGCAGGAGGGACGACACTGGGGGTCGACGGACTCTGGGGTCCTCCGTTTCCCCCCCATGGGGACGACAGCCTGCTCGCCTAATGGGGAGGACGCGGAAGGGAAAGAGGACCTCAAGGCTCCACGACCTCCGTCGGAGAACGATAGACTCCTGCCGTGTTGTTGGCGTGGGTCATGATGTGGTGGGCCCTGATTTATGACACCTCGTGAACCCATCAACCTTGAACGATCTCTGCTCTAGTGGCCCACAGAGGCTGAAACCTTCTCAAAAGGCAGCGGGGCGTCTCAGAAGCCATCTGGCTTTCTGTGAAGTGTTCACTGTCTTCGGGGAAAGCTAAGAAAACTTCGGGCCTTCTGAAAAGGCCCGCCCCCTCTCACTTCCCCCCTAGACTCGCCGCCGACTGTTCGAGCGGGGGCCACGATGAAACACCTCACACCCGTAGCAGCCTTGATTCAGCTGGCACCTCGAGACTAGTTGGGGGCCTATGATCAAGGGTAACGTATCAGCTTATACGCTGAGGGCATCTAAACGCCACCACCACGCCTGGCCAATGCCATCATGTGCCCTGACGCAAGTATGTGCTCTCCCAGGAGGGTCTGCACATCATCCTGGATGGTCAGGCATGGTGGATGGTGGTGGTGTGTCGATGTCCTCGTAAGGCATGGCGCTGTACGGATTGTACTAATGCACGCTGCGGACCATGAACAATCTCCTGCTGCCCCCCTCATCGCTTCCCACCCTGGCCTCACCCAGAAACTCCTGAGCGTGTTGGTCGTGGTCTGCTTGAGGTAGCCCGCCTCGTCCCCCCTCGTCCTCATCCAACCCGTCGCTGTCGTCCTGATCATGGTCGTCGTTATCCTCCTCGTCCTCCACCTCCTCCTCCTCGCCTGGTGCTCGTCACCTCCTTCCCCTCCTCCTCCTCTTCCTCCTCCCCCTCCTCTTCCTCCTCGTTCTCCTCCTCCTCCTCCTCCTCCTCCTTACCCTCCTCGTTCTCCTCCTCCTACTTATCCTCCTCATCTTCCTCCTCCTCCTCCTCCTCCACCTCCTCCTCCTCCTCCTCCCCTCCCCTCTCATGGCCTGAATCTGCACCACAACTGCTGCAGGAACGTAACTCAAAATCGATTCCTCCTAGACCTCAGAAGGCTTCAGCGCGCAGTGGATGCGATGTTCCAATTGAGACACTCGAGATCCAGAAATCACCCGTCTCCTACCTAAAACAGCTGTAGTGCATCGCGGTAGTGCAATTTCGAATGTGTTCCTCATCCCCCTCCTTCTTTTCCAGTGGCTTTCGATCCGATCCATGATCGAAGGACCTGTCGAGGAATCGCGTAAAGGCAAATATAATGTGACTCCACTCCGCCTCCTCATGGGGTGTCAACTTAATTATCCCAGTGCGACCCTACCTAGGAGTTGGAGCCCCTAGGAAAGCAGCATTAGTAGTAACAGTAAAGCTAAGCTAAAGCTAAGCTAAAACTAAGCTGGAGCGAAGCTAAAGCTAAGCTAAAGCTAAGCTAAAGCTAAGCTAAAGCTAAGCTAAAGCTAAAGCTAACTCCCAGGGGACTGGAGGAACCGCGGGGCGGATGCCGGGGGAACCGCCCGGGGCGCGTTCCACTGCCCGGTCCTTTACGCTCATATAGTAAGAAAGAACCCTTCCAGGCAGAGCCTAGGTAGGGAAAAAAAATAAGACATCATGCGCTCTCCTCATGATTCCACCTTTTTCCCGTCATCATGTTCCTCATGCTCCTTCTCCGGCTCCTCATCCTGCCCATCCGCTCATCCTCCTGGTCCAGCTCCTCCTGTCCCGCATCTTGCTCCTCATCCTTATCATCCTCATCTCTCCGCAGGCGGCCCACCTGCGCCGGACGCGATTTTCCAAGTAGGTTCTCGTGCCGAGGGATCGTCCCCTTGTTGTACTCTATCGCTACCTCGACGCCCTCCATCATCTCGCGAGGGATGAGCAACCCCTCCTGGCTCGAGGAAACAGCAGCAGAAGCATGAGAGAAGGAGCAGGGAGGGTTGAGGGTCAGGAGCAGGAGGCGGAGGAGCAAGGACGAGGAGGTGCAAAAGGACATGGAGGAGGACGGGCGGGAGGGGAAGACTCGGATGAAAGCTGCCCCGCTCCGCGCTGGATCTTTCGAGCGCCGAGGCCCCGAATGCAAGCACGTCCACGAACATCTATCATGCTCCTTTCTCCTGCTTCTGCTCCAATTCGTGCTCCTCCTCTTCCTCCTCCTCCTCCTCCTCCGCACCCTCCTTTTCCTGGGCCCTCGAAAACGAGCCACACGCCGCGAGAGAGAGAGAGAGAGAGCGCCGGAAAACGTCCAGGAGGGACGGCCCTATGAGAGCCCGGCGGGGGCGCCAGAGCGCCAGAAGGCTCACTCGTTATAGTTTTCTGGAGTGGAGGAAGCGACACATATAGTCCACGAAGCCTTCTTCACGAGTTGTCCAACATGGTAGGTTCTGGGCCTACCAACACCCACCATTTGGAATCGTTGTCGGTGCCGGCCACGTCATGTAGATAAGATGCTGAAACAATGTCATCATGCCAAAGCTTCTTTTGCCCGCCATGTCGGCGAAAAGGCTGGGCGTAGGTCGTGTGTACATGGCTCCCAGCTTGCAGTCAGTCGTGTCCACCTGTCGTGATCAAGGTTGGCCACGCGTGCTGCGAACGCCCATTTCGCTTGAAGTATACGTCGGTCCAATCGTCGACTCGTGCTCGTTTGGCGTGTGCCAAGTAAGTGGAGGTACTTCTCCGTATGAAATGAACCCAAGACTCAGATCTATCGTCGTTGTCTCCGTCGGTTGCTGTTGTCGGTGCTGGTGTCGGTATCGGTGTTGGTGCTGGTGCTGCTGTCAGTGCTGGTGCTGTTGCCGCTGCAGGTGCTATTGTCGGTGTTGGCGCTGTTTTCGATTGGTGCTGTTGCTGGTGGTGGTGCTGTGTTCGGTGTTGGTGTTGGTGCTGTGGTCGGTGCTGGTGCTGGTGCTGTTGTCGTCGTCGTCGTCGTCGTCCGGTGCTGTTATCTGTCCTGGTGTCTGTGCTGGATTCGGTGTCGTTGACGTCGGCACGTGTACCGTCGTTGGTGTTGCAGCCGGCGCGTGCTGTCTGTCTGCTCTCGGCGTGATTTGGATCAGTCGGAGAATTTTCCGTTGTGCTCGTTGTAACGTGATGAGCATACCCTTCGTGTGTGTCCACGAAGTGCAACCGTACATGACGCATGGTGTGATCGCGCCGCTGAAGAGTCGGAGTCTGCTATGCGATGGGAGTTTTTCGTTGGTAAGTTCGCACCGTCGTTGGTGAAACTTCGACCGTCCCGCGGCGATCCTGTTTTCTGCCCAAGTATTTCGTACTCTGGTCGTTGGGTAGACTGTCTATGCGTGCACCATCTAAGACGATGTGCGCGATTGTTCTGCCAGCCTTCTGGCGGACGTTGGTGAGCATATTGGTCTTGTCGGGGTGTACTGAGTCCACAGCAGGATGCTGTGCTCTTCAAGTCGCGCAACAAACATGTAAGTTGGCGAAGGCTCGGGGCGTACAGCAAAACGTCGTCTGCGAAGCGTAGGCCGTGATGCTTGTTGCTTGAGCGAAACCGAGCTTGATGCCAAACTTTTTGCGTTGCCAACCGGGCTTGATTTGTCGGAAGATATGCTCCAGCAGCACATTGAACAGGAAAGAACTGAGCGGATCTCCCTGCTTCAGACCCCGCTGTATGCTAAAACTGCGACTGGAGGCGTCAGTGCGGACAGTCGCCGTCTAATCGTTGTACATGTGCTGAAGGAGGGTGCTGTACGCTTCGGGAATATGTTGCTGTCGTAGAACGCCCCATAGGTGTTTGGCTTCCACGCAGCCGGACGCATTCTTGAAGTCGACTGCTGCCGCCCAGGAGTGGTAACTGCCGACAGTGTGATTGCTCGTGCAACATTGCCGTCGTGAAGAAGTGGTCGTCCGTGCTGAAGCCTCGCTGGAAGCCGGCCTGATCAGGGCTTTGTTGTGCGTCAAATATGGCTTCTAGTCGATTGCAGAGGAAACGGGACATGAGTTTGTACAGCAGTGGTATGGTGACGATCGGTTTGTAATTTTGCGGTAGATTGGGGTCCCCAGGTTCGCATGTCACCGTTATCGTCGTTCTCTTCCAGTTTGTGGGTGATGGGTGGTTTGGCTTGATAATGTCGTTGCAAAGCTGAAGTAAGTGCGATTCAATGGCGCGTCCCACTGCTTCGAGAAGTTCGGCTGTGAGTCCTGCAGTGTCGCTGTACTTGCCTTTTTGTCTCTTGATTGCACGTCGAAGCTCTTTTGGTGTGAATGGTGGTATGCTCGACTATGTTGCCGCGTCGGTGTTGCTAGAAACGTCGCTGTCGTCCTGCGGTGCTTTATAGAGTTGCTCGTAGAAGGTGGCGAAGACGTCTGCGATGTTTTGTCTGCTAGTTGTTCCGTCGCCATTTGTGGTCGCCATTGACGCGATCATGTATTTTTCCTTGGACGTACTCGTGCCCGCGATTCTCGTCAGGTTTTTGAACTGGCACACGATGGTTTCAATCCTGGCGTTTTCCCGGACGCACTTGATGGTTCGAAGCTGTTTCAAAATGAATTTGCTCAGTGTTTTCTGGGTGGTTGTGTCGGCACGCGGTGTGCTGAGCTGTCGGTCAATGAGGTCGCGCAGCTTATTGTTTGATGTGATGTCGTCTTCGTGTGCTTGGTGTTGCAGTGTACTGTCGTGGTACTCATGGGAGTCGCCTTGAGCTTGGACAAGGGCTTTGGTGATGTGATTGCTCCTGTCGTCAGTGCTGGCTGCGACGTCGTGGGCGTCGAGTCTGTGCTGTAGGTAGTGTTGGTACAGTGGATCGGCAGCAGGTGGGCGCGCAGGCCGATGATTGGATCACTTTGTTCGCGTCTTCCGGTTTTTCTCCGCCGTGGCCTCGAAAACAAGCTTCATACATACCGCTTGGTGGTCGGACCCGAGGTCTGGGATAGCTATTGCAAAGGAGTCATGCACCTGGTTGCGACGACCTTTGTCGATGAGAATGTAGTCGATCTGTGTTCGGGTGTGGTTGTCCCCATTACTGGTATAAGAAGAGACGTTGCGATCGTGCTTGTAAAACAACGTGTTGGTGATAAGCGTCTCCTGTGAATTTGTCCATGCTCGTAGCCACGTCCCACGATTCCGTGTGGGCCAAACTGTGAGTCTCTGGCCTCTGTTGGCATTGTCTACCTCGTCCGCGTTGATGGCATGTTCGCCAAACTGTGCTTTGAATTTTCAAGTGATGATTGTGGTGCGCCTCTGCTTGGCGGCTTCGTCGTGGAGCGCGGTCATCACGTCGTACATCTGCTGGACGTGAGCGTCGGGGTACCCGAAGTGTGGGAAATGAACCGTCGCAACTCTCACCCTGCAGGCGGATGTGTCGAGGTCGATGTAGGCGATGCGCTCGTTGATGCGTGTGAAGCATTTGATGCTGTGCACGTGCCGTCGGTGAATAAGAAATGCTACGCCTCTTGATGTGGTGGTGTGGCCCGCTGCCGCGAATACATGGGAACCCAACTTCGTTGTCCACACCTCTCGTTCTGTCGTCCTCCAAGTTTCATTGATTGCCACGACGTCCCATGCAACGGTCTCCAATTCGCAAATCAGCGTGTCGATGGAGTCGTTTGTGGAGAGGCTTCTCGCGTTTTTGTGGATGACTACAAACTGGAAGCGACTGGAGTCGGCGCATTGGTTCCCGAGATCTGGTCGAAGCTGTCTTTGCTCTTCTCGCACTGTCGGTCCGGCAGAAGAGCTGGAGTCGGAACCTGTGCTGGGATGTAGGGTAGCGCTGTAATTGGTGAGGAGTGGAAGCTGAAGCTCGGAATGTGGAGGCTCGGAGTGTGGAGGCTCGGAATGGCCCAGCTGAGCGACCGACGAGACGACCCTGCGAGGGAGCGCAGGGATCGAAAGACGTCAGGCCGCAGGAGTACCAGGTTGACAGGGGGAGTAGGGAGGACGAGGACAGGATCAGCAAGGGGGAGTGGGGTGGCCAGGGGAAGGCATGACGGAGAGAGAAGGGGAGAGGACGACGGCGAGGTGGAGAAGCGGACCAGACCGCAGCTGTGAGAGCAGGATCGAGGAGATTCGCGGGAGGCCCAATAGCGCACAACTTGTCCCACGCCGTTCGCGTAATCGGCGTCCCAGTCTCTTCCTACTACCTCCCCCCCGACGAACCTCTTCATCCTCCTCCTCCTCCACCTCCTCCACCTGGCTTAAATACTCATTTTGGCTCGAGATGGCCCGGGCTGGCTGTGCCAGCTGCGCCCACGCTCAACACTGAGTACCGCCGCAACAGATGTCGCGTGTGCCGCCCAGGTGGAGAACGCCCCCCAGGATGACATCGGGAAGCGCTGCCCGTCGGGCCCTGCGCACGCGCGCAGGCTCCATCAGGCCACTCTCGACCTGGCTGGCCTCTTGGCGGCAGGCCCACCTCCTGGCTTGTCCCCAAGACCGACTACCAGGAGACCTGCGACGATGTGATGATTGTCGACAGCCTCCTAGACTACTTGAAGACCGATAGCTTACCTCAGAAGCTGGACGGCAAGCATTCGCTGCCCACCTTGTTTTACCCGGGGAGCCGATCCATGACCTTGCAGACCTTCCTCTGCAGGCCCCTTCCAAGAAGTCCTACGACGAGCACGCCAAGATGTGCTACGATAGTCTCGCACAGCGCCCTCAGCAGACCACACCCTTGGACTGTGAGCTGGTCGTCGGGGAGGCGGCGATCGACACCGAGAGGAACGGAATGCTAGTCTGCGACCCTCCCGACCACCTTCTGAAGCAGGCCTGATTCACGAAGCCCGTCGAGGAGAGGATGGTTCACTTCCTGGAGCAGGCCCCTTCAATGGAGGCCTGCAACGACTCCCACGAGCTCGATTATATTCTCAAGCAGTAACCGCAGCTGGACTTCGTGCAGGCCCTCGCGTCTCTGTAGCGGGAGCTGGCCGTCAAGGAATTCCTGGCACTGCAGCGGCACACCGGTTCCGCCACGGAGGTGGCGATCGACACCGAGAAACTCGAGATGCAAATCTGCGACCCTGCTGACTACATCACGCAACAAGCGGAACAAGAGCTGCAAATGTCAAAATGACCACTCCTGGCGGTTGGCTTAGCCATCCGCCGCAGGGCGATTTTTTGTGCGTTGCAGTACTCGGGAGCACTGCCAGGGAGGCCAGACACCCCTCACAAGCCGTCCCTTGCTCGCGGAACTCAAGTCCGCGAGGTGTGCCGATCAGGATGCACCCAATGGCAGACTTCCCAGTAGGAGTCGTGACCGCACCCCCGATGCGGCGAGGACTATAAAATCAGGGCACTAGGCCTACACTCCCTGGGTCGGCTGCCACGGACCGCCGTCACGGCACACTTGCGTCTGCTGGAGGCCCCTTCGACCTCCTTGGCCTTGGTGCCCTCCGCCGCCTCTGGGGAAAGACGGGGAAAGACGCAACTGGCCTCGTTCACAGATCCCGTCGAGGAGATGATGGGCGACCTTCCAGAGCAGACCCACATCAATGAGGCCTACGACGATTCCCATCATGTCGACGACAGTCCCAAGCAGGCACAAGCACGCTGAAGGTGGACAAGCTCAGGCCCTGGATCCCGCATGGTCATACAAGAAGCCCGCTGGCACGTGTGTGGAGCTCCACTACAAGGACAAGGACAACGGCGCCTTGGAGAGGTGCCATCAACAAGTTCGTCGAGACCCCAGCGACATGAGAAAGTCTAACATTATGTTGTTGGATGAACGCATTTTCATGATGAATTTCTCCACCACGTGACTGACATTGCAGTCGAACGTAAAGTTCATGCTCAAACGTGACCAGACCCAGGCTGACATGACAGATGTGGATGATGGCGGCCCGCAATTCTGTTCGCCGCCCGCGCCACAGCAACGTTGCAGGCTGCTCTGAGAGCAGCTGCTTGATAAGTGTTCTGTGTTCTTGAACGTGCATGTGCTAACGTGCAGTGTGTACCATAGTGCTTGTACCTGTGAGTTGGAGAATCGTCGTTTGTGAATACAGGCCCCCTGAAGGTCGTAGGATTTCTCACTGGTCCGTGTCGCCGCGATACCTCGCCTCTCGCTTGTGCACGGGTTCTGAAAGATGGCGGGTGCCACGGTGCACCCTAGTCGTCGCTGCGAGCCGATACCGATTCGAATCGAACCACCCCACCAGCCGTGCTCTCGTCCTCCTCCTCCTCCTCCTCCTCCTCCTTATCCCTCCTTCCGCACCTGTCTGGCCTACTCAGAGCTGCAACGTGATGAATAGAGACGGGCGCGGAATAGGCGAGGCGGAGACAGACGCGAGGCCCAAACAGCGCACACTCATCCTCTGCCCCTCCCTGGGCGAGTTTGTGCGTCTCCTATGTTGGGCTCCTGACAAGCGGAGAACAACTGAAACAACAACGATGCGTTTTTTTTTTTTTGCGGTGTGCAAGGTTTTTGGTTTGTCCATCATCATCGTACAACAGCTACAGACAGGGCGGACACTGAGGCTGGATTTTGCGCGCAGGAGCTGAACACGGTACAGCACCGCTCTGACACTGGTCTGGCGCGGTGCTAAGCGACCCAAGAAACCCACAGCCCGTCAGCGGTGGGCTCAGACGATGGGGAGCAACAGAATTGAAAACGCCAACACACACTAACCGATGTTCAATAGACCTGGGAGCGCGGCCAATCAATGCGCAGGCCATAGTCAAGATGAATCATGCTCTCCCCCCACGCTTCTCGGGGGCGTGCGCGCGCGGTCTGTCCTCGTCGCCCGTCGTCCCATCTCCCCGACGGATCGGGGATTGGGGGTGAAGTGACAAACGTGAAGGGCTGACCTCCCGTTTCTTCTTCCCACCTCTTCTGGGCTTTCGGGGTCACCTCCTCGCCGCGGCTGGGACGCGAGAAACTGGGCAGGATGATGCCTGGGGAGTATCTGAGACCGCCTTGAACAGATCCTGGATGGGAAGGGTGAGGGGAAAACCGAAGGGAAGGAGGGACAGTGGGGGGGGGCGGGGGCAATCGACACGCTCTGGGTGGCTATCGGGCCAGATCTTACGACCAGGACGCCCTCAGAGAGGCGCAGATGCTGGAGACATCCCGAGTTTGGAAAACCTCGGGGAGACGCGAACACGAGGTCCGAAACCTCGACCTTCGATCCTGGAGGGATGGACAAACGGGATTGGGAGGGTCAGGCATGCTGGAGGGAGAGAAGAAGACGGGAGGGGCGGAGGCGGGAGCGACATGGGCTGGAACGTGGGGCAGACAATGAAGATGGATGAGGGGGCAAACGGCGAGACAGTTAAGGGGGAAGGGCGGACAGGCACAGGGGCAGGGACATAGGGGCCACGAGGAGTGTCAATGGGCCACTGCAACCTAAACTCTGAAGCCAGAAAGGCAAAGAGAAACGGCGCCCTGGAAGAACACCGTGGATCCCAATGTCCTGCCCCTCTGCCCGTCTTTCCTGTTTTCTTGTTGTGGGGGGCAGGACTGGGTCGAGCGGGGCAGAGGGATGACATCATGCTACAAGGCAAAACACACATACACGGCGAGGGCACGCGAGCAGGAGGGACGCTGGAATAATTGAGAAGAACGAAAAGTGGGGAGCGGCAAGGATGAGGAGGACGACAAGGAGCATAACGATCTGGTGTGGGAGTCTGTTGGAGCAGGCAACCAAAGAAGATTCTGAGGACGCTGGGGAGGCTCAGAAACAAAAAAACAAAAACGGATGAGTGCGGGGGGGAGGGGCAGCAGCAGGACGAGGACGGGACATGGGAAGTTAAGGGAACGGGGGCGTGGAAGGAGGGAAATTGGAAGGCGGGCACAGGAAGGAGGTACGGAAGGGGCAGGCGGTCGCGCGCCCACAGAACAAACAGCCCTTCCCTTTTCTCAATCACCGCCCCCACTCTCTCAATTCCGCCTCCCGTCCTCATCCCCCTTGTTCCTGGCATGGGACGGTCATCGGCGACGGACCTGTCGCGTTTGTGATCCTCCTCCGCCCCTTTTCGTTATCCTTCTTTCTCCGCAGCCGTCACACTCCCTCCTCCCTCGAATCACCTCCTCCTGTCCTCCTGTCCTCTTCCTCCTCCTGCTCCTCTTGCTCCTCCTCCTCCTCCGCCTGAACATTGGCCCTTCAGTCGATCCTCCTCCTTCCTACCGTCCCCCTGTCAAATCAGTTCACTCAAGAAGTAAGCGTCGATACCACCCAGCCCAAACAAAGAAACAGTCTCAGGCCTCGACCGCCAGATCATCCTGACCCGCCAAAATCATGACGAATCGGGTGAAGTATTGGGCGAAGTCCAAGCTGTCCTGACACAAGCCGTCAACAACATCAGGGAGCGCATCTGGCTTCCCTCGCTATGAAACTTGAGCCCCCCTGTGCGGTGCACTGATGAGCGCCAGGAGGTCAGAAGGGGGAGGGCGGGACTGGTAAGCCTCGGCATTGCTGCGCCAAGCGAGGGAAGAATCATGTGACAAACCTCGATCTGTGCTGCCTGAAGCCCTAAGTCGAAAGGCGGTTTGGACACTGAGGCGCAACAGAGAAAACGGAAGAACAAACACAAACTCCGCATCTCAGACATGGCATGACCCACCCACTCCCGCCTGCCGGAACCATCAGTCACGGCAACTTTCGCCCTGCAAAGGTTCTGACCCTGAAATCGGGTCGGGGAGGTTCGCTCCGTAACCTGGTCAACGTTCCATGGGCCAACTGCCAAGTTATCACAACTATATGACCATTGCAAACCGTACTCGGCTTCCACAGGCGGCCAGGCCTTCAAACTCCCGAACCTGCCTCAAAGAGGGCATACATCTGGGCTGATCCGTCACAACGTACCGACTCTGCACTCGCAACGGACACTCAGATGAGCCACGCCGACCTCTATCGGTCACTTCAGCGTCTTGGACAACTGCCTCCCTCATGATATCCATCTGCCGCATTCTGGTAACACGCAGCATCTGAACCTCCAGCTCAGGCCAGGTGCGCGCCTGTGTTCAGTGCGCGGTACCGCGGTCAGTGCGCTTGCTGCCGTGGCCTTCCAGACCACTAGAAACATCACTGGAAACATCTGAAGCCGCGGCGTGGCCATTGCCATTCTCATCATTGGGACACTCCTCAAAACCAGAACACGTCATACCTTGTTCAAAACAAGGGCCTGGAGTTTGGGGGCGAGCAGCACGAGGCCCTGCCCCGAACGCACCCGCAGGTCCCATAACAGCCCGCGCAGATCCCAAACGACGGTGCACGCGTCAACAAGCTCAGTGGCCATCTGACAAGGAGCTACTTCTCCTGACGCAGAAGGCATTGCTCACCGTTCTGACGCATTCATTGACACGCACATCGCTCCGCCCCGCGTTCTCTGTAAACACACGCGCCGGGCGCGACGCTGGCCTGCCCAAAAATGTGCGTCTCCGGGGCTTTCCCGAAACGGGCCCGTTTATCCAAACAAATCAACGCGGATCAAGTTTCAGAGGATGGGGGGTCAGCTTTCTGGGCTGCAGCAAACCCGCTGGAAACACCTCGGGGCCCTGTTTCCAATCGCGGGCATGACGGGCAGGAGCTCGGCACGGCGGCGCGCGACGCCCCCGTCGATCTCCTTTCTTGCAACAAGACCTCGCGTGGAACAAATGCCCGGGGGCACAGAACGCATATGGCGAGGTCATCCACGGCCAGTCCACGGTCCTTCAGTCGGGCCAAAACCATGTCATGTAGTGCAAGACGTCCCTAAGACGGGCACAACGGAGTTTGGCTCTCACCTTAGACCCGTTCACGAGCCCCTGGGCTTTTCCCCAGAGAGCGGGCCAGCACCGGACACATGTGTTCCGGGCCTCTGTCGGAGGGCCCCGCGGTCGGCCAAGCGCCCCGCGCCGCGCTCAGCCATGTCCTGTTATCGAGGAAGGCGTCGTCTCCAGCCTGGCAATGGTGTCGCCATCGCAACGCTCGACTTGTCCCGCCAATCTCGGCATCCAACCAACCTCGGCAAGCGCGGGCGCGCATGCGCGCGCGGGCGAGAGCGGCGGCGCGCCAGGGCGCCATGCCACCCAGGGGCCATCAAGAGCCCCCTCGGGAACCTTCTCCACAAAAACCGGGCCCATGATATCCACCCGAGACAGACGGGCACCATCGGGGACAACGTTGCCGCGGCGCGCCGCGCAGGGGCCTACCCTGTCGCTGCTGGAGAGCGACCTAGGCCCGAATGGCATCATGGCCCCAGACTTACCCCTGCACAGACTCCAGCCGCATGACGCGCATATGTCGATGCGTTAGGCCAACTACCACACCCCCCAGAGACCGAAAGCCTGTGGACCTGCGCGTTGCATTTTCCTACAAATGCCACAGCGCCCTGAAGCCGCAGAATACGTCTTGGCCGCTTACCAACATCAGCAACCCGTTTCCTGGCAGTCTGATTTTTTTTCTGAGCAGCTGCATCACATCTAAAAGACAAGACGCGATGATGCTGCCTGAACTCGAACTTGGCCCATTGAGAATCCAACGCTTGCTGCGACTTCTTAATTGGCGCGACCAGTTCGGGCGTTCTACGATGCGTCGCGAACTGCCAAGCTCGGAATATCAACCTTACTCACGATGGTTGCACCTCCAAGCTGCTCCCCTCCAGACAAGGCCGCGCCGATCGTCTGCGCGGAGACATCGCCCACGACGCCCCTGGCGAGCAAAACTTAGCGCGAAGGCGACGGCCGCCGGCAACGCGCGCGACGCAGCCCTGCCCCACGTCGTTGCAAAGCTGCAGCTGGCATCGATTGCGCCAGTTGCCTCGAGGGCGCATGCGATAGCGCATTGGAAAGGCGCGCTCGAGCACCAGCGTGGCGCGAGGGCCACCCTGGTCAGGCCCAGGCTCAGCCCGATCGCATCGGCTTCGTCGAACAAGCCAGCTGGCCCTACTCTCTCCCAAAAACGGGGGGGGGGGGGGGGGGGCGAGCTCCCAGGATCTGGGCGCCAACGGACGCGCGAGCGCCCGCGCCCTCAACTCGCTGACGCCGAGAGTTAGCGGGCGCAGTCCAGCGCCACCGGGCTTGCGCGAGAGGACGACCAAGCTGGCGGGCTTACCGAGCGCCCCAGATAAAATATCCCCGGGGGATAAAGTTCGGGGGCTTGGCGGGGATAATCAACGATTTTCCCGGCGACGGCGATGATGATGATGATGATGATGATGATGATGATCCTGGGCGCTCGAGTAGAGTGATCTCGTAGATCTTGGCACATGACTATCTCGAGAGATCGAATCTCGCGGCTACAACTTGCCCGCGCAAGAAAGGTCCTTGGCGCTCCTGGCCAAGAAACCTCTCTTGCGCACGACCTCGAACCACTCGCCCATGAAGTCTCGGCATCCTTTGGGGCCGCCCTTGCACGACAAGCGCATGTAACTTCAAAATCCAATCGGACCCCACGGCCCTGCCGCGCGTTCCTGACTCGGGAACGGCTGAGAAAATGAAAATCCCATGGCCCTGCCGCACGTTCGCGACTTGGGAAAACTGAAGTGGCGAGAATCCCATCGCCCTGCCACGCGCTCGTGATGGCGGAGGCTAAAATGGTGAGACCACCATTGCCACGCCCAGCGTGTTTGATGCTGTTGCTATAGTCCACTTGACACGATGGCAACTCCGATTCGCAACTGCCCCGGGTGATTATCAAGTCCGCGTCCATCTCCGCAATTAAATCTCATTGGCGCGGCATGCAGAAGATTGAGGGGACTAAAGATGGGGTCTGGTTTATTATCCGGGGTACTGGGTTATCTTGGATGGGCAGGCTTGCGTTCCCAGCGCGCCATCGGGGCGATATGCCGCCCCTGGGAACTCCCCGGCAAAAGCGGCCAACGGCGCGGGCTCAGGCAGCCCGCTCTTAGCCCCGTCTCGCGCGCGCATTTTCCCAGTGCCCAACGCTGCGCCTGCGCGGCGGCCTAGCGGGCCCGAGACCCCAACGTCAACGCCTCAATCGCCCCGATCACCCCGGGGAGACGGACGAGGCGCAAAGCGGCGAAACGCGCGGCCAATGACGCTCTGGCCCAACTGCAAGAGAGCGCGCCGCACAGACAGCCAAAGTCTGGGGCGGGCCAGGTCGCCCCCCCCGCGCGGGGCCCGTCGTGGCCGCGAGGCAAGGCCTCCAGGACTCCGGCTGGGCGACGGAGTTCCCCCTCCCCCCCCCCCGGGCGTCGCGACTCTGACGCGGCCCCTTCTTTGAAAGCGACCCAAAGGTCCCAGACATAGACCGCCTACTGGCCACCAGTGCGCCCCGGCGCCCCAGCCCGGGGTGCTCGCCGCGGCGGGGGGCGACTTGCGCGCGCAGCCGACGCGCGCCGGGATGTCGGGCGCGACCCCCGCCCAGCCGGAATTTCAAACGGCGAGCGCGGCGACGCCGGAGCCCCGCGCCAGACCTGGGCCCCGTTCGCGCGCGAGACGAGCCAACGATATGAAGTGGCGCCATCGCGTGCCCGGCCTTATCCCGCAGCAACAATTGCTGAACTAAAGGGCGCAACAGCGGCGCCGGGCACGGCGCGCCGCGCCGCGGGCCCCGAGATCCACGGAACCGAAAGGCCGCGCAACAACTTCCCACCAGTACCCGAATAGTGGTATGAGTAACGCGACAGCCCGGCCAGCCCTCCTGAGATAACACCGTTCACGCGCCCGGCAACGATCCACTGCTACGCCTCGGGAACAGACTTCAGCGCCTCGGGCGAAGTCGTGCACGCGCGGGCGCGCGAAGGGCATCCAGCCAGCACGCCGGCAGAAGTCTCGGGGGCGCCGTCGCTGGCGCTGACAGCGGGGCTGAATCATCTATGTTAAGTCCTCTCGTCCATAAAGAATCTCTCTGCTGCGAAATAACAGAACTCTCTGAAGCTCGAGTCCCCTGCCCAGCACAGAACTGCCGCGCGGGCCCTCTGGCGGTCGCGAACAATTTCCCAACGATTCCAGCCGGTGGCGCTGCCAGGGAAGAACCCCCCCAAGATATGCCCCCCATCCTTGCTCTTGCCCGCCCCTGATCCTGGGGCCCCTGGCCAACGGGAAAGAAGGGCCCGCGCCTCGCCTGCCGCGCCAAGGTCGCCCCCGGCTGGGATAAAACGCCGATCAGGATCTGCTCGTCGTGCACGATCCTGGCCCAGCCCGGCGTCGCAGCGAGGGGCCCCTGCGTCGCGCGGCGCGCTTCGACCCTCCCCCAGCGGCTCCCCGACGCTGGGCCCCGCGCGCGGATTCGACAGCGCGCCCGCAACTGCGCCCCGCGTCTCGCGCGGGTTCTTCTTCGAAAAGGGCATCCGCGACCTCGGGGGCGAAGGCCGCGGCGCCTCCCGACGTGGAAATCGCAACAGCCGGCCCAATCAGCGCTGTCAATTTCTGTGCAATCGCCTGCGTCGCTCTGGCGAACTGCCTCCTTTGCAAGACGCGTCGCTGAAATCGGGAATCCTACATTTGGCCCGGCAACGTCGACCGAGTTCGCGCTCCAGGAACCCGCCTTGCGATCGACCTCGCAGCTCCAGCGGCAGGCGCACGCGGCAACTGCGACCCCGAGTCCAGCTCAGTAGGCGTCGGCACGGCGGCGCAAGCACGGACCCCCCCCTTGGGAAAACCGAGGCAGCAGCGACCTCAAGTCCAGCTCAGTAGGCGCTGGCGCGGGGGAGCTGGCACGGGCGACCTCGACCCCGAGCTCAGCTCAGTAGGCGCTGGACGGGGGTGATAGCACTAACCCACGGTGTCACGCCCGCACCAGCGCTGTGCGATGAGATCGCGGCAAACTGATCATGACCCTGACCGATGTCATCGAGCCGCATGCAGCGCTGCACGGGGTGAGGGTGTCGACGGACTTCAACATCGCTATGTTTTGGGGCAGCGCTGGCCCTGGCTAGTTCCTGCAGGTTCTTCCTGGCCTCTTTGAGGACCAGACGGGTTGCTTATCATGCTGATCCCTCTGTTGCCGCTGCCTGCTTTGCCCCTGAGATTGTTTTTTTATTCTGGCCGATAACGCTCGTTACCCGGGGGGGGGGGGTCGTGCCCCTCGGGTAACGGTAACGCTTGGGCTGGGCGGGGTATGGCGAGGCAGGGGCGCTCTGCGATCGCCATAGTATGCGCGCGAGCAGCACTCTCTGCCTGAGAGCACCACAGTGGCTTGCGATTCGAGTACAAGCGCAAAGCCCGCCGCGTGGTCCCGGCACCACGCCCGCGCCCGCGCGCGCGACGACGATGATCGACGAGCGACGAGCGACGAGGTCGACGACGACGACGACGTTTGTCGGACTCCGGAGGCCGTTTTTCGGGCGCCGTCGACGACAACGACGACGATTCGAGTACAAGCGCAAAGCCCGCAAGCACCAGCATCGCGCATGCGAGCGCCGCAATGGCCTGCGAGCGCCCACAGTGCGCCTGCGACCACCACACCACAGTGCGCATGCCTTCGGGCACCAGCATGTTGGAGGGGAAGACCGAGACCCCCCCCGCGTACGAGCGGTACCGTTACGGGGGGGGGGGGGGGGGAGAGGCCCGGGTAACGAGCGTTACCCCCCAGAGGATAAAAAAACAATCTCCCTTGCATGCGCGAAGTGGCCTTAGCGATGCTGTCAAGTTCCGTTCCGCCGACCAGCAAGTCTTCGTCATCCTCTCCAGGCACAGCAGGGAGCGGAGCAGCAACACCGCTGCGAGCAGACATAGATTGGGCGCCCAGCGTGCCAAGGGGGACCTTGAGGTGGTTGCTGGCTTGGCCGTGCTGCCTCTGGGTTGCGGGGACACATTGAAGAGAGGCCCTTCGCCCGCTGCAGCAGACATGGCAAAGCATTAACGGGTCTCCTGCTCCATATTTCCCACCTGGCGCTTCGATTCCTGCACCGCCTGCTCCGAATCAGCGGGCGGTTGCTGCAGCAGTTTCCTGGCCTCCTTAACTGTGGACTCGAAGGCCAGCAACTTGATCCAGAGCTTGAACGGCCCCCTCTGAATCCTGGGCAGGCGCAAAGGTGGTCGAACGCTGCGGAACAAGGACGGCTTGGCGTCCCGAGTCTGCCTTTGCAACTTCTCAACTTGCTGTTTCGTCAGGTGTTTGTCATCCTGATGGCTGGCGAACCTGCCACCTTTATGTCAACGAGCCAGCCCCCCATTCATCTCCTCAGCGCAACCGTCCTCCTTGGAGGCGGGGAGCGAGGCACCCCATGGCTCAGTAGGGGCAGCACCGCCATTGTCCAAATCTTCGAGGCGCTTGAGGATCGTTGTCAGCGTGGGGTCAGCCGTGGGCGCGCCCGACTGCCATGAACCCTCGGGGCCCAACCCCTTTCAGCTCCTTTTGCAACCTCAGCCGCCTTGTGTACGGTTGGCGGGAGGGCGTGTGCGCCGCACGCGCATTTGATCCGATTTGCCGCACGATCGCACCGGGTGCATTGCCAGATTGCCCAAGTCGGCCAAAGAAACACATCCTTCGAACTCACGGACACCTTCTGAATGCCCCTCTTGCGCACAGGAAGGGGAGATGCTCATTCAGGAACTCACACAACTTGGTTTGACAGGCCTGTCCTGCCAGAAAGTCTCAGACAACGCGGGGCCTGAACCTGTCCCTGAAGATGAATCCCCAAGAGCTTCGAGGCTTCAACTGGAGCCAACATGGCTACGGACGTACCTCCTCTCCGTCCCTCGCCTCCCTCCTCCCTCCTCGCTCCCCCTTCTCCTCCCTCTCGCTTTGTTCATCATCGCACTTACTCCTCTTCCCATTAGCCATCATCATCAGAATCATCATCATCCTCCTCAGCATCATTCTCATCATCATCGTCCTCGTCATCATAAATATCATCAGCATCAGCATGCTCGTCACCAGCATTATCATGCATCAACATGTTCATCAAAAGTATCGCCATCACCACCATCGTATTCCTCATCATCACCATCAGCATCGTCGTCATCGTCATCGTCACTGTCTTCGTCATCATCACCATCAACATCATCATCACCATCAGAAGCACCACCATCGTCTTCATCATCAACAGGATCATCACCAAGATCACCAGATTCGTCATTATCATCATCATCATCATCATCATCATCATCACTTCCATCATTATCATCATTATTAGCATCATCATCGTCATCATCATCAGCATCATCAGCTTCATCATCAGCAGCAGCAGCATCATCGTCATAATTGTCACCAACACCACCACCACCATTATCAACGTCGGCATCACCATCATCATCATCATCGTTCTCGTGGTCATCGTTATCATCACCACATAGTGCTCCTCCTCCTCCTCCTCCTCCTCCTCCTACTGTTCCTGCCCCCCGGCGCCTGCGCATACTTACTGAGCTTCCTCCTAGAAAAGCTGCATATATTGCATGCCTCTGGGACAAGAAAAAGGGCTCGCGAGCCTCACCCCCCAATCCCACCCCGCAAATGAGGAAGATTGAGAGACCAGCGCTGGCCTCGATCATTTCCTCGGGATCCAGCAAGTCCTTGAGCTTGCTCTCGGGCACCTGCGGTTGGGTTGACGGCGTGAACGCGGGAGAGGAGCGGGGGAGAGAAGAAAGAGCGAGGAGGGGAAACGGTCGACCAGGAGGAGGGGATACCATTTTAGGGATTCAGTGGTATATGGGATGTGGATCGAGGCTTGTGAAAGCGCGCGCTGCATCCCCCAGCGCGAATCGACCACCCACCACGCGCACCGCGCCAGACGGTACTGCGTTCCTCCCCCACGCTCATTGAACAGCTTGCAGTGTTTTTCCGCCCCGACGTCGATGGCAACTCGGTGCGTTGTCTCGCCTTCGGCGCCGCATGAATGACCACGCTAGGTGTCCTGGTTTCTGCGCCACAGGTCGGATCTCCCAAATTTTTGATGACTGCGCCGCTCTCGCCCCTGGTCGCAAAACCACCATGTCCCTGGGCCACATCGCCACATCCAGGCGTTGCGTCGAGCGGGCCCTCACGGGCACAGATGAATATGATATGGAATGAAGACCTCCCAACGTCGTGTTTCTTCATGACATGGACCCCTGGAGGTCTCAAACCCCAGCCCACTTCCGTGGACCAGCTCTCGATCTCGCGCAATGCTTTGAGTTCCTCAAGAAATCCCCGGAGGCTGACTTATGATCGGAACCTTCCAAGGTGAACTTTCACGCCGCGACCAGAGAGCCCGACGACGAAAACGACGATGACGACGACAACGACAACGAAGGAGGACGGACGACGACGACAACGACCAACGACGAACGACGACGAACGACGACGACGACGAACGACAAAAAAGTGCGACCGTGACGACGACGACGACGACGAAAAAGAGCGACTAAAAAGAAGGACAACGACGACGCCGCTAGTCGCCACTGTCAAAGCCCCTGCACGCCAATCCGACTGACCGCCCCGCGTGCCCTGCGGAAGCGGAAGGCGGCCTGGGACCCAGAGTGAGGGCCACTGGAACCCAGAAGCGGAGAAAAGAAACTCCAGGAACCATTTCCTGCAGGACCCCTCACCTGTAACTGAGGAAGGCCACACCGCGCTGGCATTCCTATAGGCCTCCCACGACATGTTGCAGAGCATAGGAAAGTTCTATGAGCAACAACACTAGTTTGCTGCGATCTGCGATAATCAACCCGACGTGCTTTACCAAGACGGCATCAAGGAGACACGTACGACGAACACTTCCCGTAAACCACGAAATGTAGTATAACATGCTGAGGGGTTCTGCAGGCAAGCTAAGACGCTTCGCAGCTGCTGGATTTCAAACTAATGCCGATCATGAACGATCAGTTCCACATGCATCCATACGCGTCGACGAAAAAACGCGTCCGACGGTCCGCAAACAAGAACGACCAAAAACCACTGGACGATGACCAGATTGTGGATCTTACACTCCTGGTACGTATCGCTGAACGACTCTGTCTGCGAGCATCTGTGTGAAAAACAGCCCGCGTAGACGACGGGCGCGACAACGACGACGACGACGACAATGACGACGTCAGAGCCGTCCTCCTCTCCTGGACAAATTCCGGGAGTGTGGGAGTTAGTACAGTAAAGATGTGCTAAGGCTGCCGCTCTGCTCTCGCTCACTCGTGCTTGTTCATCCCTCTCGCCCGTAATCTTCTGGCTCATCCCGTATAGCTGGGCGGGAGGGCGGGCGCGCTTATGGACGACTGCGCTTTGACTGTGGAATGCCATCCGATCCATCCGTCTTGCATCAAAGAAGGTGGATATGCTCTTCGGTTGCGATGTGTCATGTGGCCGTGCAGACATTCATGCTGGCGCTCGACTGCATACTCGCACACACAGCACAACCTACCAGAGCAGCTACAACACGACGGGGGGCTTCAGCATCAACAGGACCAGCTACAGAAAGGCCATCAAAGTTACAATCACACGTTTGTACCAATAACCTTGTTGCGTGGACGAAGAAGGACCCGTTCACTACAATGGAGATCCTGCCCACGGAGAAGAATGCCAAACAAGATCGATTATTCTTTATCATGCGGGCGAGGGGGAGATACAGCAGCTATACGCCATCAAGTTGAAGAATGCACTGTGGGCGAGCGTGGGATCTGACACGTAAGAAAGCAAAACCTAAGACGGCTGATGTGCTACGATGAAGCCTGAGATGGTGCGATTGCTGCAACAAGGTTGGTAGTGGCGACGGTATGTACGGTATGCGAATGGATCGCACCACTACAGAAATAACAACGATTCGATGATGTGGTCTTCAAAGACTTCCGCAACACATCGGTATATGTGCAGGACTACATTTCTCGGCGCGAGACGCAGTACGAGCGGCTCAAATCTCTTTCAACAAATACGATGGGCACCGACGACCTGCGCCGTACTTTCCACTGAAGTTGGCGAACATCAGCATGCAGGAGCACGAGGCAATCCCCAGGCAATGCAACGAAGACTTCATCTGGGACGACGTGACCTCAACGATGCAGGTTCAGCTCGACCACTCTGGTCGGGGCGACTGGGACAGGGATCGTGGATGGCATGGGGCCTGCCCCGCAGAACAAGACTACGAAGAAGCCTACTCGGAGATCAATGCGGACCCTGCGACAGCGACGACTTCCACAGCGATTCGGACAACGACGCGCTGGCGGCCGACAATCGACGATGTGGACGCGGAGTTCAGACAAGAGGAGTGCGACACCTTAGCGGCAGAGGCTCAGCGATTAGGATGGAAAGCTGGAAGAGAAGGACACAAGCCCAACCACAAGCAGACAGGGGAGCGCCTTGCTCAGAGCAAGTCCAAGCGAGGCTGGCCGGTCAACATCACCACAGAGGGATACATCAAGATGAATAGCAAGAAGGTCGAGGAGAAGCTCAAGCATATCAAGGCGCGCACCAAGTGCAACGTGTGCCACAAGCGGGAACACTGGAGAGCCTGCCCCAAATGTGAGAAGACAAACGGATCAAGCAACTCAAGCCATGTACAACGACACGGGGGACGTGGGTGACGCGGAGGCTTCCCGGGACGACCAGACGGTTTCAAGCGACGAGCTGGATTCGCGATGGCGACAACAGTCAAACTGCTCACGGCGGATACCTTCATGGACCAGACAGCCATTCTGATGGCCAACGACCAACTGTCGAACATGGATGCGATGATGGCGGAAATCACCGACCTGGTTAAGGTGGAGATCGGCAAGGACGTGGAGATCAAGAACCCAAGGGCGCTGAACGGCATGGATCACCTAGAGCGCATTCTGCAAGCTGGACTGCCACCAATACCAGAGGATGTGGACGGGGATCCGACACCAAATTCAACACCATAATCGCATGCAGCAAGAACGTGGCCACGCAATTCGCGTACAGACTATGACGACGGCACCCGTCATGGCATAAACCATGAAACAAACGGCGAAGCAGATCTCAGCTTTGTGGATAGCATGTGAAGATCAGGAAACATACTACAAACACTGGATGGAGGTGGTGCGTGGACTGCGTACGTCATCGGCTCGATCAGCTAGCCGACATCACGATGGAGATGGCCCTCAATATGTTGACCACGATGGCCTGCGATATATGCCAAGATGCGTGGTACAACACTCCCGAATCGCGAGAGATAGTCAGGACAGCATGTGAGGGGGTATTCGAGAAGTACGACCGACCTGACTGTGGTAGTAGAAGGAAACTGGAACAACGTACGCTTCAAAAGAACTAACACCAGAACCGAGGCGGCAGACCGAGAATGACGATCTGGAGGACATCGAGGCCTACGCGGTGAGGAAAGGACCCTCTCCCGAAGGGCATGCTGTGCTAAACACTGCCTGTCTACGAGGATGTGGGGGCTCAGTATCCCTTGATAGCTAAACCGAGGACAACAGAGTCAATACGAGGATGAGAAGATCATCCATGCGGTTCAGAGGCGTTGACGACAGCGCCACAGGCATGGCAGAAGGAGAACAAGAGAATACAGCTGGAACCGTTGGAGCTGGCGTGAACTTACGCTACCGAAGACTGCCCAAAAAAAACACCGATTCTCCTGAACATCCACCAGATAAACGAGCTCAGCACCGTGCTCTCCACTTAGGAGCTGAAGGCGGAATTCAGGGCAATCGACAGGTACGGGGCGCCGTCAAACAAGGCGGAGCAACGCCAAACAACGCGGCTCCTGAAGCCCATTAGCAGATGGGCAAGGTCGAGCGAAAAGTACGCGACCTGAAGGAGATGGCGACGAATGTCTTCAACGCTGGTGAAGCTCGTGGCCACGCTGAGGCATGGCAAACGGCTAACGCGTACAGAAAGCTGGTGAGTATGGCAAGCTTCCAAACCACAAAAATGAACACTTGGAACTGTCCACTGACTACCAGCAAGCCTGGCCAACACGGATAACGACCCAGCGGTGGTTTCAAGAGTGGTTGAGCAGACTTCGTTGCGGAACAAACTACATCTACAGCAGATCTGGCCGGAGGCTTTCTGGAGGGCGGCGAATTCATCAGCGCTACGTAGGTGTTCTGGCAAGGACGAGGTCTCAGCAAAACGAACTATTGATTTTCTGGGGATCGGACAATCTCAAGCGGAAGTGGCATGCTCGATGAAATGGACCTGCCTGTGACTGGGCAAGCACGAGCATGGCTCATGGCTGATCGGCAATCGGACCCCGATCATGAGCTCACCTAGTCTACTAGGCAGTGCAAGCGAAATCGAGGAGAGAACGCTGCAGTTTGCCCGCAAAGTTCTCAGACGGTGAACCAGCACGATAACGAGCACGACAGCGTGGCCTAATTGACCTTCGAGGCAATCAGTACAACCCAGCTCAGCAGGATCAACAGCCAGATCAGCCGCAGGCTCAACAGCCAGATGAGCAACAAGATAAACAACCAGATCGACCGCCAGCTGATCAACATCAACCTCACGATCAACAACCACCAGGAAAACAAAACATGAAGATGTGGCAGGGTCAATCTGACCAAGAATACTGCGAACAAGAAAAACGGCAAGAAGCGGAGATCGGAGGTGCTTCACAACAACGACGCGATGCCCATGAAGGAGAGCTGGGCGACGCAGACGAAACATCTACCCGCCGATCAGCATCAAGCGGAAGAGGATCTACGAAAGACTGTGCAATGCACATCAGGCATGTGGTACAATTTTCGCAGCAGTAGAATTTGGCAGCATAGACACGTTCGAGCTGAGGCAGCTGAATAGTGTCCACCCATGGACCTCTACTTCCAGACGCCATTCCTGCGCACAAGATCTAGAGGAAGAGACTATTCAACCTGGACTCCTGAAAACTGATGCAAGACATCTCGAGGCAGGGCTGGGTGAGAATCCCTTATAAAGTATAGATGATGAGGCAGCGACTCAGCCCATCGCGGTGATGGAGGATATTACCCAGAGTAATGAAGAAGAGGCAGGATATCAACCAGTATGTGTTCAACAAATCTGCGAATGCTAAATATCATAATCCTCAACCAAAGCCCCCAGCAGATCAGATCATGGAGGTACCCGAACAGGAGCAGCCGAAGAAGATTTAGAGGGGCAGCAAGGGGCACGCGACCAAGAAGGACCTGCAACTCAACAAGACCAGGAAGGACGACGCGCTTGGCGCCTGTGGCAAGCTACGGGCACCTGCTGGAGTCCAATGGCACATGGAAGAACGTAAGAAGGCCGAGGAGACCGCAGCACTACCACCACCAGCAGAAGGATCATCAGCACCACAAGGAGGGGATCAGCAATAGAAAGGTGAAGAAGGCAGTACACGTCTAGTTGTACAGAGTCAGCGAAAGCGACAAGAACACCCTTCAGCATCACGAGGGCAAAGGCGCAGACTGCAGCAATCAAACAGCTGGCCGACACGTCACTACTGGTCAAGGCGTCGGTGGCTGAGCGGATGGCCACCCAACCAAGGGCAAGCAAGCGCCAAGAGATCAACCTGAAATCCCTGTGCGACGACAAGGTGAAGTGGAAGAAGATGCAAACGGCTACGGGGAAATAATGGAGTACGCGGAAACGTACGATGCAACGGCACAGGCATCAGGTGAAGCCGTGAACGACGTGGACCCGGACAAGATCCTAAGCTTGAAGGTTATCTGGAAAGACAATGGCCCGACTGTTTGAGCCGAAGGCTGGGATCTGTGGAAGATGTTACGAGTAGGAGATCGACAACAAGCTACGACGGGACTCCCCAACAGTGTGAACACATATTACGCATCTACTGTGCAGCATCGCTGCAAGCCTCAACTTGGATTCAGTCATTGCAGATGTGAAGGGAGCCTGTCTTCAATTCAAGGCTATCAAACGCGAGCTCTACTTCAGGATCCCCACGAACCTCGGGAGGTGCAACACTCTGGGCGTCAAGGCAGGCGACCTGCTGAAGCTGAAAAAGAGCATCTGCGGGACCTACGGCAAGGCACCAACGGCCTTCGCAAAGCTCAACAAGCACGGCACGATCATTGGGAACATGTGCGTGCACGTGGTCGACTTCCTCATTGGTGTCATGCAGGCGTGCCCAGATGGCACCCAGTATCATGGATGCCTTACTGAAGGAGATCGAATTCGGCAAAAACCGAGTGCGCGAGGATGAAACAGGTAACGTTTTTTGTTGGCCAAGCCTACCATCAAAAGAAAGACATCAACATTTACGTTACCATGGAGGAATACGTGAAATCGACGCAGACGGTACGCTTATCATCGCACCAAGGCACCTGATAGTGCACTCACCACTGCAGAACATCGTGGACTACGAATGGTCGGGGGACAGTTGCAGTGGGCTGCAAAAATGATTTCTTTCGAGAAGGCGTTCAAACAATATCGATTGGCATATGCGCTTGGAACTCCGACGGTGCAAGACCTACAGGCCGGCAATACGGCGATGCGGAGAATAAGGGTCTACTGATCAAGTTCTCAACTGGCCTCAATATGTGGAAGACGATGGAGCTCAACGTGACACACACACACATATATATATATATATATATATTGCTCTTGACAACCTGCCGAAGCATCGATCACAACGAGGACACTGATGATCAGCGAGGACCACAACAACAAAAACAAGGTACACTGTATCGGATGGCAGTCTGCAGTGATACAGCGGGTGGTGCGATCTACTTTGTCGGCAGAGGCCTACTCGTGTGCAGTCTGAATGGGCATGGTGGTCTGGACGAGGTCTACCCCAGTGGAGATCCTGTACCCTGAGATGGACGCCACCGAGATCGTGAACGACCCTTGCCCAATGAAGTGTGAATCTGTGACGGGCTGCAAGATCCTATACGATACTCTCACGCAGAAGCGGGTTTCGACGATAGATCGGAGACTATCACTGGAGGCGGCTATCCTACGCCAGTCACTGAAGGAGAGGAGCATCAAGTGGGTCAAGAGCGAGCGGATGTTGGCGGACTGCTTAACAAAAGGACTTACAAGAGGCTACGCCAGGATGGTGGTCACGACTCACATGTGGGCTCTTGGGCCTGATGGTGGGGAACCATCGAAACGCGGACGAATGCTGGCTGTACCACAGAAAGTTACAGCAGACAAGGAGGCCAGCGAGCTGAAGGCGAAGATGGCGCAGTACGTTAAGCAGGGGCTGTACAACGACACCGAGGGTAGCGACGAGGACGTGTCTACCTAGACGGTGGAGGCTTACGACTGTCATGTCGAGAACTCCTACGACCAGAATGTCGGAGATCAAGGAGGAGTTCGAGTACGCCGAAGCTTTCTGCCTGGACGATGCGACGGATCACTACCCAATATGAGAGTGGCGCGCAGCGGACTATCAAACTACCTGGCCAAATAACAGTTCTGTGTCAAGTGTGTGCGCTAGCAGTGCAATGTCTCCTACGGTGGTGACAATGATATCTAAGATCTCCTACGGTGGTGACAATGATATCTAAGATAGCGGGCGTCTTCACGTTGTTTCTCATGATGAAACCTGCAACGGACGGCCGCGTCATGGACCTCACTGGGCCTACGCCTATGGAGGTGGATCGATTTAACAACAACAACGTCTTCACGAATGTGGTTAAGATGCCAAAGTCACGGACAAGGACAATCACCATGACGATATAGCAGAAGCTGAAGACAGAGGATTGTACGATGGACAATGTCGAGGACGGCAGTGATATCATGGAAGAAGATCTATCGACTTGAGTGACAATGCTCTTCTGAAGCAGCGGGTTAAACCAGTGGGCAACACGCGCATCAAGTCAGGGAAGTGCGAGGGCGACCAGGTCATCGAGATTAACGAGGAAGGGCGGGCGCTACGCCACCTGCTTGGGACGATGACTGAAGCTGGACGCAGGCAATAACAACAGCCACAACTTGAGCGCCACGACAAAGACGTACGTCGGGTACCACCTTATACGATCAGCGAAGGTAACATTAGCACAGCCTAGAAGAGGGAAGAGGCCCAGGACCACACCAGACAGATGCGTGGTACAGTGACATCTGGGGTGAATGAGGGAGCCATCATCATTTTAATGAATACGGTGCTAGCGTTTCGTTTAACTGCTGCACATTGTTTCAGCAACACGTCCAGCCTGTGTGAAAGCTAGTGCAGCAAAGATGTGCTAGATTGGGCTGCTGCGCTGTTCTCCCTCGCTCGTGCGTCTGCATCCCCCCTCGCCCATACTGGTCTGGCTCGACCTAAAAAGCTGGGCGGGGGAAGGCGGACGCGTTTATTCACGACGGTGCTTTGGTTACGGCAAGTTATCAATATGACATTATCTGTCTTCATCGATGGGGGTGGGCATTAATCACAAAGGATATGAGGGAAACAAACGGAATAGAGACGGGAATCAAGTTGTTCCGCTTGTCGTTCTGACTAGGGCCAATTGGGACGCATGTGTCGTCTCTCCAGCGGCCTGAATACGGTTCTCGTTGTCGTCGATCGCCGTCGTCGTCGTCGCGTCACCCCCTTCTCGCCCATGGAGTGTCCACACCCCTTGCCTGCCCCCCCCCTCCCTGGGTGCCGAAGTGCAACGCCTGCTGTATCGCGGTGATCATTGGGCAACCAAAAAAGACAGGTCTGTTGGGATGGGGGGGAGGGGGGGGGCAACACGAGCAAACCGCCTGCGACATCCTCACAATCTGGGCGTGAACCTTGGCGTATACCCCCCCCCTGCCCCCCCCCCTCCGCCCAGGGTGCCCAAATGCCACGCCTGCAACATCGCGGTGAATTTTGCACCGCCAACAAACAATGGACTGCCAAAGCAAGCAAACCGCCTGAGACATCCTCACAATCCGAGCGCGAACCCTAGAGTGTCCCCACCCCAGGCGCCCCCCCGTCTTAGGGCGCCTAGATGCCACGCCTGCAGTATCACTGTGAGCACTGGACCACCACCAGAAACCAGTCTGGAGGGGAACGTCTTCGACGCGGAGGTCCCCATTTGTGGATCTATGTGCGCACGCATGTCCCGCTGCGAGCGTCTCCTTGCGAGAGAGCCAAATCGTGAACGGAAAGTAATATGTGGGTCTGGGAGCAGGTAACACTGAGTAGACTAAGCGCGGGTGTGAGCGTGAAAGGTTTGAGCGCAGTTTGAGTGTGAGTGGTCTGAGTGTGGACGTAAGAATGGAAGGCCTGAGACTATATGAGTGTGGGTGTGAAAGGTTTGAATGGGCAGGCTGTGGGCGTGAGCGGTCTGGGTATGAGCGGTATGAATGCGAGTGTGAATGTCGGCTACGTGCATTTGGCCCCGACGCAGTCGAATCACCTGAGACACCCCAGCAATCGTAGCCCCTTGGGGTGCTGAAGCCAACGCCCCGATTGACGCTACCCCCTTCGGGTGCCCAAGTCCCACGCCTGCTACATCGCGGTGCGCATACCGCGAGTCTGGATGAATATGAATGTGAGTGAGTCCAAATATGAGGGAGTCTGAGTACGAGTGAGCCTTGGAGCGAGTGAGTCTGAATATGAGCGAGCCTGGGTACGGGCGAGTGGGTCTGAGGGAGAGGAGAAGGAGAAGGAGGAGGAGGGTGTGAGGCGTGTGATCGGGAAGGGGTCTGGAGGCGTCTCAAAAATTAGTCGGCACGGGGATTCCCCTACCATTACATCAGCCCACACATCTCCCGCTGCGAGTGTCTGCGCGCGAGGGAGTCTGAACATGCACGGATCTGAATATGAGCATCTGGGAACAGGTGAGTCTCAGTGTGAACGAGTCTGATTGTGAGTGGGTCTGGGTGTGAGCGGGTCTATGCGCGTGAGTGTGACCGAATCTGGGTAGTCTGAGTGTGGGTGTGAACCTGAAAGGGCTGAGCGCTTTTGAGTGTGAGTGGTATGAGCGTGAGTGTGGAAGGTTTGGCAGCATCTGAAGGTGTGGGTGCGAGAGGTCTGCATGGTCTGATTTTCAATCTGAGCGATCCGAATGTGAATGGTCTGAGTGCAAATGTACGCTTAAACTGCGTGCATTTGACAACGAAGCGAGCAAACCGCCTGAGACATCGCAAACCGCCTAACACATCCCCGCAATCTGGGCGCGAACGGGCCCGTAATATACCCCCTTGCTGCTCTCCTCTGGGGCGATGGAACCAGCGCCCCGCCTGAGATATCCAGACAAACTGCTCACACAATGCAACATGTTACGCATGCGAACGGGCAAACCGACTGAGGCATCCCTGCAATCTGGGCGCAAAATCCTGGACTGTCCCCACCCTGGCAGCTCCCCCATTCAGAGTCCTGGGACCAGCGCCTTGGCCAAAACATCCTCACAAACTGCTCCGATGCCCCGCGAGCAAGAAATGCAGCGCATGGAAACAAGCAAAACGCTGGACACATCCCCACAATCTGGGCACGAATCCTGGAATGCCCCCACCCCTGGCGATTCCCCCTTATGAGAGCTGAAACCAGCTCCTCGCCTGAGACATCCTCATCAACTGCTCTGGGAACCAAAGGTGCTGCGCATGCAAGCGGGACAGCCGCCTGAGAAATCCCAGCACTCGGGTCTCGAAGGAGGCGAATCCTGGAGTGTCCCCACCCCTGGCGGCTCCCCATTGGGAGTGCTGAAACCAAAATATCGCGTGGGACGTTATCACAAACTGTCCCGAAGGAAAAATGTCGCGCATACGAACAAGAAAACCGGCTGGCACATCCCACCAATCATGGCGCGGATCGTGGAATGTCCCCACCCTGGCGGACCCCCTTTGAACACCCAAGTGCCGCGTGTGCTATATCGCGGAGGGCACTGGACCACCAACAGCGGAAAAACTGAGAGCCCAAAATAAGCAAACTGGCTGAGGCATCCCCACAATCTGGGCGGCGCGAGTCCTGGAGGGTCCCCCACCCCCGGCGGTTCCCCTCCAGGGTGCCCTAATGCCAGGTCTGCTAGGGGTGCGAACGGATCCGAATGAGTCTGAGGGCGAATGAATTTGAACTCGTAGGAATATGAATTCGAATGGGTCTGAATACGAATGAGTTTGGGTGCGAGCGAGTCTGAATACGAGCGGGTCTGGGCATAAACGCAAGTGACAAAGAGGTTGAGGAAGGTGCGAGGTGTGTGAATGGGAGGACGTCCGAAAGCGTCTGCTGAATAACACAAACACCCTTTTGAACACATCGGATCGCCTGAAACACCTCAGCAATTTGGGCGCGAATCTTGGAGAGCCAAAGCCCTGGCGGTCCCCGCTGGGGTGCCCAAGTGCCACGCCCACCATGTCACGGCGAGCATACAACAACTCGTCTCGAGGCCAGCGAGAAGAGCAAACCGCCAAAGGCATCAGTACATCTTGGGCGCACGTCCTGGAGTGTACCCGCCCCTGGCGGTTGCCCTTTGGAAGTGCTGAAACCAGCGCCTCGCTCAATTACGGGGCCCCGCGTTCTGTATGAGCCCCGCGCAAGGTTACTTTTCCTAGTTGTTGCGTGTGTCTGTGCACGTGTCGCACACTGCGTGCGCGCCCAGTCTGTGATAGATGGGCACATTCGTTAAATATAGGTTCAGCACTTAGAGGGCGAGTCTAGTTCTGACCGTGATTCGCCCCGTGGCTCAAGGGATAAACATCTGCTTTCTCCTCCTGCTGCCACAGTTGGTAGCGGAGCGCGGTCCCGGCAGGTGGCCATGGGCAGCGGCGGGCAGCCTTGATCGGTGCGCCCGGACCCCTGCTCGCGAGCCACTGCCGCGGCTGCGCTCAGCGCACTGGGAAGTGTGGGGATCCACGGCAGATGCCCGACGACGGAGTGACGGGCGAGAAGGGCACCACTCCTGGCGATGGTGAGCGGGGCGGCGGGAGCGCGGCCAGCGCGGCGCCCCCAGGACCGACACCGCCAGGAGTGACCCCTGAGCTCCTAGAGCTGGTCAAGAAGTTAGTCGCCACGACTATGAGGGAGAACCAGACTCAGGAGTCTCAGGCAGCAGGACGACATGTGCAGACGTGGAGCGGCTGGAACGAGCCCAGCGCCGACCCGTGGTCCACACAGGACCCCTGGTCGCAGGCTCAGCCAGGCTGCGGGACCCAGGCGTCCCCGGCAGCCGGCTCGGCCGGCGATGGCTCGAACCAGCAGCAGGATCAGAAGAACGGCGAGGCAGCTCGGCGCTGGACCAGCGACTGGGCCGCGGGCAGCCAGGGTGCCGGCGGCTGGGGTGCTGGCGACTGGCGGACGGCCGACCAGAGCTGGCCAGGCCAGCAGTGGAGTGGCGGCGGATGGCAGCGCGGGGACTACTCGGACCCGCCCGCCTTCCCCGGCTGGGCGCACTACCGAGGGTGGCGCAAGGCCGTCCGCCGCTGGGACAAGAACACCGACGTGGCAGTCTGGCGCCGGGCCGAGCGTTTCCTCAAGCTTTTCGATTGGACGATGCAGTCTAAGTTTGACGACGTGCCAGAGGCGGACCTCTCAGGTCCGGGCTGGCTGGACATCCTCATCGGACGGATGGACATCATGGCAGGAGAACGAGAAGGGGATGATCTCCGTCGCGCCGGGAGGAAGGCCCTCTTCGAGGCCACCCGCGACGCCAAGGAGACCCTCACAGCCTACGTGTGCAGGCGCGAGGCCCAGCTGCTAGAGGCAGAGGGGCACGACCTCTGGATGTCGCCTAAGCTCAAAGGACTATTCCTAGAAGAAGGTGCAGCGCTCTCGGCCCAGGGCGCTCAGAACCTTCGAACGCTCACACAAGGACGACTCGACTACGACAACGTGGCGTGGGCGTTGAGACAGATGGACGCCTACGGGTCAGAACGATTGCTGCCGGGGGCTCGCGGAGCGAGCGCCAACCTGGCATCCAGTACTGAGGGCTTCGGCCCGGGACGTGAGGTAGGACCCAGTGGCAGCGCAGCTCACTCCTTTCCCTCCGCCCCGGTCGACGGTGGTGACGGTGGTCACGACCAGGAGTCCGACGGCGAGATCGAATCCTACGACTACTACGACGAGGATGAGGGATACGACGATGACCTCGACGAGGCAGCACTACTGGCCGAGATCGACGATCTCAACCTCACGGAGGACCAGGTCGACGACGCCCTGATCATGCTCACCAATGACCGGTCTTGGAAGCAGAACAAGGAGCTGAAGAGGGCCGCGAAGCGCGACAGGGAGTACTTCGGAGGCAAGGCCGGCGGCGATCGTGTCCAGCCTCAACCTCGGGCTCATCCTGCCGGGCGGGGCCGGAAGGGAGACCGAGGACGAGGAAAGGGACAAGGTCGCGGCCGCGGGTCCAAGCCCAAGCTGTCGCTCCAGCAGCTCATGAAGGTCACGAGGTGCAAGAATTGCGACAAGAAGGGTCACTGGAGCAGGGAGTGCCCAGACCCTCCCAGAGACCGAGCGAGTGGCCCCTCGGGACGCAAGGTGCTCAACGGCTACTCGTTCGAGGGGTGCACGACAGACTCCAACGACTGGTGCAGCCTGTCCTGCCCCAGCTGGGAGGAGGCCGAGGTCGAGCTCGGCTCCAGCGACGTCTACCTGGTCGCCGGGTCGACGCAGGGGCTTGTGGACCCCGGCGCCGGCAGCGATCTCGTTGGACTGGAGGCTCTGAATCGAGAGTCGCAGGCGTTGGCCGGTCTCGGGATGTGCTTCGAAGTCATTCCCAGGCAACATCGCAAGCCTAGGGCGGCGCACGGGGTGGGAGGTGCCGCCACTGTGCTCGCCTCGATTCTCTTTCCGATGTGCCTAGGAGGAGCCTTCGGTATCGTCGAGACTACGGTGCTCGAGGACAATGTGCCTCACATCCTCAGCGTCAATTTGCTTGAGTTCTTGGGTGCAGTCATTGACTTGCCGAGGAATGAGATGAGTTTGGACACTCCAGAGCCCAAGGTCACTTTGACTCGTCTGGGTTCCGGGCACCGCATGGCAGAGATAGTGCGTGCAGTCTCGGAGCCGTGGGAGGTCCCAGCCTCGGCCCTGAACAAGTACCCGTTTCTGTCGCCCTCATCTTTTCAGCTCGGAGGTCGGCAGGCACCGAAGATGCTGGCAGACGGATCAGTGCAGCAGTATATCATCCTTCTCGTCATCATCTTAGCAAGGCACCCAGGGCGTTTCAGGAGATCAAGGGCCAGGACCAGGACCAGAGCGAGCCAGGACTTCGGGGACTCTCAGAAGATCGTAGGTGCACTCCTGGCCACGGGGTTCCTGGGGATCTACATGGCGTTCGCCCGGGTCGTTGAGAGGATCGGGGACCACTTCCAGCCACGGGCTCAGCGAGCTTGTTCAGGCCAGGCCTCAGGGGTTCTTGGACAAGCTAAGGTGAAGAGGGCCGAGGACTACGACATCGGGGACGGGGGCCTCGGAGCTCTCGAAGCCATCCAAGGCACGAGGTCCGTAGCTACTTTAGGCTCGAGCCTGCGCGATCAGCTTTCAGCACTTTGTCTCCGAACCCGGAGGCTTCCTTCACAGTTAGCAGCGGCACTCAGCCGCCATGAGGATGACGTTGATTATGAAGACTCTGGTCCTTCTCTGGATGCCGATCAGGGCGGCTGCCGGAAAGAAGAAGGAGCCAGGGGCGAAGCAGGCCACCGAGGAGTTCCTTGCCCACCGCAACGTGGCACTCGCGGGCGTCAGCTCGGACAGCGATCAGACAGTAGATCAGGGTATGCCGCAGCCGCTCCCACCGCCGGGGCCATCCACCCAGGGACCACTCGGACCGCAGGGTCAGTTCCAGGGTCCGGGGTTCTGGAACGCGGCAGCGGCAGCAGTTCAGTGGCCACCAGCGCCTCCAGCAGTGCCGCCCACGGCACCAGGGGGACCGACAGCGACACCAGGCACGGCGGCAGCAGTTGGCAGTCCGAATCGAGACGCCACCGAGCTGCCGCTTCCCCCACCGCCGATAGCGGGGGCTCCAGCCGCTCCGATGGCGGTGGACGGGGGCGCAGCCGCAGCTTCGGCATCACCTACTCAGACCGGGCAGCTCACAGGTCCAGCAGCCGGCAAGCCACCTCCCAAGCCGTTTCCCAAGGTGAGCCCGAACGAGTGCCCTCACCCGGCCAGCGAGGTGCGCTACTACGGGAACCAGCACGGGAGCGGGAGCAAGTGCACTCGCTGCGGAGAACGACTGACGTGGATTCAGGCGGGGGTCGGTCCAGCTGCGCCACCAGCACAGCCCTCAGCTGCGCAAGCAGCCCGGGCGGCAGCATCCTCGGCGGCACGTGCGGTGGAGATTCTTCAGAACGACCCAGCGTTCCAGGCAGGCCGAGCGGCACTGACGACGGTCAACAGCCTCAGCACGCTGATGCAGAGCCTGCAGTGGCAGCTGGGAGCTCTACCAGAGGTTCTTCGAGAGCTCGGTCGTGTCCAGCAAGTGGTGGACCGCATGGTGGAGGTCGTGACGATGGCCCAGGAACAGCCGACTCAAGTCCAGGAAGGACTACAACAAATCTACCAGAGCGTGGTGCACGTCAAGAAGAGCCTCGGGTTCCTGGAGGACCTGGCGGAGAACTTCGACGACATGCAGCGGCGGATCAACGACATGGGAGACTCGTTGCGCAACGTCGAGGGGTCAGTGAGCCAGCTCGGCAACATGATGCTGCAGATCGGGCACGCGGTGACAGGGATGGTGCATCTCCTGAACGCACACTACCAGATGTCGACCGAAGGAGAGCTGGGGGTGGTCAACAGCGGGGCCTCGGGCAGCCTGGAGCCCCAGCCCCCGCCTCCACCAGGACCGCCTCCTCCAGAGAGTCGTCAGAGTGGCCAGCCATCGGCCACCACGGAGACAACGACGACGACTACGATCCGTATCGAGACTACGACACCTACGGCCAATCGGACGCTCGAGACCATTCCAGAAGCCGAGGGAGATGCCAGTTGGGAGATCGTGAGCGACGCGGGAAGTCTCGAGCAGTGACGTCCCGGGACGGGATATCCCCACGAGAGTCTCGGCGAGGCGCGAGGGCGCAGTCGCTAGGACTGACTAAGCACTTCTGTGGCTGTGCGGCCTCTGGCAGCGCCCGTAGCGCTGGCAAAAGCCAGCCTCCCTCTTCCTCCTCGTCCTCTTCTCTCGGTTCCGGGGACACGACCAGGGATCCGATCGAGCAAGAGTGGCTCGACGGAGATTTATGGAACGACGACCACGAGGTGTCGTGCAGTTCGCGGGTTCGGAAAGCGCTGGTCGAGAGAGCTTCCCGGGAAGGTCCGAATCGTTCCGAGGAGGGAGGCCCAGAGAGCTTTCCGTCCAGGGGTCGCTCCAAGGTGTCCTTTATGGAGGTCTTCTCACCTCCGCGCATCGCTCCCGAAGTGGAGAGGTCCGGGGCTCCCCTCGGAGCCCGGGCCAGCTGGGACATTGAGCAGGGTTGGGATGCGTCTCGGAAAAGTCACGTGAGGGAACTCTGGAGGGTCATTCGGGAGGAGGCTCCCGAGGTCATATGGTTGTGCTCCGAGTGCCGTGCGTTTTCAGCGATCAACAGCCTCAATCGCGATCGCATGGACCCCGATGATTGGCATCGCCTGGTCTTGGCCGGGCTTCGAGACCTGACCCTGTGCATGGAAATCGCCGAGTACCAGGTGTCCCGGGGCCGCTACTTTGCTTTCGAGCACCCCCTCTACGCCACGTCGTGGAGGACCGAGGTGATGCGGTGTGTGCTGTCTCTGCCAGGAGTCAAGCGTCTTAGGGTCGATATGTGTCGTTTGGGTTTGAACGTGGACGGTCGGGGGCTTAACAAGAAGCCCACGGGCATCATGACCAATCACCCCCACATCGCCAGGTTGCTAGAGGGGCACCTCTGTCTCGGAGATCACGATCATGCGATACTTGAAGGCGGTAGTGTCACCACTAAGGCGGGGCGCTATCCGGTGCAGTTTGTCAGGACGGTGTCCAGAGCGATTTCGGAGCAGTGGAGTGGGGCCTCGAGTCATCAGCGTCCTTCCTGGGGGGATCTGGTCGAGGGGAGCTTTCCCGAGGCAGGAGCGGAAGACGTGGAAGGTGAGGCCTCCGACGCGGAGAGCGGGGACGAACCTGAGACCCGGGGACCGTCCCAGGCCACCAAGGCCAGTCCGGATCCCGAGCCGGAGCCCTCAGAAGATGAGAAGAGGTTGCTGTATAAAATCCACGTGAACATGGGTCATCCGGAGATTCGTAAGTTCATTAGAGTCCTGCGAGCAGGAGGCACCAAGCAGCATCTTCTCAGGTGGGTTCGTCGGGGTTTTCGGTGCTCCGAGTGCGACGAGCGAGCCAGGACTGGTGCGCACAGGCGAGTGGCCATCCCCCGCACTTTTCGGTTCAACCACATCGTGGGCGTTGATCTCTTCTACTTGGACTTCCAAGGGATCACGCATCCTTACCTCAATGTGGTGGACCACGGATCCAACTTGCAGGTGGTGGTTCGCGTTGCCGACGCTCGATCGGTCACTGTCTGGTCGGCGTTCCTTCAGTGCTGGATCCGGCCGTTTGGTGCGCCTCACTTCGTTATCTCCGACGGAGGTTCGGAGTTTGGGTCCAGGTTCGCTCGGGGCATGGAACAGTGGGGGGTGTGCCAACATGTCTGTGACGCGGACTCCCCCTGGCAAAACGGCAGGGTGGAACGTCACGGCGGATGGGTGAAGGACAGAGTGAAGGCCGAGCTGGAGTCAGGACCATTCCTCCCAGCCGATCTCCAGGAATTGGACGATCTGATCACCGAGCTCGTGGCACACAAGAACCGCTACTGGCACCGTGGCGGGTTCTCACCCCTCCAGTTGGTGTTCGGAGAAAATCCCCGACTCCCTCATGACATTCTGAGTGACGATCATAAGGGGTTGCCTGGATGGCAAGACGCAGTCCGTCCCCCCTCCGAGCAGGACCAAGCGGGAGCTGAGTTTGCGCGGGCGCAAGAGGTTAGAACGGCGGCCCGGAGGCTCGCCATGGAGGTCACTTCGCGCGAGAAGATAAGCCGTGCCTCGAGAGCCAAAGCGCCGAACGTTCAGACCTTCACTCCCGGTCAATGGGTTTTCGTCTGGAGGCATTTCTCTCGCATCTCATCGAAGGCCGACGCCCTCGGCCGGAGGCGAGACGGATGGACGGGCCCCGGGGTCGTTGTGCTGTGTGAGGGGGGGACTGCCTGGGTGGCAGTTCGTGCTCGTCTCTGGAAGTGCAGTGTCGAGCAGCTTAGGTTGGCCAGCTCAGAGGAGGAATACGGCATCCAGCTGGCTCAGGACCCTCAATGGCAGGAGCTTCTTCGGGCTGCGGGAACCCGCCGGGTCTCCGCGGTGGACGTCGCCCGGGAGGGACCCCCTCCTGATGCGGCTTGGGACGAGCCGGCTCAGGTCCAGGAGGACACCGGGCCCAGGCTGCCGGGTCCGGGGGTCCCGTCCGCCGAGGAGCCCCCGTCTGTTGTTCGACCTCAGCCCTCCGTGAACGGTCCTTTGTCTTTCTCTCGGGGGAGTCGGGCCTCGAGGGCGGGCTCGACGACGGCTCAGCCGCCCTCTCAGCTTCCCTCGATTCCCGAGTCGCGGGAAGACTCCGGGCCTCCCACGGCCCTCCCGTCACCCCGGGGGGGAGAGGACCAGAGCGCTTCAGACGGCGGTCCCGGGGGGGCGCCCTCCTCTACTTGTGGCAGCAGGAGGAGAAAGCATATGTTTATCCCTTGAGCCACAGGGCGAATCACGGTCAGAACTAGACTCGCCCTCTAAGTGCTGAACCTATATTTAACGAATGTGCCCATCTATCACACTCGTCAAACTTTCTCCTAGGTTCAGCATCTCTGGCTGTCAGAGACCCTTCCCTGGGACAAGAACACAAAATCGCGCAGTACAGCGAAACGGGAAACCCCCCCGGTCTCGCTCTGAGGCAAGGCAGAAACTACTGAAAAGATTGAGAGGCAAGAGAAGCGCCGGCCGGCCCGGGGGCGCAGGAAGAGGAGGAGAGGAGGAGAGAGGAGGGAGGACCGACCACCACACCACCACCACCACCGGAGTCCGGGTCCAGGGCCAGGAACTCATTCCAGGAGATCATGCTGTCGTTGCCTAACTCTCTCCTGGATGCAGCTTGTGAGCGGTCCTTGAGGCCAGGAGTGGACTTCCTCCGCTCTAGCTCCGAACACTCATCGACTAAGATCAACCTACCATGGGTCATGAGCTCCGAGAGGGCGGCATTACTCTTGGTGATGTCGTCCTTGGTGAGGGGGTCCACCGGCATACGACCATGGGGGACCCACCTCACCTTGCCCTTTGCCCTCTCCAGTGCTTCACAGATAATAGCCAAGTCTAAAGCCGTTCTTCTGTCTTTTGCACTGGCGTTGCCTTCTTTTTGCATGGTGTCGTAAATTGACTTGGCATCGACCACGTGGATCTGATCTTCACGTGAGCCTAACTGACAGTCTCGGCGCAGCACGGTGGTAAACGGGCCAGCGGCCCGTCTACACTCTGGAACGTCGACGTCTCCGAAAACCACATCCCTGTAAAGCACCTGAAGGAATTCGACTTCGGCAACTGCGGCAGACAGAGCCTGGGTCTCGCCCGCGAGGGTCGACGGCACTTTCCTTCTCAGCTTGCTGCTGCGCCATCCAATGATGGAGGCCTTGACGGCGTGGTTGCCCAGGACGGAGCGGTCTGTGGTCAGAACCATCCACGCGCCCTGGGTCGGATCGTCTGGAAGACCCCGGTCATCGTCCTGGTTGATGTTGGCACCCACGCCTCCTGCATCGGAGAACGACACGAACGCCATCTGTTCGGGATTTAACTTCCAGATTGTCAGACCACGGGACGCTGACGCACGCAAGTGACGAACCAACTTGTTGGCACACTGGATGTCGTAAATGGTCGGAGATTTCAACCTGCTGGCTAAAATACTAGCAATACCGGCGGCCTCGGGACGTGTCTCACGGCCCACCTAGTTAAATTTGTAGACGAGGGAGCGGAGCATCTTGAACTCTTCTGGTTCGAGGGGTTCGTCCTTCTTCGACATCCGACCTTTGGCAACTGACAAAGCCCTCACTTCCTCTAAGATGAACTTTTCCTGGTCCACGATTATCTTCTGGGGTCCGAAAGACAGGCGCCGGCCGGCGAAGTCTACTGGGCCGTCGTGACAGTCGCGATATTTTCCGAACTTAAAGCGGGACTCCAGGGTCCGTCTGATCCATGACCTGGCCTCCGGAGAGGCGCTGGCGATCATGAAATCGTCAACCTCAAGGAGCATCATGTTCAGAATATCTCCGTTCTTGTCATACTTGACCCACCAGCATGGCTCAAGCAGGCTCCTCACGAAGCCATGCTGCTCAAGAAAACCCACGACTGTCCGTCGCCACGCCATGGGGGCGTCGTCCAGACCGTAGACGTTGACCTTAAGCCGAATGAGCGAGCCTGGCTCTACGTTGATACCCTCGCAGGGCTCAACATAGATCTCACCTTGTGTCCTACGCGTGGGGTCGGATTGACAGAATGCGTTCTTTACGTCTGCGATGTCGCCCAGCATTCCGAGGTTAATCAATATCTGGAGGAACATCATGATGGAGGTCGTCTGGGGCGTCGGTGCGTAGACAGCCAGGGCCCCAGAGTCTGGATCCCGGTGGCCATGCACGCACCACCGAGATTTTGCTTCCGGCTGAGCAAAGGTACCCTCCAGGGGCTTCCACCTTCTGACCATGCGCGAGGTTATGATCCTCTCGGGCTGCTGCTCGCGCACCACGCTCGCCTTCTTGGGCGGTATTACTTCCACGGCTCCCGAACCTCCCATCGCCTTCCACTCTTTGTCGTCCGAAATGGCAAACTTGGCCCTCTCGGCCGGGCTGAGCTTCTTGAGAGACACCTCCCCGCCACGACTCGCCGCGAAAACGCCGCCGTCTTGAAAGCTCTCGTCGAGTCGCTCAGCGCGGACCGGCGGAGTCCAGGCCCAGCCGTCGGATCCCGGGACCACCCAGAAACCCTCGACAGATCCGTGGCTGAAGGGTGACCTGGACCGAGGGCGGCCTCGGGCCTCGAGGTCTTGAACGGCCTCGGCCACGGGCCTCGATCGCTCCACTCCGACTCTGATACTCCTGGCCTGGCCAGGATCGCCTGGACCGCCTGGAGGGGAGGAGGAGGACGAGAGGCCGGGAGGAGGATCAACCACACCACCACCGGAGGGTGAGGAGGTGACCCTCGGGTCCGCAGGCGCCGCCTCGGGAGGCTCGGCCTCCCCGCCTCTGCTGGCCCCCGGTGTCTCCGTCCGAGCCCGCTTGACCTCGGGCGGTAAGCTGACAGCCCTGGCCGCGCGAATGCACGCGGGTACGTCCTCCGGCCGCCGCAGCCGCCGACCCGTCGCTGTCGGGGGAAGAGACGGGGGAGGAAGAGGAAGAGGAAAAGGAGGAGACGAGGAAGGACCCGCAGAGGGAGTCGGAGGAAGGGAAGGAGACGGGGAAACACGAGTGGCGCCCCCCCGGGACCGCCGTCTGAAGCGCTCTGGTCCTCTCCCCCCCGGGGTGACGGGAGGGCCGTGGGAGGCCCGGAGTCTTCCCGCGACTCGGGAATCGAGGGAAGCTGAGAGGGCGGCTGAGCCGTCGTCGAGCCCGCCCTCGAGGCCCGACTCCCCCGAGAGAAAGACAAAGGACCGTTCGCGGAGGGCTGAGGTCGAACAACAGACGGGGGCTCCTCGGCGGACGGGACCCCCGGACCCGGCAGCCTGGGCCCGGTGTCCTCCTGGACCTGAGCCGGCTCGTCCCAAGCCGCATCAGGAGGGGGTCCCTCCCGGGCGACGTCCACCGCGGAGACCCGGCGGGTTCCCGCAGCCCGAAGAAGCTCCTGCCATTGAGGGTCCTGAGCCAGCTGGATGCCGTATTCCTCCTCTGAGCTGGCCAACCTAAGCTGCTCGACACTGCGCTTCCAGAGACGAGCACGAACTGCCACCCAGGCAGTCCCCCCCTCACACAGCACTGCGCGCGGCGGGGGTACTTATAAGTACTTATGCAGTTACGCCAATTATAAGTAGCTCCTAAGTCGCTCGTAAGTAGCTGATAAGTAGTGTAAGTAGCTCGTAAGTAGCTCATAAGTAGTGTAAGTAGCTCATATGTAGCTAAGTTACTTAGGAGCTACTTATAAGTAGGGCAGCCTACTTATAAGTAGCGTAAGTACTTATAAGTACTTTGGCCTACTTATAAGTACTTACGGCCTACTTATATAAGTAGCGTAAGTTACTTACGAGCTACTTATGTAAGTGGCGTAAGTGCCACATAAGTGGCGCGTAAGTGCCACATAAGTGGCGCGTAAGTGCCACATAACTGCAGTTACGCAAACTAACGCCATGTATGGGCATGCATTTTCAATCAATATATATAACAGCGCGCGCGCTGAACAGGACGCCCAAAACACTTGTGACGCCAATGTCGTTAACCCTAAACCCTAAGAGAACCTTGGTGCCCGATCTGGAATATTGCGCGGGCGCCGTGGGAGGCATGCTGCGAAATCAATAGTTGTTTCATGCATTTGTGCTGCCGCTGGCCCAGACAAAGGTGTCAGCCACCCTTCAGTTGCGTTCAGCGCAGCCCCCGCCATGCGTTTCTCGCATTGGGCTTGGGCCACGCCATGGCGGGTGAGACCATGCAGGCTCGCGTGGAGCGCGTCCAGGAGCAGATCTTCGACATCATCAAGGAGTATACGTGCAGCCATTGCCCCCCGATTCTCCAGTTGCGCGACCAGGCGGTGCGATTGTTGCGGAAGGAGGGTCTGCTGAGGCGCCAGAAAACGAATGGGCGCTACGTGGCCGTGCACCCGCGGAACAGGTACGGCGATGGCATAATTCCATCCCACGTGCGCACGCTGGTGCGCAGTTTTTGCAGCGACGGGTTCAGCATGGATGAGGTGGGCGTGCCCTTTGCCATCGAGATGCCACCCCCATCTCACGAGCGCCACGCCGAGGCACTCGAGTTCAACGGAGACCTTGTCAAGGAATCCCACGGCTTCTTGCCGCCATACGACGAGGGCGAGATCAAAATCCTTAGCGTGAGCAAGTCGCACACGACCCAGGCGACCCGCTGCATTCAGTTTGGCAGCCCTACAGATTCAGATAACGTCGAGTTCGGTACCGACGGGAAGCTTGACATCCACAAGATCGGGTTGAAGCGCCCCACGTTGGCAGATGCTGCGAAGGAGGGGTTTGAATGGGACGTGCTTGTCTGGCAGGCTGAAGACGCATTCGGCGCCATTATAGACTTGCTCCAGGACCCGCTTAAGTTTGTGAAATCGATGGCCCACCCTTTAACTTTTCGATTGCCCCCGCCCCCGCCCCCCCCCGCATTTATGTTGGCTTTAGCCGCGTTCGATCAGGAGTCTGGAAATGCTGCGCAGAAGGTTTCCATGAATGAGACTAGGTGGGAGACCTTGTTCAAGATGCACGGGGACGTGCAGAAGATCGTCGCCAACTTCGAAGCCAATAAAAAGGAGGGCGACATCTTGGACCCCGACGTCGCGTGGGGTAGGGCAATAACAAAAGCGCAATCCAGAAATCCAGATTTCGTTTCAGAGATCCAGAGTTTGGCGACGTTTGCGAGGAAGCTCGCTGGTGGACCAGACGCACCGAATTTGAAGGAGCTTCGGGCTTTCAACCGTTCGTGCCAGAAGCCGCGCATTGTGCAGGGCCCCGTCTTGGCGGCGGTGGCTGATGCAGTGATCGGCTCGGATGGTTTGGGCTGCATTCCCTTCCGCATTGATTGCGTAAAGGCAATGATGAGCGCCGACAGCAAGTATGCATCGGGCGACTTTCAGAACCTCTTTGCATCGGGTGACTTCGGGCTTAAGCTCACGAGTAACAAGGAAGTGCAGCGCATGATCTCGCAGGCAGACATCATGAAATCGATGGCTATAGACATCGCAAAAACTGTCAACCTGTCAGAAGACAACGCGGCCGTGAAGACGTTGATCAACAGGTTCGGCATGAGGCTCGTGCACCATTGCATGAAGAAGCCCGACCCCAGGAGCCAAAAGTTCGAGTCGCTTCACCACATCGGCTACGAGTACGTGCAAGACCTGGCTACCATTGCAGGCACGCAGATCACATCCCCGTGGGCGAAGAAAGGAGCCCCGCCCAAAGCTCCCGCGCAGCAAGCTGCGGCTTCTGCACAAGTGCAGAGCGTAGGCGGAATCGCCGACAGGATGCACAAATTGGCAAGTATGGGCGTGAGCGCCAATTGCCACATCGAGGTCATCAAGATGAAAACTGTATACAAGGTGCAGGAAGTCAAGGAGGATGAGATCAAGCTGCAGAGCATCGGCGATGGGAGCGACTACACAGTCGATTCGGCATACCTCCTGAAATCGCTACTCACCCCGCGTGCACAAGAGTTCAAGGTGATCACAAAACGCGAGCAGAAGAAGGACGCCGCGCTCTCCCCCTTCCACGGCGTGTATACTATAGGGGGAGGGGGTGGGGGAGGGGGCAACGATTTTGGCAATGGAGCTTGGTTGTCTTACACACCCGCAGCCCACGTGCTCTTTTCCTTTTGTTCTCCATCCCGCACCTTTACCCCAACCCCACCGCCCATCCCAGCCCCGCCCAAACCCACCACCCCCGCAACCCATCCCACCATCCCAACAGGAATACATCAACGATTGGAGTGCCAGGTGCGACCCGCGCTCGAACTCGGACTGGCAGCGCATGGTGTTGGTTGGTCACGTGACGTCGGCGCTTGATGCATTGGGTAACCTACAGGGGGCAGCGGGCGAGATGGTCGACATCGTGACGGAGCCCACGGAGCACCGCGGCGTGTACGCCAAGGTTGACATCGATGTCTCCAGCGCGATCTTCCCGCCCTTCTCGACCAAAGTTGCCTTCTCGGATACAGCTCCAAACGGTGCCATCGACGTCGGCGCGGAGATCACTAATGCGGACGGCGTCGCGCAGAAGCTTTACATCTTCATGAAGCTGCAGAAGCATGATCCAGGCGGCATCGCGGACAACACGCGCGGCAGCTACAAGATGGCGAAGATAGAAGGGTTCATGCCGCACTACTGGCTCATTGACAAAGAGGTGACCGACCCCAAGAAGTCTAACATGGCCATCAAGCTTCACACCGTTGACGCCTCGGTCGGCGCGGAGAAGTTTACATTGAAAATACCGTTCCTGGAAAACACCAAACCCATCAAAAAGGGCGACCAGCTTCGTGCACTGAAGCCGCAGGCGGCGAAGGCGCCGCCGATGAAGAGGGTCCGCACGCAGTAGTCGTGGCTCGCGGAGCCGAGCTTATTAGACACTTGTGCCGCGATCTCAGGTCGGTGGGGCGGCACGCCGATTAAGGAGACAATGGTATTATTATTGCGGATTTCCTTTAGCGCTTGCAGGACACACGGCGTCCTCTGGACACATGGCGTATTCTTCTCTTTCAGCGCTTGCAGGAGAAACAAAAACAGCTCGCATGCGCTCGCGCGGGGAGAGGGGGATGGGGGAGGGGGCAGCGGCAGCGCTGGTCCAAGCCTCGTCGCTGCGGCTGGGCGCGGGCTCGATTGCAGTGACAAGCCGTCAGTGATCAAGCGAGGTTGCGCTCGGCCGCCGCGGGGGGTTCGCGCGGCTGTTTTCACGCGCGCCGATGTCGTTCACGATCGAGGCGAAGCCCGTGGTCCAATATCATGCCGCGGACATGAAGCACGTCCGCACGTGGGTGCCCCAGTACACCAAGACGATCGATGGAGCTACGTACGTCGAGCTCAGGCAGACAGATAGACCTCTCGCTGTCTTACTCGGCCTATCCCACGAGGGCAAGGCCAAGTACTGGAGCAAGAGCTGCATCCTGGAGGATTTGCGCAAGGCGAGGAACACGCGCGTGGACGAGGTCTTACTTGCCCACTTGCATGCGTGCAACCCGTGCGAGAAGCCACCCGCTCTCCCAGATGGCTTCAACAGGATGGCGGTGAATCCCGACGACTTGCCCTATGTTACCAGCGTGGCTTTGACTTGCAACGAGGGCGCGACCTTCAATATGAAGATGACCGTGGAGCTCATGCCATTGAGGGTGCCATGTGTTGAGCTGACCGTGGAGAATCTCACTTGGCTCCAGAAGGTGGCGACGGCGTCGGCCTTGCAGCCAACGCCTGTGAAGCCGCCCAAGCGCAAGCGCCCAGAGGATCGCATTGAATTGCCCACGCCAGAGGCGAAGTTCGATTATCGCAGGAAGTCTATATTCCTGCAGTGCAAGGATGCAGACGGGCGCAAGCACTTGCAGTACCAAAAACCAAAAACCATGGAACTCGCCGACATTGAGACAGCGATTGAGACCCTTACGGGCGATATTCTCAAACGTGGTTGGACGGTCTACGACGGCAACGCCGATGACGACGATGGCGGCGGCGATATCCCGCAGTTGGAGTCGCAGGAGTGAGCGTTGTGATGCGCGTGCGCACAGCAGTCTATCCTAGCATAGGCATTGGCGGATGCAGCAATGCAGTGTCGCCGAGGGGGGACGGGTAGGACAAACAGATTTCGTTGCATGTCCAATCGGTGCTGTTGCAAAAGTCTAGACGCTTCGCGCATCACCGTCAGCCCATCCAGAAACAACGCCCAGGCGAGTTGAGGTGATCAGGGAAATGCGGGAGCAAGGAGGGGGGCAGCCGAACCGTGCGAAGGAGGAAGGAGGAGACGGAGGATGCTGGATGGATGGATGAGGGAGTGGGGAGAAGGAAAATGAATAGGAGGAGGAGGAAGAGAAGGAGGATGAGGAGAAGGAGGAGGACGGATGACGGAAGACGGATGAGCAGGAGGAGGAGGAGGGCGAGCAAAATGGCCAAAGGTCTCTTGGATGCCTGTCGGAGCCTCTTGGGATATCTCTTGGGCGCTTCTTGGAGGCCTCTTGGGCGCCTCCTGGCGGTCCTGGGGGTCTCTCGGGCGGTTGGGTGCCTCGGGGGGGGGGGGGGGGGGGGGGGGGGGGGGGGGGTCTTGGGTCCTCTTGGGGCCCTCTTGGGAGCATCTTATGAGAGCCTATTGGGGCCATCTTGGGGGCAATCTTTGCGCCTCTGGAAGCCTCCTGGGCGCCTCTTGGGGCAATCTTGAAGGAGATCGATCAAAGAAGAGGGGCCCCTTAATTAGCCTTGCCCCTTTAGAGCCCCCAGAATCGCCTCTTGGACCCCTCTTGGGGCGCTCTTGGAGCGCTCTTGGGCGCTCTTGGGGCCGTCTTGGGGCTCTCTTGGGCCCCTCTTGTGTCCCTTTTGGGCCATTTTGGGGCCATCTTGAAGCCTCGGATGGCCATCGGAAGCGAAAAGGCGAGAAGCAGAACATCATTGGTTTTCCGAAGGTGTTTGAAAGATTTTGGCATCTTGGGGGGCCTCTTGGAGCTTTGGGGCGGTCTTGGGACCTCTTGGAGCATCTTCGGAGCCATATTGAGGCATCTTCGGCTATCTTGGGCCATCTTGGAGCTCATCTTATAGGCTCTCCGAGGCGCTCTTGGAGCCGTCTTTGGCGAACTACCCTCTGACACCTCGCGGGGCGCCCTGTCCAGGTCCATGGGAGAGGGTAAGGGGGGAGGGGTAAACCCCTCCCCGAAGGGGAAGAAGGAGGTTGGAAGAGGAAACTCCCTAAACCACCTACGCCCAGAGGGCTTGTGGGATATGTCAACCCTTTCCAAATTTCGCAGCGATCATCGCTTTCCAGCCCCCGCACGCGTGCGTTCGCTACGTGGCGCGCGCGCCGCATAAAGCGGCGGAAGGCGATGGCAAGAAGGAGTGTCTGGGTGTGGTAGGTGGAAAGACAAGGAGGGGAAATGGTGGCAAGCGATGGCGGTGGGAGCATGGGCGTTGGGAATTGGAATTGGGGGCTGGAGGAGCGAGGAACATGGGTCGGATTGTTCGTCAGCGATCTCTTGCTGGGGCCCCAGCTGCGATTAGCAATATAAGCAGCAAGAGTCGTGTTCCACTCCCCTGACTGCAAGACACGCACCTCATGCGCGTGGCATTCGGATTTCCGCTGTGATGAGGAGCCGCCATCCATATACAATGTACTTAAAACTTATAGTGTACTGTATGCACTATTGGCTCAAACCACCAGCGCGGGCGCTGCAGCTAATATGATAAGCGCGGTCAGGCCAGCCCCCGCGAGCATCGCAATCACCCCTCCATCTGCAGTCCTAGCAGAGGCGGCGTTTGCGCCGATGGTATAGCCCTCGAGCGGCGTCACAACAGAGCAGAGTGGCAGTTGCGAGTCAACATCGGCAGTTGCCAGTCACAGCAAAGTCGGCGTTCGCGCGCCAATGATCTAGCCCTTGATCTCGTCAAAGGACCAGTCCTCGGAGTCCATCCAGATCTCGTCATCGGGCCCGTCCGCGGGGTTCACCTCTTGTAAGCCCTGGTCGGATATCATCTCCCGCTGCAGCGGCCGATCCCACGTTTGGATCCATGGGTCCATAATGAAGCCGTAAGCTCTGTGCACGCCGCGACGATGTTTCTTGCCTCCTCGCCGACGGCGGCAAGGCCGCGGGCTGCGACTGCGGCTGCGATTCGAGGATGCGGGCTTTTCTCTTCGAGACCTGCGACGGCAAGGCTGCGGGCAGCGACTGCGGCTGCGACCCGAGGCTGCGGGCATAGCTCCTCGGGGCTTGCGACGGCAAGACTGCGGGCCTGCCTTCTCGAGGCATGGCGATCGCCGCCGCGGGCGGCTGCGGCTGCGCCGCGGCCGCGGAGCGCGGCTGCGACTGCGGCTGCGACAGCGGCTGCGGCTGCGCCGCGGCCGCGGAACGCGGCTGCGACTGCGACTGCGGTTGCGCTGCGGCTGCGCCGCGGCCGCTCGCCGAGCGGACCGCCGCAGCTGCGACTGCGGCTGCGCGCTCGGCGAGGGACGGCGGTGCAATGGCGGCGTGATGGGGGCGTTCTTGGACCCCATGCTGCCAACCTGAACCGCAACGGCCAGCATCTTTGCGCATCTTATATTTGCATTGCTTATCTGTGCGATTCTTACCATCGCGCTTCTTATCTTCGCGCTTCCTTATCTTCGCGCTGCCTTATCTGTGCGATTCTTACCATCGCGCTTCTTATCTTCGCGCTTCCTTATCTTCCTATCTTCGCGCTTCCTTATCGCGCACGGTTGGGTTCAGAGAGCGCGCGCGCTCGTGCCTAACCCAAGCAATGCTTGCACTTGCGAGCAGCGGCGCGCGCGCTACGCACCGCCAGTTATCTTGCCTGGCATTTGACTGTCTTATATTTGAACACTTGCTTAACACTATTGTTTGTTGTTGTTCCTTTTTTCGGACCGCGTCCAGACGCGGAGCCGCGGCCCGCGGCGACCAGTCCTGGCGCGTGAACGCCTGAAAAGGAATCTAAGAACACATGCGCTCTAAACTGGGCGCCCCTCACTGCCAGGCGGCGCTGTCGCCAGGGCCATCGACCGCGGTCGGCTGAGAATGCTGAGTACGATACCGAATCATACGCTCCACGGCGTTGTAGTGCACCTCTGCCATAATCAGTCGCCTGGTGCGATCTATGACCGAGTCCTCGCATGCCTCTATGGCGACATCGACGGCTCTGGCCTCGGTGGCGTCGTGCGTGTCTATTGCGTCCTGTCGCTCATGCCACATCGCGCCCAGCATTGCCCTCGCCTGCTGGAGCTGGTCCTCCAGTGCGTCCATCCTCTCCTCCAGCGCTGCCCTGCGCAGCTGCATCTCGCGCATCCGCAGATCCATCTCCTCCATGCGCTCGAGGGCGAGCTCGCATGCCTCGGTGTCCTGGGCCTCGATCGCGACGAGCAAGGCGGAGCGCGGCGTCCTTGACCTCGAGCGGCGTGCCCCGCGCCGCGGTGGAGCGCCGCGCTGCGCTGCGGTGGGGCGCGGCGCCCCGGCCCTCGGGCGCGGCGAGCAAGGTGACACAGACCTGGCGCACCAGACCGAGTCGGACGCCGAGAGCTCGGAGATGGCAACGCTGCCAACGTTCCTGCAAGATTCTCCCGAGCACGGGGCTGGCAACGCTTCTGCAAGTAGCGCCGAGAGCTCCGAGAGTGCCGCTTTCTTTCTCTGGCTCGCCCGCGCCCTGCACTGTCGGCGTTTCACAGTCGGCGTCACGCCGCCGCGGCCCTTGCCATGGCCGCCGCGGCGTCGGCGGCCACGATGGGCGGCCATGCCGCCCTCTCACGCCCGCATTCCTTGAAGGACCTCGACCGCGCGGTCAAGTACATTTGGGCCAAAGCGGCATCGGTTTAATAATTGTAATTGTAATTAAGCATCGTATCTTCGCGCCGCTTATCTTCGCTTGCCGTGTCTGGCACTCGTGCCGTGGTATTCGGCACTCGTGCCGTGCTTATCTTCGCGCCGTGGCATTCGGCACTCGTGCCCCAAATATTTGCGCTTATTTATCTTCGCGACGCGTATCTTCGCGCCGTTTCATGTTTCCCACCCCCCTCTCGGCTCTCGGCAACTACGCTTCGAGCCGCGTCCAGACGCGGAGCCGCGGCGACCAGCCTTGGCGTGTGAAATATTAACATATATTTACATTCATACACGGACCAGCCAACTAAACGAGCCAAACACATACATCCTAGACCACATAGAGTGCACCATTTGGGGCCAGTACGGCCGACATAGACTGCACCGCATAGACTGCACCACATACCGCATATATTGCACCACATAGACTGCACCACAGAGAGTGCACTACATAAGCTGCTTGGGGCCCACGATGGCTGACAGTGGCTGCACCATGCACATAAACCGCACCACATGCATTGCCCCTCTCACCGTGCGTTCGGGTGTTTGGGCTATCTTAAGCCATTTGAAGGTCATCTTGGTCTGGTGGGCTGGATGCGGCCAACGCCGAACACTCTGGCTCCCCCCCCATCCCCGTTCCTCCCCTTGCGCGCGCGCGGGGAGTTCTGTATTGCGCCGAATCCACAAGATGCGCCAGAACATATATATATATATATATATATATATATATTGTGTGTACTGGTTACCATTGCCCAAAATTTGCAGTGGTGGAGGACGGTAAGGGTGATTAGATAAGTCCCTCATGGTTCATGAGGGATGAGGCATCGCCCGATCAGCGCCCCGATCGATCAGACACAACGCTGCCATTCAACGTAATCGGCGCTGTCGCCCCCCCCCCCCCCCTCCCCACCCCCACACCACACCCACACCCCTCTCCCCTCCTCCCCGCCCTTCCCCTCCCCTCCCCCCTCCGCCCCTCGCACCCCGCATCGCCCCACAGCACCACCCCCCCCCCCCCCCCACCCCCCCCCCCCCCCCCCCCCCCCCCCCCCTTTATCCCCCCTCCACCGCTTGTGCATTCGACCCGCGCCGACGGCAACCGACGACAACGACTACGACGACGACGACCGACCGACCGACGTGCCGACCGACGACGACGTTTCTATGTGGGGCCGCAGGTGCAAAGACCCGCGCAATAAGCAAAGCCTGCACGCCCCGCTGGCCTCTTTAAAGGGGCACAGATGTTTTGAGTTCAGTTCTTGGAAGTACACGTCGGCTTCTGCATTGTGGACAATACAGAACTCCCCGCGCGAGCGCGGGGGTCACCCGCGATCGCGGGTCACCCGAAATCCGTCGGTCACCGTTGAGGGTTCATTTTAGTGCGCGCGTCCACGCGCGCGGGGAATTTTGCCTTGTTGTACGCGGTTGGGCGTTCGATGCCGATAGACTGGCGCGCTTGGACCTTGCGCATGGGTCCTGGCGCGTCACGCGCATCGCCACATGGCCGCAACAGGGGTTGACATTGGGTGAAGAGGAGAAGGAGGAGGGCAATGACGAAAAATATGATGCCAGCAGGGGAGGAGGAGAAGGACAAGGGCAAGGGCTTGGAACTTATGGGCTCCCTTCGGACTTTCGGGGGTGTATATTGGGTGTCCATGAGTTTCCATGCGGGAATTTATGGCGCCCCCTGCAAGAATCTAAGGCTTCTCTGGGAATATACGGGTTCCCTTGCGGAAAGATTATATGGGTTCACGAGCGGGAGTTGGGTTCCCGTCGGGAACTATAATGGTTTCTGCATCGGGGGTCTATGGGTACACCTGCAGGAATCTATGTGTCCCATTTGGGAATTTATGGGTTCCGCTGCGGGAAGCTACGATGTATCTTGGGAGATGCCCACCATGCGTGCTCTTCGATGAAACCACAAAAACCACAATGGCACCATGAGCCACGAGCAATGAGAGTTGGAAAGTCACTTAAACCAAGACTCTTTAAAGACATACAGAAATGTTGAATTCAGTTAGAGGAATCACATGTTGCGGACAATATCTTAGAACTCTCAACTCGCGCGCGTCGGAGCTCTGTATTGTCCATGCACATTGGAAAAGTCGACGCGCCCGTCTCTTTAACACGCAACATAATTTTTGAATTCAATTTTTGGAATTGTATGTCGGCTTTTCTTGTGGACAAACTCATTAACGCGCGCGCGCGCGTCGGAGGTCTGTATTGTCCACAATAGGCCAACGCGCCCCTTTTAGGGAACAGCAAAAAGTTTGAATTCAGCCTGTGGCATTATATGTAACCTTTTATTGTGGACAATACAGAACCCCGACGCGCGCGCAATACTGAATTCCGACGCGCGCGCTCGCGCGCGCGCGCTGGTCACCATGGTCACCCGCGCGCGCGCGGGTGGCTTTTTCTCGTGAAGTCGGTGATGGTGTTGGTGCTGTTGCTTGTGGTGATGATGATGCTGCTGCAGCTGGTGACGCTGCTTATGCGATGGTGTTGGTGTTGCTGCTGATGGTGGTGGTGATGCTGCTGCTGGTGTTGCTGTTTGTGTTGCTGATTCTCGTGGTGTTGCGGGTGCTGGTGGCGCTGCTGTTGGTGCTGGTGATGCTGACGTTTGTGCTGCAATTGATGCTGCTGCGGGTGCTGGTGGCGGTGCTGATGTTGGTTGTGTTGCTGGTGCTGGTGATTGTGGTGGTGCTGATGGTGCTCATGCTTATGCAAATGCGGTTGCTGGCGGTTGTGGCGTTGCTGCTCATGCTTCTGCTGGTGATGGCGGTAACGGTGGAATCATGCAGTTTAAGAGTGGCCTCGGGCACGTTTTCTCGGGGGCCTCTCGGGCCGATATCGGGCTTGTCGTTGATTTCTCGTGGGGCCCGCGGCGCGGCCCAATTGATTGACCTGGTCTTGGTCCCATCTTGCGGCTATTGCGAGGGGCGCGAGAAGCCCCTCGGGGGAATCTTGCCCACATTGTTTCCAGAAAAAAAACTGAAAACACATTTGCGCTTTTGCAACCCCCCCCCCCCTTTCCACCCCCCTCCACCCCCCCCACCCCCCCCCCCCCCCCCCCCCCCCCAACCCCCCCCCCCTGTTCCACCCCCTCCCACCGCCATTCCGCCCAACCAACCCCCCCCCCATCAGCTCCCCCACCCAACCCCCCCCAAAAACTCCTTGTGTCCCCCCTCCTCCAATTCTTTTCCCACCCCCCCCACCCCCCCTCTCCCCCATCCCCCCGCACCCCCCCCCTCCTCGTCCCCCCCTCCCCCCCTCTCCTCCCCACCCCCCACCCCCCGATCCGCCATCCCCCTCCCCATCCCACCTCACTTCCCCCGCTCCCCACACCCAACCAACACCACCCCCTTTCTCCGCCCCCCGCCAAAACACCCTCCCCCCCCCTCCCCCCCCTCCCCGCCCCTTCCCCCCCCACCCCACCCCGCCCCCTCACCCCCCGCGCCACCTCACCCCACCCCCCTCTCCCGCCCCCCCGCCACCCTGTTCCCATCGCATTGGGCCATATTGAGGCCACCTTGGAGCCTCAAGAGCTCACTAGAAGAGAGAAGGCGAGACGGCAACGCTACGTTTGTGTCATTCAGGTTTCGTACCAAATTTGGGTTTCTCGGGGTGGCTCTCGGAAGGGCCTGGGCACTTGGAACCGTCTTGGGGCAGTCTTGGAGCCATATATATATATACACACATACATATGTGTATATATATACACATATATGCAGTCCCCCTCTCTCTCTCTCTATCTCTTTCTCCCTCTCTCGAATATGGAGGATGGTGATATCAACAACCCATGGCCAATGCGCCGCCAGGCACTCTTTTGTTTAGTGGTGGCCAGCGGCCGCCGCGGTGGCCGACGCGGCCATTCGCATATTGCCCTTCATTGGGCGGCGGTTCGGTGGAGGAGGAGTTGGATTCATATACATATAATAATGTATCACATATATCGGAGCGAGATTCAACATACGGCGAAGACCGATCTACGTATATTGCCAATTATTGACGCTTTGCGTATCTCCACCAGCCCATCCAGGAACAATCTCCTGGAGAGCTGACGGGAGAAGGGCTGAATAAACCCACATAGTGCGACAGCGCGGGCAATACCGCTGAATTGAGATATCTGTGGTAGCGAAGGGTGCGGATGCTGCTACGGGTGCTGTTGCTGTTGCTGGCACTGCTGCTGCTGGTGATGTTGCTGGTGTTGCTGGTTCTCGTGCTGCTGGTGATGTTGCTGGTGCTGGTGGTGGTGCTGCTGCTGGGCAGGTGCTGCTGGTGCTGCTGCTGGTGTTATTGCCGCTGGTGGTGTTGCTGCTGGTGGTGCTGCTGCTGGTTGTGCTGATTCTGCTGCTGATGGCGTTGATGGTTCTCGCGTTGCTGCTGGTGCTGCTGCTGGTGCTGCTGCTGGTGCTGGTATTGCTGTTTTTGTTGGTGGTGGTGCTGCTGTTGTTTCTGCTACTGGCGGTGATGGTTCTCGTGCTGCTGGTGTTGGTGATGCTGCTAATGCGTTTGCTGCTGATCGTGGTGATGCTGGTGCTGCTGATTGTGCTGCTGCCGATGCTGCTGCTGGTGCTGATGCTGACAGTGGTGGTGGTGCTGATGGTGCTGCCGCTGCTGCTATAGTGCTGTCGCTGGAGATTGTGGTGCTGATGTTGTTGCTGCAGGTGATGACGGTGGCGGTGAGAGCAGGCAGGTTAACAACCGCCTCGGAAACGTTTTCTCTGATGCCCATTGGAGCCATGGGCTCCCTTAAGTTGGGGTCCTCTCACAGCGTTATTGGTGGCTATATTGGGGCTCTGTTGGGGTGGGGTGGGGTGGGGGTGGTGGTTGGGTGGGTGGGGCGGCGGGGGGAGGCGGGTGGGTGGGTGGGGGGGGGTGGCGGGAGGGGGGGGGGGGGGGGGGAGGGGGGGGGGGGGGGGGGGGGAAGGGGAAGGGGGGGGGGGGGGGGGGGGTGGGGGTGGGGGTGGGGGGGGGGAGGGAGGGGGGAGGGGCGGTGGTGGGGGGGGGAGGGGGGGGGGGAGAGGGGGGGGGGGAGGAGGTGTGTTGTGTGTATGTGTGGGTGTGTGTTGGTGATGGTGGTGGTGGGGGGGTGGGGTGGCGGGGGTGGTGGTGGGGGCGTGGGTGGGGGGTGGTTGGGTGTGCTTATGTGGGTGGGGTGGGTGGGTGGGTGGGGGGGTGGGGGAGGTGGGCGGGGGGGAGGTGGGCATCAGGAGTTGTTTTGTGACTCTGAGATGCCTCTTGGGGCAGTCGCTGCCACACACACACATACACACACGCACGCCGCCCCTCCACCCCACCCCGCCCCCTCTCGGATGCTCAAAAAAGGCGCATTGGGCGATCGCGGGCCGCTCTTGGAGCGCTATAGTAGGTGAGCTCGTGGGAGCATATTGGGCGTCTTGGGGCTCCATTCGGCCATATTGGGGCCATCCTGACGCCTCAAGAGCGCATCGGAAGACAACGATCGACAAAGCAAACAACATTGATGTTCCTTTGGTCTTGGTGCAATTGTTGCATCGTTGTTGAGGGGGAGGGTGGTCCTGGAGGGCTCAGATTGCAATTGAAACCGTATATTGGAGCCGCATTGGAGCCTGGATGCATGTCGGAGGCGCAATCTTGATGGCTGTTGTGTAATCTTGAAGCCATCTGGGCTATCTGGGGCCCTCTTGGAGCAAATCCATTGAGCCAGCATGGGCGCTCTAACCCTTCGCGGGGAGCCCCTCTAGACGCAGTGTGCCTGTGTGTGTATGCGTGTGCGCGTGCGCGCGTGCGCGCGTGGGGTGGGCGGGTGAGCGGGCGGGGGGGGGGGAGGGGAGAGGGCGTAAACCTCCCGAGCTGGGAAAGGAGTGATATTGGAAAGAGGAACGCCATAAACCACCTGCGCCCAGAGGTGGGTTCACTGCTGGGAGTGCCATATATACGTGTCGGTCGGAAGGTGCCATATCGTCTCGTTGAGTATCGGTTTATATCTATTGTGGGGAGTTCCCGACGCACTTGTCGTGAGAGTATTATAGGATTGCTGGGATCGTCTTCCACGCGCGTTGGGGGGTCCTTATCCACCTGCTCTGAAGCAGCATCTACGTTCGGTGCTGGAATTGCTATATGTACATGGGAAGGGGTGGTGCTGACCTATTGTATTTAGATCCGATCTACGTCTGAGAGTGTGATTCTACTTGGCGAGTCAGGGCCCTAACTATTTTCGGGTGGATCGTACATAGTGGGGGACCCCATACCTGCTGAGAAGCTCGTTGCTTGGTCGAGGTTCGATGATCGAGGACCGAGGTTCGCATATGGAGCTTCGAGGATGTAGGTTCGAGGCTCGAGGTTCAAGATTTGATCATCGAGGGTCGAGGTTCGAGGTTCGAGGATCGAGGGTCGAGGCTCGAGGTGGGTCGATGATCTAAGCTCGAGGATCGAGCATGCGACTCGAGGCTCGCTGATCGATCGAGTTGTGAGGGGAGGATCGGGGCTAGAGGGTTAGACGTTTGTTCACACAATCCCAAGTCCGAGACCGAGACGTCGAAATGCCCGAGTCGCACGAAAAAGTGGCACCCGCGTAACCATCACGCAGCCACGACCGCCGGCGAGGATTCTTGTGCGAGGGCGGCTGCGCGCGCCGCGGAATGCATCGCGCGGTTCGCCCGTTTTTTTTTTTTTTTTTTTTTTTTTTTTTTTGTTTTTTTTTATGGTTTTTTTCTTTTTTTTTTTTTTTTTTTTTTTTTTTTTTTTTTTTTTTTTTTTTTTTTTTTTGTTTTTTTTTTTTTTTTCTCATCTCGCAGGCGGCGCGAATGCCCGCGGGAATGGCATAGCGCGCTCGACTCGCAGGGGGGCGGCGTCCCGCGGTTGAGCGAAGGAGCGCTCTGTATGCGCCCGGGCGCAAGGAGCGCCCTTATCTATTATAGGCGCGCGCCTAGTGGCCGCCTCAGATCTGATTCTCGAGGTTCTTGATCTTCTCGGCCAAGTAGCTGATCATCTTATCCTGCGCGTCGATCTTCTTCTCAATCTTGCTCAGGTCCGTGTACAGGTCACTCAAGACAGCCTGCGCCTGGAACATCCTGCGGTGGCGCCGTTGTGCACTGGGGTAGATCTCAGCCACGGCCTGCTGGCCATTGTCGTGCTGCGTGTCGGAGAGCTGGTCCTTGCCACTGCCCGTCTGATCATCGTCGCCCTGGCCATCGTACTGCTGAGCCACGGCACGGTTGCCACTGCCCTGGTCGCCGTTGTCATGCTGCACGCTGGGCTGAGCGCTGCCGTGGTGCGTGGCACCGTCGTCGTGCTGGTCGTCCTGCTGCACGCTGTCCTGCTGCGCGCCATCGCCGTCCTGCTGCACGTGGTCCTGCTGCGCGCCGTCGCCGATCTGCTGCACGTTGTCCTGCTGCGCGCCGTCGCCGTCGCTGGGCTGCCCATGGGCGGACTTGCGCTGGGCCAGCATATTCTGCACAAGCCCGTAGTACCGCTCCTTGTCAGATGGAGACAACCGTTCCCAAATGGCGGGATCGATCCACCCAGTCTCTGCATCAATGCCGTCGACCCACATGTTGTCCACGAACGCCCGAGCGCCAGCGACGCCCCTGCACGCCAAGCTCGAGCGCTGCGCCATCGAGGCGGTCGGGGGGTAGGGCGCGCGGGGCGGCACTCGGGTCGGGCGCTCTGAAAGAGCGATCGAGGATTGCCTTCGAGAGAATCAGTTCTACGGACAGGGGGGGGGGTGCAATACAGAGCTGCTGATGCCTTCCCCCACATTCCCCCTCCCACGACCACCGCCGCCCCTCACAACCCCAGGCACGCGCATGTTGTTATCTCTGTTACATCCTCCCCCAAGTTACACATGGGTTCCGTCGCTGACGGTCGTCGTTGAAACGTGATCCGCAGAACAGTACACCATAGCGCATAGCAGCGCACTTGCTCGTGCCGCAGAGTACCCGACGCAGCAGCCACACAAAAGTTCACGAGTGCGCGACAGACGAATCAATGAATGCTCCGCGACACTTGCTGTCACGCAACATCCGATGCTGCAACCGAAGAGACCGAATGGCCTGCGCCGCTCGATCGTGCAGGAATCTCAGTCAGAGTCCTCGAAGACCACTGCATCTTCGATGGTGTACGTGATCTTATAACGTATCGAGCGTGTCGTGTTTGTATTGGAAGGGCCGTCATCAGACTGCATCATGTTGAACGTGTTCCGAGCAGATTCGGGCATGTCGGCGATCGCAGAATACGTGCGCGTGATGCTCCGCTTGCGCCTGTCGTCAACCGAAGGGGCAGCCTCCGCGGGCTCCGACGACATCCCTTCGCCCGCGTGCGAGCCAGAGGAAGCGTCGCCTGCAGGCGCGTCGCGTGCAGGAGCGTCGCCTGCAAGAGCGGCGGCGCTGACGCCAGGCGGCGGAGATATCGGCGACCCTGGTGGACTCTCCAGGGGCGACCCAGGGTCGCCTGCAGGGGCGACGCCTGACATCTCGCGCGCGCGCGCACGCGGCTTGAGTCGGTAAGAGGCGCGAGCGCCGACACGCAATGCAAGTTAGAGCAACAAATGACCGCGGACGTAACGGGATATGCTGCGAGCAATGTCACCGATGCAATGCGTTGGTATGCACGTACATGCATTTGTATGCGTATATGCCTGTATTTGTGTATGTATATCCGCAACCGTGCCGCGCGGCACGGAGTGGGCGTGTCCTCAGGTCCCGTGTACAAACCTCCGAGCCTCGGTCCTCAGTAAGGGGACCATAACCACAATTTCCAATTCTCTCTGGCCTTCCCGCGGTTCTCCTGGGGCTTCTCGCAGCTTCCCGCGTGGCGTTTTCGGGCCCAAGCGGGCCTCGCGACTGGCAACGAAGGCCCCGAGAGGCCCCGAATACACCCAATGATCGCTCCAAGACGCTCAATATGGCCCCAATACGGGCCAATATGCCGCACAGACCGCCCAAGAGGCCCCTAAGGGCCCTCCCAATTCCTCACGCTGCGCGTATCCCCACCAGCCCATCCAGAAGCAACGCCCAGGCGAGTTGACGTGATCAGGGACGTGCGGGAGCAAAGATGGGAGACAGCCGAACCGTGCGAATGAGGAATGAGGAGACGGGGGAGGCTGGATGGATAGATAAGGGAGTGGAGAGAAGGAATATGAATAGGAGGAGGAGGAGGATGAGGAGGAGGAAGGAGGGGCAGAAGGATGATGATGAGGAGGAGAGCAAGCAAAAGGGCCAAAGGACTTGTAGATGCCTTTCGGAGCCTCTTGGGATCTCTCTTGGGCGCTTCTTGGAGGCCTCTTGGGGCGCCTTGGGGGTCTCCTGGCGGTCCTGGGGGTCTATTGGGCGCCTTGGGTGCATCGGAGAGGCCTATGGGGTCCTCTTGGGGGCATCGTTGGGGCCTCTTGGTGGCTTTTGGGGTGGCCTCCTGTGGCAATCTTGGGGGCCTCTTGGGGCCGCATGGGCGCTTCTTGGGGCAATCTTGGAGGAGATATATAGAAAAAGAGGGGAGCTTTCATTAGCGTTGCCCCTCTAGAGCCTTTAAAATCGCATTATGGGGCCCTCTTGGGGCGCTCTTGGAGCGCTCTTGGAGCGCTCTTGGGCGCTCTTGGGGCTGTCTTGGGGCTCTCTAGGGCCCCTCTTGGGGCCCTCTTGTGCCCTCTTGGAGCAATGTTGAGGTCTCGGATGGCCATCGGAAGCGAAAAGGAGAGAAGCAGAACATCATTGATTTTCAGTAGGTTGTTGAAGGATTTTGGCTTATTGGGGAGCATCCTTGGGGAGCTATTTGGCCTTTTGGAGCCGTATTGGGGCGGTCACGGGGCATCTTGGACCATCTTCGGAGCCATCGTGGGGCATCTGAAGCTGTATTGAGCAATCGTGGAGCTCATCTTGGGCTCTCCGAGGCGCTCTTGGAGCAATCCTGGGCCATCTTGGACGCTCCAACCCCTCGTGGAACGCCCCGTCCAGGTCCAGGGGAGGGGGTGGGGGGGAGGGGTAAACCCCTCCCCGAAGGGGGAGAAGGAAGTTGGAAGAGGAAACTCCTTAAACCACCTACGCCCAGAGGGTTGGTGGGATTAAGATTGCCCCGAGATGCTAAAATTGTTGATTTTCCATTGTGTTTTTCAATGAGCTTTGCTTTCGCACCTTTTCTGCTTCCCGACGCTCTGAGACGGCCCAATAGCACCCCCAAGACGGCCCCAAGAAGCCCTAACTAAGACAGCCCCAAGACGACCCAAGACGGCCCCCAATACGGCACAAGAGGGCTCCAAGACGGCCCAAGAGGGCTCAATGACGGCACAAAGAGGGGCCCAAGAGGGCGTCAAAACAATTAAAACAATCAAGTGGTTCGCCCCCAGAAACCCCAGGGGGCCCCAAGAGTGCCCCAAGATGCCCCCAGGCCCTCCAATATGCCTCCAAGACGCCCCAAGCAGCCCCCAAGAAGCCACAAAAGACTATACCCCAAAACTGCCCCCAAGAGGCTTCAACACTGTCTTCCAGAGACCCCCGAAAGGCGTAACATGAGATCCAGACACCCATACATTCGGCACCACTTGATGCATATTGCCGACGTGCCTCTAAAGGGAATTTGTTTGCTAACACATTAGGCATAATGACGACGCGCCTCAGGTGGTACCCGATCGGAACTACTTGAGGCATACAACGGGCGTGCCTCAAGTCGTACTTATTCGATGCCACTTGAGGCATACTGCAGACATTCCCCCAGTGGCCCAGAATTTGAGATCGTCGCGCTTTCGGTCCGCCGCCGCTCCACGACGGCCCAAGAGCCTCCAACAACATCCACTGTCCACGAATCCAGGCACGGCGGCGGGATGGGCCGACGGCCACTAGATATACACGTATATTCAAATAAGGACTTATATATAATAGTTCACGCGCCAGGGCTGGTCGCCGCGGGTCCGCATCGAACAGTGCACGCGCCGCGGCTCGTCGCCGTGGCTCCGCCTCGGGACGCGGCTCGAAACAAGTGGTGCCGCCTGCATAACTCGCACATTCACGCACGAGAAAACAGCGAGTGTCATCACTCAAGTTCCCAATCATCAGTATGCGCGGAGATAAAAACAATGTGGATGTGCTAAGCTAACACAATGATAAGCACGATGCGCGAATATATACAGCGTCAAGGTATGGTGTGCAACGATAGAAACATATGTAAGGCAATATATGGCGCTCACAAGTATATGCGTGAATAAGGAAGCGCCACGATCGAGGGCGCGAAGATAAAAGCACCGCCGCCGTCACCAATTGACGCGGCGGCCCAGTTCCGGAACCGCGCCCCCGCGGGCCAAGTCGCACCCCCCGTCTTAATATCGGTTCATTTGTTTAGGCAAATATTGTTATAATATTGATAACAACGTTACCCTGTAGCCATATTTTGGCTCAAGACGGGGCCATGGCCGAGCCTCCCCGCCCGTCGCAGAGGGCCAGGCCGTCATCGGCCGCGTCCACGGCTCGCCCGCGGGAGCCCCAGCGCGCGGCCCCGCGCCCGACGGCGAGCCCATGCGCAGCAGGAGAGCCCGCCTCGCCCCAGCAGGAGCCCCCGATGGTCACCATCACAAAGGAGGAGTACGACAGGCTGCACGCCGTGGCAGCCAGCAGCGGGATCAGGGAGCATCAGGAGCCCGCACCGCGCCTGCTGGCTGGCCCCAAGTGGGGCTGGCACCATGGCCCCGCCGACGCCGTGGACAGCGCCGCCCCGCCCGCCTGCGCCCCGTGGCCGAAGGCGAAGCCGATGCCAGGTCGACGGGCTGGAGGCGGCCAGAGTGGCACGGCCAGTGCCGCGGCGACAGCAGACAGTTTTGTGGCGACACCACCGAAGCCGAAGTGGGCTAGTGGAGGTGGCCGTGAGGACAGCAAGCCGACGGAGGAGCACGACCCGGGCGGCGCAGCCGAGTACTGCGAGTACGACGGGGTGGCGGCGCAGCCGAGTACTGCGAGTACGACTGGCGACTGTGGCGGCGAGGTCGAGCCGAACGTTGGCGACGCTGTCGAAGGCAGTGGCGGCGAGTACAGCAGTGGCGACGGTGGCGTGCACAGCAGTGGCGGCGAGTACAGCAGTGGCGGCGAGTGCAGCAGTGGCGGCAGTGGCGCAGCGAGTACAGCAGTGTACGACACGTGCGAGCACAGCGGCGAGTACAGCAGCGGGGCGCTCACGGCTGGGGCGCGGGCGACACGGCCCACGGGCGCCGAGTACGACGACCACGGCTGGGACGAGGGCGGCACATCCCACAAGCGCCGTCGTCAGCACAGCATGGACGACGATGCCAAGGTGCCGTGGCTCAAACAGCAGCAGAGCAAGGTGGAGGAGTTGCTCAGCGATGCGGGCGTCATCGTCATGAAGGCGGTGCAGCACGCAGGCGAGGAGCACGTGGCCCCAGTGCTGCTGGAAGACGAAGTGTCGGGGATTCCACCTACCGTTCGGACGGAGAAGATGAAGCGAGGTGGACGACACGTCAGGATCGCGAGGCTCATGGCCAAGCATGTTGCCAATGGTGGCGACCTGAATGCAGTGAGACAGTCGGCCGACCGCAACGTGCACAAGTACATCGAGTGGTTGTTCCAGAATCACTGGAATGAGTTCGAAGAATTCGGCTCAGCACAGGGTGTGTGGGACTGCCTTCGCTGGGGCGCTTCTTGAAACCCTTGTGCCTCTCTCATCCTTGCCTCCCGCCGTCGACGCCGCCCTCGTCCTTGGCATCGCCATCGTCGTCGTCATTGGCGGTCGCGCGTAAGCTGCCCGCGTAAGGTCGCGCGGGGGCGCACTCGTTTGCACACGGCGTGTCGCGTCGACTGTTTGCGGATGCCATCGCGTGAGGTCGCGCGCCGTCGTCTGTTCAACATCGCGTCGTCGTCGGCGGCGGCGGCGTCGTCGTCGCTCGTCGGCAACGCCCCCCCCCACTCGCCGTCGCCGCCGTCGTCGTCGTCGCCGTCGTCGGTGGCGTCGTCTGCGTCGTCGTCGTCGTCGCCGCCATCGCCGTCGTCGCCACCCCCATCTCCCAGAACAGCCCCTCAGACCCGTCCAGGAGTCCAGCCACACAAGAGTTCCCGAGCCGTTCCCAGCTGTGGTGACGAGGCCCACCCGACGGCCAGAACACTTCGAGCATCGGTCCGATTGGACTCGCGAAACCACCCTGGAGGGGCGGGGGCATGGCCGCTGGCATGAACCGAACCACGATCCTCGAGGATCGCAGGGCGATCAAATCCAGATGTCGATCTGCAAATCTGCAGATCGACATCGATGTCGATCTGCAGATTTGCAGATCGACATTTGCATCAATACTAAAACCAACACAATGCAAATGTCGATCTGCAAATCTGCAGATCGACATCGATGTCGATCTGCAAATCTGCAGATCGACATCGATGTCGATCTGCAGATTTGCAGATCGACATCTGGAGGCAACTGGTTCGGTACGTGCTGGCACACGCGCATCTGGTCATGTTTGGCGCTCTCGCGCATCGTTCTGTCATCATTTTCAGCGCCCCATCGCACTCGCATCTCGCCTCTCGCACTGCCCCTCATCGCACATCCTTCATCGCATCATGAGTGTTGTGGGCTGCGCCCTGACCGCCGTCACGGGGCCCCAGGTGTGCCCCGCGGGGGGGGGGGGGGTATGTGTCAACCATCCGATATATCACCTCTCGAAACGCTCCATCAATGGTCCCGAATTGCCCCCGAGCTACCCATATTGGCGTAAAACGCAGCCGCCACCACCAATGGCCGTGCGCTGCTTCCGCGGTGGCCGTGTCAGTGACAACTGCGTGCGTGGTGTGACGTGCCGTGTAGTGCCGTGCGCGTGCAAACGTTTGGTGGGGATGTCTCGGGCGTCGTGGGATGCCTTGAGTGCGTTTGGGGCGTCTTGGGGCGCCTTGGACATCTTGGGCGTCTTGGGGCGTCTTGGGGCGTCTTGGGCGTCTTGGGGCGTCTTGGGGCGTATTCGTGGACGTATTGGGGCGTCTTGGGGCGTCATGGGGGCGTCTTGGGCGTCTTTGGCGTCTTGGGCATGCTAGTATCGATGACAGCTCGTAAGCTCGACAAATCTTGGGGCGTCTTGGTCGCCCACAGTCCGTATCCATTTTGGCTCGAGCCGAGCGTGGCTGTTACGCCATGTCTCGGCGCGACAACGCGCCCGCCGCGTGCCCCCCGTGCCGCGCATCTGTGCGCGCGGCGGCACGCCTGGTCGCGGCGATGGCCACATACTTGGTGGTGGTTCCGCCTAACGTGGCGGTGCAGCATCACGTGCCACTAGGCGCGTACGTGGCGGTGCAGCCTAACGTGGTATTGCAGCCTCCCGTGGCGGTGGTGCAGCCTACCGCGGCGGTGCAGCAGCCTAACGTGGCGGTGCAGCAGCCTAACGTGGCGGTGCAGCATCACGTGCCACTAGGCGCGTACGTGGCGGCGCAGCCTACGGCGACGGCGGGCCCCAGCTCGGCGCCAGCGCCAGGCGCGTACGTCGTGCAGCCTCCTGCTGCTGAGGGCGACGTGCGCACGGCAAAGCGGCAGAAGCACGGCGCGGACAGCAGCTGGCGCTGGCAGCGCCACAGCCACTATGGCACGTACACCGAGGGCAGCGACAACGAGGACGAGTACCCGCGCGGCGAGCGCGGCTGGAGGATTTCGGACGAGAAGTGGGAGCGCGAGGACGAGCGGCAGCCTGGCGAGTACGGCAGTGGCGGCGAGTACAGCTGTGGCGACGGTGGCGTGCACAGCAGTGGCGGCGAGTACGGCAGTGGCGCGCACGGCCGTGACGACGGTGGCGACTATGGCACGGCCGACGAGGACGCGCACGGCGCGGTCGACTCCAATACGTGGCCATGGTACGCACAGGCAGCCTTCAAGCGGGCTCGGGGCGGTGGCCGCAAGACGCATGCTACGGCGGACTACTACGATCGCGAGAAGGGCTCGGGCCACGGCAGCCGTGGCGCGGGCAGAGGCGGCAGCTACCAGGCCGCAGACCAGCGCGACGCCAGCTCCTACCATGCCAGTCGCGCGCACACAGGCCACTGGCGAGATGGCGCGGCTGACGGCTGGTGGGACACGGACAAGGACGGCTGGAAGAACAATGACGGCTGGAAGGACACGGACAAGGACGGCTGGTGGGACAAGAGCACGTACGGCTCGAACGCCAGGGGCACTGACGACAGGACGCCCACGGACGAGGCGAATGGCGCAAAGTATTGGGACAAGGACTACTGGATTGCAAAGGACAATGGCGGTGGGAATGGCAGGCGCACGTACGGCTCGAAGGCCAAGGGCACTGGCGGCAGTACGCCCGCAGACGAGGCTAACGGCAAGAGCACCAAGGACACCAAGAAGACAGGCTCGGCTGCCAGATCGAGGGGCACGGGTTCAACAGGCCCGGGCGGCAGCAGCACGCACCTGACGGGCAAGGGCGGGACCACGGGCGCGACGTGCACGGTCGCGAAGAACAATATCGCCGTGGATATCGACGTCGAGGCCAAGAAGATCGAGCACAAGCTGGAGGAGCTCAACATCGTTGCCTTCCGCGACTTGGACTTTTACGACTCCACGCTGAACGGCTCCGCCGCCGTCGCCGTCGCCGACGAGCTGGATGCGATGATGTCTATGGAGGACGGCCTGGACGTGGGCGCGCTGGACCAGGTGAGGCGGGTCACTGGCGCGTGCCACCATCACCGCCGAGGTGTGTCCATGACCCGTATGAGGTGAGATAGGGCGGGAACGACGATACTGACGATGACGAGGATGACTACGACGTTGTGGGCAGGGTGGGGGAGGGGGTGACGATATGGGACGCTGGCGCGGATGATGATGCCGATGACGGCTGTGGTGAGTGGGGGGAGGGGGGGGGATTCGGGGGTAAGGATGGCGGCGAGGGGAACTACGGTTTGTGGCATGCACCTTGGCGGTGGCGGGGGCGCGTCGCACCGCGACCTTTATAGGTCGTGAAGGACTACGGGTGCTTCGGCAGGGACCGCCACGCCAGGCTCGCGCGGATCATGGCCAGGCACGTGGCCGCGGGCGGCGAGATCCATGAGCTGTACGACGCGGCCGACGACGAGATGTTAGCCTACCTCGAGTGGAGCTTCTACAAGTTCTGGGGCCAGTTCACGGATGCGGGTGGCGGGCACGCCTGGCGCATTTTCACGCTCTGCCGCGCGAGCAGCGCGGCTACTGCTTGAGAAAAAACCGTCAATCAAATCATTTGCGCGCTTGTGCATTGAGTTGCATTGCACTGTCAACATCAATCACCAAAACCAACAGCACACACACACCAACAACACACCATGATTTGCATTGAGTTGAATTGCATGCGATTGCCGATAGCATGATTGCATGATAAAGCCATAATAGCACCAACAAATACACTCACCAGCCAACGCGTGAGTTGCACTGAGTTGCACTGAGTTGCTTCGGCGCACGGCGCCAGCTTCACGCGCGCGCGGCGCCGACCATGATAGCTGCACTGCGCCCGAGCTGATACAACCGCGCACGTTCTACTTCATAGCTTCCCCCATAGTGTGATAGTCGGCGCCTTGCACCGCGCGCCACGCATACATGTAATAGGTGGTGCTGCGCAGCAGAATCTAGCTTACGCGTGCAAGGTCGCAGGGTTTCATGACCTGGCTAATCTTGAGGGCATGCGAGGGTCGTGCGATTCTGTTTGGTTCCAGTCGTGACTGCGCGCGCGCATTTCAGAAATGCCTGATTGGGATCACGCACGCCCACAGATGCCGCGTGCCATGCCAAATTTGCCGCACGAGTACGTGGTAACGTACATTGTGCCCACGCCAATCCAGGGCCCTCTAGCTAAACCCCCTGAATCGCGGGCATGACGCACCTGCCTCTCGCCTCCCCCCCACCCTCAATCCGCAGCCCCCCCTGTTAGTATCCCTTCTCACCGTCCTCATCCCTACTCGTCTGTGGGGCCTTATGTATGGTGGAGTTTGCTGCGCTGCATGCGTTGCACTTGCAGGGAGAACCATTGGGGGTGGTGAGGAACCATGGGGCAGAGGGCAGAACGCGGGCGGGGGCGGCAAGCGGTGGTGCGATGGGCGAGGGCACGGGGGGGCATGGTGCGACCGCGCACAGCCGTCTCGCCCGAGACACATCGGGACTGCGCGACTGCTATCATGACACACAGCCGTCTCGCCCGAGACACCGTCACGCGCGCGACTGCGACTGCTATCATGCCGCCGCAGCATCCGTTTGAACCGCCGCCTAATTACTCGCCGCGGCATGGGGGCAACCGCCCGCCGCCATATCAACGACCGCCCGCCCATCCTCCAATCCAGATTCATCCGCGTCCGAAAGCCAGAGCGCCGTCGCCCGCGATCCTGCAGCTGCGACCGAAAGCGAACCCCGCTTCGCGGGATTCCGCTGCATGGCATGCCTCAGATGCTTCGGCGGCGACCGAGGTCGCGCAGGCAGTGGCGTCGGCGGCCGATACCTCGGCAGGGCCCGATGCCGCGGAGGCAGATGCCGCGGGCGAGCCGAGCCCATCCTCAAGCGATGCCGAGCTTGACGAGCTGCGGATGAGGCTTGACGATCTCGCCATGGAGGAGGAGACTGCGGTCGCGGCCTGGCGCAGGGTTGCGGCGGCCCGTGCTCGGTTTGAGGTCGCCGACACTGGCACGTTTATTCCACGCATGCGGGCCTTGGAGGCAGCTTGGATCGAGCGCGATGCCGCCGCCGATCGCTTGAATGCGGCGATCAGCGCGCTCGAGCTCGCGCGCGAGAGGGCCTTCATGTCCCGCGAGGAAACCATTGCGATGGGCGAGGAGCTCAAGGCCGCGGAGGAGGCGGCGAAACTGGTGTGGTGGGGACCTAAAGACCCAACCGTCAGCAGCTGCGAGCGTTGCATTGTGGAGGAATGCATGGTGGAGGGGTTGCGCGAACGGGGTGTGTCGATCTGGTCGGGGTGGCAACGTGCTCCGCGTTTTCGCTGGCGCGGCGGGGCGTCGCTCGAGGCGCGCGCGCCGCTCGCCGTTCGCCGATCGGGATGTGTGCGCACACCTCCTCAACGCACTAATCGGCGTCCGCGGATTGGCTCGCGAGCCGATCGGCGTTCCGTTGCAGCATTATGCGGCTGCGTGCAGACCGCGACGGCTTGCGCTGTCGTGGTCGGCACCTCTGCGCTGAGGCTGGTGTTTGTGTGGTTTCTAAATAATGCATCTGGGACTAGCGTCCGCTTCGCATGTATATTTAATCCCACCAGCCCTCTGGTCGTAGGTGGTTTAAGGAGTTTCCTCTTCCAACCTCCTTCTTCTCCTTCGGGGAGGGGTTTACCCCTCCCCCTACCCCCTCCCCTGGACCTGGACGGGGCGTTCCGCGAGAGGTTGGGATGGCTCCAAGAGCGCTTCGGAGAGCCCAAGATGAGCTCCAAGATGGCTCAAGATAGCCTTATATGCCTCAATATGGCGACGAAGATTGTCCAAGAGGCCCCAAGACCGCTCCTAGATAGCACCAATAGGCCAAACAGCTCCCCGAGAAGCCCCCCCACGCGGCCAAAATCTTCAAAAAGCGTAAGGAACACTAATGAGTTTCGGCTTCTCGCCTTTTCGCTTCCGATGGCCATCCGATGCCTCAAGATGGCCCCAAGAGGGCCCAGAGCCCCAACAGGGGCCCAAGAGAGCCCCAAGACGGCCCCAGGAGCGCCCACGAGCGCCCCAAGAGCGCCCCAAGAGGGGTCCAGGATGCGATTTTAGAAGCTCTGGAGGGGCAACGCTAACTAAAGCCCCCCTCTTCTTTGCTCGACCTCCTTCAAGATGACCCCAAGAGGCGCCCAGGATGCCCCCCATAGGCCCCCAAGGTGGCCCCAGGAGGCCCCCAAAAAGCCCCAAGATGCTCCAAGATGCCCCTAAGAGGCCCCCAAGAGGACCGCAGAGGCACCCCCGAGGCACCCAATACGCCCAAGAGACCCCCAGGACCGCCCTAGGAGACCCCAAAGGCGCCCCAAGATGCACCCAATATGCGCCCAATATATATCCCCAGAGGCTCCGAGAGGCATCTAAAAGACCTTCGGCCCTTTTGCTCGCCCTCCCCCTCCTGCTCATCCTTCCTCCTCCTCCTCCTCATCCTTCTGATCCTCATCCTTCTCCTCCTCATCCTCCTCCTGTTCATCTTCCTTCTCCCCACTCCCTCATCCATCCATCCAGCCTCCTCCGTCTCCTCCTCCCTCCTTCGCGCGGTTCGGCTGTCCCCCTCTGTGCTCCCGCGCTTCCCTGATCACCTCAGCTCGCATGGGCGTTGTTTCTGGGTGGGCTGGTGGGGATACGCGAAGCGTCTAGATGCGCATGTGCAATGTGCTATGTTCCACACGAATTCGTACACATCCAGTTCACACAACTGTTACACGTGCACACGGAGTACACATACATACGCGTTTATGCATACAAATTTGTGTCTACGACGCCATGGTGTTACACATCGCAAATTCACCGCTAATCAACACACATGTACGCGGTTAAACGCTCGTGCAGCATACAATTCATACGTATATAATGTACCACAAGCCGCATGCAGCGTTACGCCTAAGCCTACATGCATGTAGATCAGAACGCCCCGCGTCGACCCGAACAGCTTTGAAGCATTGCCCACGATATATGTAGCAAACAAGCCTGTCACATTCGCGGGCGCGAATGTGCAATGTTTCGCACTGCGACCCAGAAGAGTGGAGCCCCTCCTCTCCTCTCCCCCCCCCCCTCGCGGGGCCAATGATCGCCTCCCGTCTCTCCCGCCCGTCAGGTGGTCGACCTTCGGGTCTTGCCCTCTGGGCTCCACCTGACGGGAATGGGGGAGATGGGGGGGGGGGGGCTGATGATTGGCCTCGCCTTCCGAAGCCGCGGGCTGCTGACAATCGCTGTTCCCCGAGTGTTTTCACAGTTCAGAGGCTCCTTATTGCCCTCGTGGTGCAGGGCAGCCCCTAAGCCCCCCATCACAGGGCGCTGCAGACTGCATGCGGGCCCCACCCCCCCCCGCCCCCCCTCAGCATATGTAGCTGATCCCTAAACAGTAGGCCCTCAGGGTAAAGTTAGAACGCCAGCAGCCATGCAGCAAACTTTACAATTGTATGCGTGCTGGTCAGAATGACCCGCGCGCCTTTTTGACGTCCTGACTTGTGGAACATTGCCCCTCAGAGCATTGACTGGTTGATATATATATATATATATATGGATGCCGTACTCGTGCGCTTTTTTTCCGATTGCCCAGCGGCAGACAACGTGCCAAGGAAGCCTCGCGCCGAGACAAGGCGGTGGAGGCCCAACCGTGTCCCCAGGGCAGGGGGGCTCCGACGCAGGCCGAAAAAGGCCCACATCCCAAAGATGAGTTGGACACTCCCGACAATTCAGTAGATCGAGAATCCCAAAGGGAGGGGGGACCATCCCAAACGCACACATGTTTTCACCCTCCCCCGACATCTCAACATTGCAAGTCGCCCACACGTATAATACAGCACGTAACTATATCAAAGGCAGATCGGCCATCGCAGAAACAGTCCTTCCCAACAAAACCTGTACGCTCACCCCAACCGAAAACCTTTCCCGAATAGACTCCTCCCATCATGTGGGTAGCCCCCGCCCACCCCCGACCCCCCCCAAACTCCTTGGGCTTGGAGGCTCTTCGCGTCACGATGACGTCCGCACGCACCGACCTATACCGACATACCGCTGCAACGCGTGCAACGCATTGCAAATGCTGCGCGAGCGCAAACCACAACCCCCACTCACGGGGCCGCCTCCACCAGCCCGCGCTTGATGGCGTCCTGCAGGAACGCGACCACGGCGTTGTACGCCTGCTTCTCAGAAGACACGTTGCGATGGTCGAACTTCCTTTTAACCTTGTTGCATCCGTCAAGCAAGACGCCATGCGGTAGCTTTGCCGTCCATTTTGACTCAGACCTGCATTTAAACAGCCAGCAGCCATTGGGCTTCTTGAACGACCCCAGCTCGACGGCGTTGCAACTGCTGCCACTGCTGCGCGTATAGCGTGGGATCACCCCTTTGAGTGCACGGCTGCATGTGTGCTTCACCTTGGGCCGAATCGTGGGCTTGAGCATCTTCATGAGGCACGCGGCGCAATGTGCTGGGGCTGGCCCCGCCGCCTCCGTCGCTGACGCCTCCTTCGCCGCCGCCTCCTGAGCTTGCTGCGCCGCCCGCTGCGCCGCCTCCTCCTTCTTTGCCTCCTCGGCAGCCCTGCTCTCGAATATGCCCTTCATGAGCGAACATCCCCGAGTCCACCGCTCCTGCCGCGCTTCCCTCATCCACCGTGCCGAATCCCATCGCCGCACAGTCGCACTGCTTAAGCTGCTCGAGCTCGAGCTCTTCGAGCTCGAGCTCGACGAACTCGTCGAGCGGGAGCGGCATCTCGAGCCCGATCTCACCATGGCGGCCCGAGGGACCGATTGCAACATGTAATATGCACAAGTGCAAACAGTTGGCCGCCGATGTCGCAACCGATGTTTGAGGCAAAATAGCCGCGGGCGGATGATCTGCCACCCAGTCAGGCGCTGATGGCACTGCGTAGATCGCACCACATATTATTCCCACAGCCCAGCGTAGCGTGACATCAACGTTATCACACTCGCTCGCATAACATAGCACGGCATCGCATTCATCATTGGCGTAGCACGTTGACACGCGTAGCATAGCGCAGCATATCAGGTATTATGTCGTTGCTGCGGCTGGTGGCGCCCCAGGGCGCGCATGCACGTGTGCAACTCTGCGCTTGCAAATCATGTGCACCACAGCGTTTGCCACAAGCGGTTATTATCGGAAATATGACACCCAGTAGCTCTGATACGCTCGATCGTGCTTCATAGCGATAGCATGTTGGCCCGATGTATCCCAAACCATTGGCGCGCGCGATCGCATGCATTAGATGCGCAAAGATAAAGGTGCAAAGGTAACCAGTCGCGAAGAGTGAATGCACGCCCCTAACACACGACCCACACATCCCTAAAGCATGGTCATTGGAACAACACTAAGTTAACACACAGCCCCTAAAACATCTCTAAAGCACGGTCCTGAAACTTCCCTAAAACACTGCCCCTGAAACATCACTAAGGTAAAACGCAGCCCCCAAAATATTACTGAAGCACCGCCCCTGAAACGTCCCTATAGGGCACGGCCCCTGCAGCATCCCTAAGGTAAAACACAGCCCCTAAAACATCACTAAATCAAGGCCACTGACACATCCCTAAAGGACGGCCCCTGCAGCACCCCTAAGTTAAAACACAGCCCCCAAAACATCCCTAAAGCATTGCCCATGGAACATCCTTAGCACGGCCCACTGGAACAACCCTACAAGGTAAAACACAGCCCCCAAAACATCCGCAAATCACTGCCACTGAAACTTCGCTAAATCACAGACGCAGCCACTAAAACATCATTAAATCATTTAGCCTGAATCATCACTCAAGCACGGCCCTGAAACATCCCTTAGGTGAAGCACAACCCCCATAACACACCACTAAAGCACGGCCCCTGAAACTTCCCTAAAGCACGGCCCCTGAAATGCCCATAAGGTAAAGCACAGCACATAAAACATCACTAAATCACGGCCCCTGAAACATCTATATAAAGCACAGCCTCTGGAACATCCCTAAAGTGAAACACAACCCCAACACATAACTAAAGCACGGCTCCTGAGCCATCCCTAAAGCACTGCCCCTTCAACATCTATGCTGTGAAGCGCAGCCCCTTAACCACCCCAAAGCACAACCCCCTGGTGGTGGGGCGGGGTGTGCGTGTGTGTGTGTGGTGGGGGGGGGTGGGGGGGGGGGGGGGGGGGGGGGGGAGAGGGGAGAGGGCGGGGGGGAGCGGGAGTTGGCGCGGGAGGGGGGAGGGGAGGATGGAGATGGTTGTGGTGGTGGTGGTAGGTGGGTGGGGGGTGGGTGGGGTGGGTGGTGGGGGGTTGGGGAGGGGGTGGTGGTGTGTTGGGTGTGTGTTGTGTGTGTGGTGTGTGTGTGTGTGCGTTCTGTGTGTGTGTGTGTGTTGTGTGTGGTGCGTGTGTGTGTGTGTGTGTGTGTGTGTGTGTGTGTGTGTGTTGTGTTGTGTGTGTGTTGGTGTTTGGTGTGTGTGTGTGTGTGTTGTGTGTGTGTGTGTGTTGGTGTTCGTGTGTGTGTGTGTGTGTGTGGTGTGTGTGTGGGTGTCTGTGTGCGTGTGTGTGTGTGTGTGTGTTGGGGGGGGGGGGGGGGGGGGGAGAGAGGGCGAGGGTGGTATGGGTGAGTTGGTGGCGTGGGTGGGTGGGGCCATTCCCACCAGCCCTCTGGGCGTAGGTGGTTTAGGGAGTTTCCTCTTCCAACCTCCTTCTTCCCCTTCGGGGAGGGGTTTACCCCCCCCCCTACGCCCTAGGGTATTTTTTCGCCCAAGACGGCTCCATAGCGCCTCGGAGAGCCCAAGATGAGCTCCAAGGTGGCCCAAGATAGCCGAAGATGCCTCAATATGGCTCAAGAGGTCCCAAGACCGCTCCATGATAACCCCAAGAGGCCAGATAGCTCCCCAAGGAGCCACCCCCCAATATGCCAAAATCGTTCAAAAACTTAAGGAAACACATTATTTTCTGCTTCTCGCTTTTTCGCTTCCGATTGCCATCCGAGGCTTCAATATAGCCCCAAAAGAGCCCAAAAGGGCCTTAAGATGAGCCCACGAGAGCCCCAAGACGGCCCCAAGAGCGCCCAAGAGCGCTCCAAGAGCGCCCCAAGAGGGGCCCAAGAGGCGATTCTGGGGGCTCTAGAGGGGCAAGGCTTGATCGATCTCCTTCAAGATGAGGCGCTCCTAGGAGGCCCCCAGAGGCGCCAAGATGGCCCCAAGATGGCCCCAAGCGGCTCTCAAGAGGCCTCCGAGAAGCGCCCAAGTGATATCCCAAGAGGCTCCGAGATGCATCCACAATACCTGTGGCCATTTCGCTCGCCCTTCGCCTCCTCCTCCTCCTCCTCCTCCTTCTCCTGCTCCTCCGTCCTCCGTCCTCCGTCCTCCGTCCTCCTCCTCCTCCTCCTCCTCCTCCTCCCCCTCCTCCTATTCATCATCCTTCTCCCCACTCCCTCATCCATCCATCCAGCATCCTCCGTCTCCTCCTTCCTCCTTCGCACGGTTCGGCTGTCCCCCTCCTTGCTCCTGCACTTCCCTGATCACCTCTACTCGCCTGGGCGTTGTTTCTGGATGGGCTGGTGGAGATACGCGAAGCGTCTAGAATTGTGCGTGCGGCCATGCTGGGGGCATTGGTGTGTGCAGCCTGGTTGGGGGAATTTGTGTGTGCAGCCAAGCTGGGGGCATTTGTGCGTGCAGCCTGGCTCGGGGCATTTCTGCGTGCATGGAACACTGCCTCACGAGTTTTCTCTTCCACCTCCACCCCCCATCATCCAGAGGGGAAGAGGGGGGAGGAGGGAGGGGAGGGGGGAGGGGGAGAGGGGGGAGACGGGGGCGGTGGCTTGTAAGTCTATGTTCCAATCAGAGCCCACGAGTATCCATCATACGGCTGACATACTAAAACGTCTTCTCATCACAGTATAGGCGAATGAGGCGAGATGACGCGGGGTGCTGCTGAGGGCTACATACAGGATTGTAACATCGCACCAGGTGCGTCGGCCGACCCTCAGTGAGTTCGAGATGCTGGAACGCTCGCAGAGAGGGACGCTGCCCTGAGGCCATGGATCGGGGAATGTGAAAAAGGGGAGGGCGGGTGGACAAGGATTACAAGGAGGATGCAGGAGAGAAACGATGGTGACAACACCAAGCCCTCACCCCCCAGTGCAGCAAGCACTTATAAAATTCTTGACGCTTTGCGTATCCCCACCTGCCCATCCAGAAACGATGTCCCCTCTGTCGGGAGAAGGAATGACGGGACGCACATAGACAGCGCGAGCGTGTGACTGGTCATGCTGCCGCTGCGGTTGCTGGTGATGCGCGTGCTGCTGGTGCTGGTGCTGATGTTGGTTATCTTGCTGCTGGTGCTGCTGCTGGTGCTGCTGGTGGTGGTGGTGCTGCTGATGCTGCTGTGCTGCTGGAGCTGCCGCTGGTGCTACTGTTGATGGTGATTGTGCTGTTGTTGGTGCTGCTGCTGATGGCGCGGCTTCTCGTTCTGATGGTCCTGCTGCTGGTGTTGCGGGTGCTGCTGCTACTGGTGCTACTGCTGGTGCTGCTGATGGTGTCGCTGATGGTGCTGCTGGTGACGGCGGCGGTGCTGCTGGTGCTGCCGCCGCTGCTAGTGCTGTGGCTGGTGGTTGCGGTGCTGCTGCTGCTGGCGCTGCTGATGCTGGTGCGGGCAGTGATGGTGGGAGCAAATTAGGTTAACGACCGCCTCGGGAGCGCGTTCTCGATCGGATTTTTGGAGAGGTTGCCCTCTTGGGGCACTATTGCGGGTCTCTTTTGGTAGATCTTGGGGCCCTCGTAGACATCTTGGGGCCGTCTTGCCTATGCTGTTCAAAAAGAAAAGGGCCATTCGGATCCCACCCCCCCACCCCCCCCATCAGAGGCTCAGAAAGGGCGCCCTGAGGCACTCACGGGCCGTCCTTGGAGTGCTGGCGCTCTGGCTGTTTGGGGTTCCATTGTGGAAATCGTGAGGTATCAAGAGCCAATGGAAAGCGATACGACCAGAATGCAATGACAGACATGTGTTATTTAGGTGTTGGAATTGCTTTTTCCGATGGCTCGAATGCCACTTGGAATCATCTTGGGGCCGTAGCTTGGACAATCTAGAATCTTGGATGCGAATTCCAATTAAGCTCTCTGAGGCCACCGCAACCTTGGGCCGAAAATTGACAATCTGCCCCCTTCCCTCCCACCCACCTACCTCCTCCCCCCCCCTTCCCACCCCCCGCCCCCGCCCGCCATCACCCCGCCCACCCGCCCACCCGCGCACGCACAACACACACGCACACCACAACGCATACACGCACATCTACACACTTTTCCCCGAGGAGCGCACCGTGCTTCACGCGCGAGACACACCTACACACACCCCTTCCCTCCCCCCCGCCCCAGACCCAAGGGGCGTTGTATAGGGGCACACACACGCGCGCACACCGCGCACCTCCCCCACCCATCCCCGAGCAAGTGAAGGAGGAAGCTGTGGCGGAGAGAAGGAAAATTACGCTAAACCACCGCAGCCCAAAATGGCTCGCGGGATGATCTGACGCCTAGCAGGGCAAACGTGACTTATCGATTGTTAACTCGCGCGCGCGCGACATTTGTGGGCGCTGGCGCGTGCGCCTGCATGTGAATAACATATGTGCTTGTCATGACATGCCATTCTAGTTATGGGCACTGATCTCGAGCGCGCGCGCTTCCATGACATATTTCCCTCAAGCAATCGAGTCATTCACGCTGTATGCTAGGTACAGAGTAAGATTTGAGAATGTCCACTCCTACCAAGCTCATCGCGGAGCTGGCCAACCTCCCCAAGTTCTTTGAGGAGCAGAAGCAGTGCAACCTCGACTCGGATGCCATGTCTGAGTTGATGCGCGCGCAGGCAACGTGCATCAGCGCAAAGATCAGGTCGCTCATTGAGTGCGACTTACGACCCGCAACGGAGTTGACTAAGGCCGTCCACGGCGTCGGGTGGGACAAGGAGACAACGGCTAAGTTGGCTACGCTGGTGAACGAGATGAAGAACAAGCTCGAGGATGGGAACCCTAACGCAAGGCGGCCGAACCAAAAGTGCTCATCATTCAACATGTACTTGACTGATATCGAGTACACGATCCTCGCGGACAGCATGACGCCTTGGTCTGCTAAGTTCGCAACTGTGAAAAAGAGGTGCCTCTTCACCGGGCTCCTCCTGCCGAGTGAGAAGACGAAAGGGCACATCTTGGAGTGCATCTATGTGGCCAACGGGCTGCCGCTGGAGAAGGGGAAAGATTGGTTCGCCCATTTGAATAACATCAAGGAGGCGCTTGCGCCGCTGGGCACTGTCAAGTACCCATTTGAGTTTATGACAGAGTTTCCGCTTTCGCACAAGGATCTCCCGAGTGAAACCTACAAGCATGCATACGAGACGGACCCGCCGTCGATGAAGGAGTACCGCGAGCTGACGTTCGGAACAGTCCGACAGAGCTCGACCGCCGATAAGCGCGCGCATACGGGAGCTGAAGAAGCGGAGTCGCAGCTGGCCCTCAATAAGAAGAGCCCGCCCATGCTGAACCTGTGCGCTCCATCCGCAACCGACCCCAATCAGTTCATGGCGGAAGCCTGCAGGCAGATCGGCGCCCAGATGCTCCTGCAGGGCATGATGGAGGGTCTCCCTAGCACGAGTGCAGGCATGGACCCGTATAACATGCTGCAGTGCTTCCGTTCTTCCGCCGACGCGGGCGCGTCGTCGGCCTCGCACCTGCCCGAGCCGAAGGGCAGCCGCTCCGCCGCCGAGCCCACTGGAGCGGCCGAGCCCAAGGCTGGCGTCCGCGCCGACGACAGCGCTGGAACATTCCCCATGCCTCCCCCAGCTGTCGACGAGAAGGCTGGCGCCTGCGCCGACGACAGCGATGCGAGCGAGGAATCTGCTGCGGAGCGCTTGCGCACGAAGGCGACAGGCAAGGGCAAAGCGGCTGGCCGCATGCCGCGCCCCGCAGCTTCGGCCTCCGCTGCAAAGCGCCCCGCATCGGCCGCCCCTTGCGACGCCGATCCGCCACCGATGAAGAAGGCGAAAGAGGCCAAGAAGGGCGGCGTCACAGAGAGTGATTTGCCAAAGGGCTTCAAGCTCAATCTGAAGGAGTTTCTCTCCAAGAGTGTCGCAGCAAAATACCCGTCCAAGGGCGCATGCACCTCCAAGCTATACGCGGAGGGTGGGAAGCAGGCCAGGGATAAACAATTGAGCTCGGACGATGTGAAGCTCGCCCAGAAGGTCGCGTACAGCATTGGCTCATCTTTCTGGGCCAACTGTGGCTTGTAGGGGCGTGTGCGCCGTTGCAGGAGCTCGCAGCGCTAAATACTAGGCAACGATTGCATTCGTGCACGCGGCGAGTGCACGCGTGCAGCCGCGCATGCCGTATCTTTTAGCGATGAAACATTGCCAACCTTATTATTTCTCTTTCCCCCGCTCTTTCTCTCGCTCTCTATCTCGCTTTATCTCGCATTACGTTCACCCGCCATCATCCCCAATCTTGCCATAGCGTTCACTTTCTATGCTATCCTTTTCCGCCACCACTCCCCCTCTATATGCCCCACGCATATTTATATACATATATATATATATATATATTTATATCCCATCTCTCTGCCCAATATCCTTACATATAGGCCCTCTCTATACAAAGAGCCCTTTCTCCTCGAACACATCCCATCACACTCTCTCTATATATAGCTCTCTTTCTCTCTCTCTCTCTCTCTCTCTCTCTCTCTCTTCCTCGCGCTCGCACGTTCTCCCTTTCGCTCCATTTCATTCCCCCTCGTTATCGTGATCTCATTCCCCTCTATATCTCTCTCTCTCTCTCTCTCTCTCTCTCTCTCTCTCTCTCTCTCTCTCTCCTGTCACACCTCCCGCCTACCCCTTCTCACCTGCATCCGATTGTCCCCCCAGCCCTCTGATTATCCATCCATCCACCCGCCCGCCCTTTCAGCCTACCAGCGTCGTCGCATCGCCATCCCCCGCACGCCGCGCTACCACCGTAAGATGAGAGCGGCTATTGTAGGATGACATATTGTGTTATTTTTGAGCTCTTCACCGATGGAAATCCGTTGATCGTGTCGCGTGGCAGACTGTGGGTTGCGCGATTCTCGCGCGCCCCTGCCCCAGCCCACGCCCATCCCGATCCCATGATGCATCGCAGTTTGGCTCTGCGCTCGCTTAGCGTTTTAGCTGCTGCGCGCGTGGTTGCGGACTGTTTGAGATGGTGCGCTCGGAGATGGAGAAAATGCTGCAGAAGCAGCTGACCACCGTCAGGAAGGAGAGGTCGACGGCAGAGAGGCAGCTCGGAACCCAGAAGGTGTACTTCCTCAAGAAGATGCTCACGCAGCAGTCGACCTTCTTCTTTCAGTCGCTGTCGCGCGTCAGGGCCAACGGCCTGCCGACGGTGGAGTGCCAGAAGGTTGTGAATAAGTTGGTCGGGTCAATCATTCCCAAGCCAGAGACGAGAGAGGTCGGCACCCAGACGGACTTGAGGCTGTCGCAAGGCATTGAGCCCGCGAGGCTGCCCAAGCCGCTGACGGCGTTGGATGAGGTGTCGGACTCGAGCTGTGATGGGGACAGCGAGCAGCTGGGGTCGATGTCGGAATGAGCGCAGCTAGAGGCATGTCTTAGCCCACAGATTTACTGCCGTTGTTGCAGTACAGCCCGTTTTACTGCTGGGAGGGGAGATCCCAGAAAATGTGTTCCATCATTCGCACGCGTGCGTTTAACCGCGTCTAAATCCGCCACCGTGCCGCGAGGCGCGGAGTGGGAGTGCCCTCGTGTCCCTTGTCAAATCCTCCGAGCCTCAGTCCTCAGTCCTGTGAGGAATCATTATAAAGGGGACCAGAGCCTCAATTTCCAATTCTCTCGGGCCTTCCCGCGGTTCACCTGGGGCTTCTTGCAATTTCCCGCGTGATTGTTTCGAGCTCAAGCGGGCCCCGAGACGGGCCAAGAAGGCACCAAAGAGGCCCCGAAGACGGCCAGGCCCCGAGACGCCAAACGAGCGCTCCACGACGCCCAAAATGGCCCCAAGACGGGCCCAGAGGCCGCCCGCAGACGGCCCGCCTCCAAGAGGCTTCCCAAGAGGGCCCCGAGTGGCTAAACTTGTTGATTGCCCCTTGTGGTTTTCGATGTTGTGTTTTTTTTTGCGTTCTCGCCTTTTCGGCTTCCCGACGCTCTGAGACGGCCCAAGCCCCAAGAGGCCCCAAGGGGCCCCCAAGACGGCCCGACGACGGCCCAATACGGCCCCAAGATTGCACATTATGGTTCCAAATACAACCCAAGAGCTCTTGGAGCCCTAGGGCTCCAAGACGGCACCAAGAGGGGCCCAAGAGGGCGACGAACAATTCAAACATTCAAGTCGCCCCCAGGGGCCCCAGGGTGCCCCAAGGCCCCCAAGACGCCCCAAGCAGCCCCCAAGGCCCCCAAACGACCTTGCAGATGCCCAAAAACGCCCCCCAAGAGGCTTCAAAACTGCCTCCCAGAAACCTCCGAAAGGCTTAACACGAGACCCAGACACACATTCGGTACCACTTGAGGCATATTGCCGACATACACGTTAGGCATACTGACGACGCGCCTCAGATGGTACCCGATCGGAACTACTTGAGGCATACAACGGACATGCCTCAAGTTGTATTTATTCGATGCCACTTGAGGCATACTGCCGGCATGCCTCCCTCGGTCCAGAATGTGAGATTGTCGAGCTTTCGGTCCACCACCGCCCCGCGACGGCCCAAGCGCCTCCAACGCCATCCAATGTCCACGAATCCAGGCACGGTGGCGGAATGGGCCGAAGGCCATTATATAACCAAATTCAGTTCCGCGCATGAACGCACGCGTGTCGTATGAAGCGATCGCCCCACGCACCGCGCGCCGATCAAGAGGCGCACGCGCCACCGACCTCGCCCTGGCCCGAGCGACCAGCGCGCCCTTGCGCGCGTGCACCCCTGGCTCATGAAGCGCGCGGGCGCTGACCTTAATGAGCTGCATCGCGATTCTTACGTTTCGCAGCGGGGGCTTGAGGCGATTCTGAAAAGGGTGAGGGCGGGCGGGCTCCCCAGCGCGAGCAGCTCGCGCTCGCAGCTCCGAGCCCGCCATGCGTTCACTAGTGAGCCAACGCCATACGGCCCTGTGGTGCAGCCGATGGAGCTCACTCTAGAGGACAGGACTGTTGGAATTGCATTTGTCAATCACCCGTTTGCCCTATTGGATCGTACCGTTCGGGAGTGCGCTCCGTTCAGGCAAATTATGAAGGCAAAGTTGGCGAAGTTCCCCAGCTCCCCGAGTACGCCGTGGAGGCTCATCATATACTTCGACGAGGTCAGCCCCACGAACCCACTTGCATCCAAGAAGGGCCCACGCAAAGTGCAGAGCTTCTACTGGACGTTCGCTGAGTTTGAAAATCTTGTTCATCGGGAGGAAATGTGGTTCATTGTTACATGTACTCCGTCGCTCATTGTCGAGACCATGGACAGCGGCATGTCGCAGTTAGTCAAGCATGTACTGAAACACATGTTTTTCAATGACGAGTCTCATCACCTGACGAAGACAGGCATTTGCTTGGATTTGCGCGAGAGCGGAAACGATACCAATGATTTCACCAGGCTCTTTGCGCGTCATTACGGGACATTGGCTGACTTCAAAGCTATCAAGGAAGTCCTCGGTAGCATGGGCCACCGAGGCATCGTGCCATGCCCTTTGTGCCGAAACATCGCCAAGGACGGTAGATTCGGGCACCTCCC
>CAUYUJ010014348.1:388387-413580 GCA_963575745.1 Prorocentrum cordatum | reverse complement strand
AGGAGGAGGAGGAGGAGGAGGCGTAGGAGGAGGGAGGAGGAGGCGGATGAGGAGGAGGAGGAGGAGGAGGGCGAACAGACATGCCACACGGTTTCAGAGAGGGTCTCTCCCTCGAGGGGTCGAGCGAGCGGCCTCCTCGTGTTCCACGGCGGGAGGTGGTGGAGTCAACTGTGAGACGTCAACACTACTCTGGTCTCAGGCTCCTGGAATCGGCCACTCGGTTTCGTGTATTCCCCAATCAGTGCATGCAATGAAGGGGTCCTAGCGGAACTTGAAAGATTGGCGAAAGTGTCCCGCCGATTTTGGTGGCCGGCTGGGTTCCCGGGTTCCCGGTTCCTGGTTCCATGGTTCTTGGTCATTGGTTCCGGTCCGTTTTCGGTGGGTTCCGGGTTCCTGGGTTCCCGGTCGATCTCTTCATCGATCTCTTAATCGATCCCATTTCAAACTATCCATTGATTTGGTTATTTGGTGTAATGTTTGTTTCGGAAGGTGGAGCATGCACATTGCCAGTGGCGGGCTGTTTCTCAACCCCAGGACTTGTTGAGGCTCGGGGACGGCGTCGGGGTGGTGCGGTGCATCTTGTTTTGTCCGCATTCCCGGGGAAGCAACCAAAATATACACACCAAGGTTTCGTATACACCAGGATCCGCTTTCCTGGCTGCAGATTTCAGCACACGGAAAGAATGGGCGTCGATGTATGGAGTTCCTTTCTTTGCTCAGGGCTCCCGGAATCGGCCACTCGGTTCCGTGCACTTTCTGTTGCTAGAGCTCGGTTTCTTTCACAGCCAACCCGCATAGTAAGGAGGGGGCGACATGCCCAAGGGTGCCCGTGCATCCCTGCCTCCTCGGTCCATCCCTGGCCACTTCTGTTGGCCGCGCCCCGCTCGAGAAGCTTCCAAATGGGCGTGCCAGGCCCGTGCATCCCTGTCGCGCATCCTTCCGGTACGGGCCGACGGTAGTCCGCTTCGTTCGTCGGCGCCCCAACCCCCGCCGCGCTCTCGGGCACGCCCGGCGCAGCTCCGCCCCCCCTTCCGAGGCTTCGGCACCTGCGGCTCGGCGCAGTGCGCCTGGAGCATGCTCGGGCTCGAGGCCGGCGAGCCCCGCGGGTGGATTCTGCGCTGCAAGCCGGAAGGCGCCAGACGGGAGGGTTAGGTCGGACGAAGGGGGGGGCAGGGAATGTGGAGATCAAGCAGTGGCGAGGCGTCCTGGCTTGCCTATAGGCCCACCAAAGAATGTTCTGAGAACCGTTTGTGGTCTGCACGAGATGTTCTCAGAACATTTCTGGCTGGGGCTGTTTTGTTTCAACACATCGGCTCGGTGTTCTAAGAACGCTGCTTTCGTTCTTATCGACGGCGAGCGAGGGGGGGAAATGAGAAGGAGAAGACCTTCTCAGAAGGTTCGGAAGCCCCCTGGCTTTCTGAGAAGTTGTCTAAGCCTTCCCCGAGAACACCAAAAAACCCTCAGACGGCGCGAGGGCTCCTGAGAAGTCTCGCCGCCTCCTGATGGGGGCCTTCTCCTTCTCCACCGATCTTACAAGCCTCGTCAAAATATACAGAAATGGAAGTTGGAATCCTGGAACACAATGCTTTCGGGCACCTGTCAGAAAGCGCGTTCTTCAATGCTGAGAGGATGGGGTCGGCTTTTCGACAACACCGCGTCCGATTCAGCAGGCATCCGCCAGCATTGGAGTAACTAGCGCTGACCCCACAGTCACCGACGTCAGAAGTCTTCTGTTTATCTTTGACGAGGCTTGCAGTATAGCATTTTGGGGTCCTAATCAGAGCCCCGAATCATCAGGGGTAACTCGGGTCAGGGATAACTCGGGTCCTTTTTCCAGAAATCCAAACCCGAGTTACCCCGGACCCGAGCTACCCCGGATAACTCGGGCGCCCAGAGCCCCGAATCATCAGGGATAACTCGGGTCAGGGCTAACTCGGGTTTCTTTCTCGGGAATCCAAACCCGAGTTACCCCGGACCCGAGTTACCCCGGATAACTCGGGCGTCCAACCTAAGAACAGCGCGTGGGTAGGCCTCCAGGACTGCTCGGACGGCCGGTCCCTGCTCAAGGACACGGGGGCTGCGGCCCCTGCCGCCTGCAGCTCGGTCTCGGCCCCGCCGCCGGGCGCGTGTCTCGATGCATCGGCGGCTCGGGCGGTGCCCCCCAGGCTCGGCACGAAGGAAATACAAGCAGTGGCGAAGCGTTTTGGCGTGCCTATAGGCCTGCCAAGCAATGCTCTGAGAGCCTTTTGTGGTCTCCACGGGACGTTGTTGGAGCACCACCGGCTGGGACTGTCTTGCTTTATCGCACCGGGTTTATGTTATAAGAACTTTGTTTTTGTTATTCGAGCATCTTCGGGTTCTAAGAACATTTCGTGGTAGGACCATTGGAATGCCGGGACGGTCGGTCCCTGCTCAAGAAATGGGTACGGAAAGAATGGGTACAATGCCCAACAGCAGTTCCTACTCATTTTGAACAGCACTCGCTGTCCGCGCCGCCGCGGCCTGTCCCCATTTGAGACAGAAGGCCGCCTGCCCAACAGTTGCCGCTGTTGGTTTGGGACAACATTTGTTGTTGGGCATTGTACCCATTCTTTCCGTACCCATTTCGGGCGTCCAAACAGGCCCCTCGGGCATTGAACGATCATAGGCTTTTTTTAGCTATTTTCGCCCTCCGGGGGCCTCTACCGGCCTTCCGGACCGTCGGATAACGACCATACGGGACGAACAAAATGGACCCGGGAATGGGTCGAGACCCATTGGGGTCGACGTCATGTAAGGATCATTACGTCGGGGGGCTGGGTCGCGTCCAGATACAGCTAAGATCCAGCCGCCCGTGCGTCGGCCGCGCGGCCGGGCAGATGCTCTCGCCGTCTGTTTCCTCCTCCTCTTCCTCATCCTTGGTCATCTTTTGCAGATCGGCGTTTTGTCTTCGGGCGCTTGACGCGCTCTCTCTCTCTCTCTCTCTCTCTCTCTCCCTTTTCTCCGTGCCTGGGTCAAGGGCTATCTGCCAGAAGGCCACAGGAATTTCAACGCGGTGATGCCATTGATCGGAAGCTGGTCAAAGGAAAAATCAATACACGCCCGGAGGCGCCATGAAAACCAGCTGCGTGCGTTGATTCGCTAGTCCTCCCTTCACTAACTACCCCGAGGAGGGAAACAAACAAGCAAACAGGCACACATAGTCGTCGATCCCTGGGAACACATGGAGAGCACGGGAAGTGGAGGGCCAGACGAACATCCAGGAGAGACAGGAAAATGTGTGGGACCCCTGGTTCTGTGCCTCTTGATTCGCCTGTCACTTCCCCTCACTCCTTCGACCCCGACTGGGGCGGGCCGACCGACCCCTCGGATTAAGTCGGGCCTGTCCCTCTACAGGAGGAATATTCAAACATAGTTGAAAAAATAGTATGGGGACGTTTTTGGAGTATTTTTGAGCATAGTGGGAGTATTTTTGGGGTATTTTCTATTTCTCGCGCAGAGTCCCCCTGTAGGGGGACAGGCCCGACCTGACCCTAGGACCGACCCCTCCGGTGACGGCGCCCTCGCCTCGCTGCCTCAAGGCTTGGGCGGGCGGCCCCGGGGAGTCGTCACTGAGGAAGCTCGTCACGCAGGGGGTCGGCCACGCTCGTGAGATCGAGGGCACGTATGGGAGGGGATGTACACAATGTTCGTTTCTAATTATTCCAAAGTGCTTCGATTTTTTGGGGGCCAAGATCCTTTCATTTCTAACTGTGTTATCCTGGGCCTCTTCCTGGCCACTAGGGGGCCGGGAACAGTTTGAAACGAGCATACAAATGAGCACGATTAGAAATGAACGACGTGTAGCCCAAGGCGGGGTCCCGCCAGAGTGCGTGGGTTGAGAGTCTTGGGGCCCTCTTGGCCCGTCTTGGGGCCCTTTGGGCTGCCGAGCGACCATCCGCGCAAAGCCGCGCCAACCCCCGGGAGGTTTGGCAATTTGGGCCCCGGGATCCTTAAAGACTCCCCGGGAGTGAGGATTGAGGCTATGAGGGTTGGGCAAAGGACCTGAGGACACGCCCACTCTGTGCCTAGCGGCACGGTGGCGGACGTCACTCTTCCAGGGGGCGTCCAAAGCGATCTTTGTTCGACCCCACTTCTTTAAAACCAAGACGCTGCAATGTGGACCACTTTGGCTTCAGGAGGGGCTATGGTCAAGTCGAGCGTGTGTCTCTGCAGAAGGAGTATTCCAAAAATAGTTAAGAAATAATCCGTCGACGATCTTTCTACTACTTTTCACCATCTTATGAATTTCTGTTTTGGGCTTGGCTATTTTATTTTTTCCTTCGAAGCAATCCGCCTGTAGAGTACAACGTGCCCGACCGAAGGCCACGGTTTCCGGGCCGGAGGTCTATGCCAGGGAAGCTGCATTCGTGACCGAGGCTCGCCATGGCTGGGCGCTCGCCTCGGCAGCACGATTACACTGCACGTGCCCCCGAGAGGGTGGCTGCGGGGGCCCGGACTTCTGGGTGCCGCGGGACGGAACGCGGCGGGACGGGCGTCCTTTTTGCGACCCGAGCGTTTCAGAGTTCGACCCCGCGGGGACAAGACCAGCCCAGCGACGTGGTCGTGAACATAGGGGGGGGCTCTGGTCGTTTTTGTCCGTTGTGCGCCTGATTTCTGGCGGGCTGTGGTTCTTTCTAGGCGATAGCTCGTTGCCAGACTGTTTGTGTCTACTGAGCTTCTGATGGGCCCTGGGTTTCCATCGGCGCTGTCTCAGTGGTATCGGTCCAATGGTAGCGACGTTGTAGTTCACGCACTTCAGCGAGCTTGCATCCTGAACGCGTGGCCGTTAGCAGGGGAGGACGCGTGAGGAGGAGGAAGAGGAGGAGGAGGAGGAGGAGGAGGGGCTACGACGGGAAGGTCAGAACAGGACGGGATGGGTTGGAAGCTCGATCTTGGATTGCGGTCCGCTGATCCATCGAGCGTTGACCAGGGCGCCCTAGGACTTCACGGATCTGCGATCAGGCTACAGTCTCGCCTATGATGCCAGGAACCTCCTTTGGTTGCTTTGGCCCGGCTCTGCTTTCGCCAGATCCCCTTTTCCTTCCGTTGGTCTCAGCCATCACGACTGCTCGGCAAGCCGCATGGGATGGGAGGCTGGCACGAGCTGCCGCCTCAAATTTCGTCTTGCTACCTCCGCCGGCCCCCTCCTCCCCCCCTCGTGGCTATGGTTCTGGACGCCCGTAATGGGTACGGAAAGAATGGGTACGACGCCCAACAGCAGTTCTTGTCCATTCTGAACAGGACTCGCTGTCCGCGCCGCCGCGGCCTGTGTCCATTCGAGACAGAAGGCCGCCCGCCCAACAGCGGCCGCTGTTGGTTTGGGACAACATTTGTTGCTGGGCATTGTACAGTGCGGTTTTGAATACATGCTCCGCGTGCGGATCATGTACTAACAAATGCAGGGTTGAGTATTGAAAACAACGATGAGCTCATGCATAAATCCATTCGTGCATGAATCATGTATCAGACATCTCATATGGTCAAACTTCCCGTGTATTAAAAACTGCCCTGCACCCTTTCTTTCCGTACCCATCCCCCAGCAACAAATGTTGTCCCAAACCAGCAGCGGCCGCTGTTGGGCGGGCGGCCTTCTGTCTCGAATGGACACAGGCCGCGGCGGCGCGGACAGCGAGTCCTGTTCAGAATGGACAAGAACTGCTGTTGGGCGTCGTACCCGTTCTTTCCGTACCCATCCCGGGCGTCCAAAGCTGCGGGTGCCTCCAGCGCACGGGCCGCCAGCAGCGACGCGCCATGGAGGGCAGCAGCAGCAGCGGGAGCGGGCCGGCAGAGGCGGGGCCTCCCTCGTGCGAGCGCGCGGCCGCTTGCCGCCGCCCTCTGGGAGGATCGAGCGAGGCAGCGTCGGGTTCTCCTTTCCTCCTCCTCCTCCTCCTCCTTTTCCTCCTTTTCCTCCTCCTCCTCCTCCTCCTCCTGCTCCTGCTCCTGCTCCTCCATCTCCTCCTCCTCCTCCTCCTCCTCCTCCTCCTCCTCCTCCTCCTCCGTCAACCTCCCCCGCGGCCACCGGTCCATCCATCCACCCTGCCGGCCTGGCCACTCCCCCCCTCTGCCGTGCTCCTCTAACCTGCCCCTCCGCCTGAGCCACCCCCTCCCTCTCGGCGCCGCTGGGTCTCGATTTCCTGCCTGCTTCTTGCACCTCTGCTCTCTTGGGGGGTCCCTTCCTCCGCTCTCCAGCTCCCGCCATCGCGGGGAAACGGGCCCTGAGGGAACTGGGTCTTGATGCTCTGCGCAGTCTTCGGGCTCTCGGGGCCATCCACGGCCCCCGGCACTGTCCGACAGCTGCTCAGAATGAAGCCCGCGTCCTGGGGAGAGGCTCCGGGGGGTCCGGGACCCGTTCCTCGCAGGACCCGTTGCCAGCGTGCTCAAGCTCCCCCCCGCGCCTCTCCGCCCCGCTTGGCCGGCCTCGGCCTCCCGCCTCGCGCTCCACGGTCCCCCTTCCGGCGAGGGATCGCGCGCGACGGGCCCAGCGCTTGTCGGGTATGCCCCCCCTCCAGCTGCACCTGGGCAGGCCTGGGCTGTTGAGAATTCCGCTTGCGCCCAGATGTCGAAGCAGACCACCGTCACCATCGGCACCCCCCCCCTGTGCGAAGTGTGCAGTGGCGCCGACTTGTCGTGCCCGAGCGCGACGACGCAGCCACGCGCAGAGGGAGGCAATTTGGGGGGCAGGGGGAGGGGAGAAGGCTTCTTAGAAGCACCCCTGCTTCCCAGAAGGCGCGGGCCTTGCCCGCAGATGTGGGGCCGGCGCCGTCTGAGAAGCAGCCTCCTTCGACGAAGCCTTGCCCCCTCCCACTGCTGCCCGGTGCGCGCCGCCCAGGAGTGGCGCGATGGGGGGGCGACAAGCACCCCCGCCTTCTCAGAATCAAGTCGGGCATGTCCCTCTACAGGAGGAGTATTCAAAAGCAGTTATGAAAACATGGTCAGGGGACGACTTTACGCAACCTCCAGGAGCCTCCGAAAACCTCCGAGGTGGACGACGACGACGACGACCTCCAGAGGCTTCTAGAGGCCTTCGGAAGTCTCTGGAGGCCTCCGATCCGATTGGTGTGCAAGTGTTAGCCATACTCGTAAGTCGTTTGCATCAGATAGGCGCAACAGTCTACACACTGATCGTACGCCATGTGAAACTATAGTTTGGGACCATGGTACTTGTACAACCGCGAATTGTTCTCCCATGTAGTAAACCAATTAGAGTGGAAACATGAGCTCGTAAGTTCTACAAAATGATGCTCGTCCCTGCTCGTTCCAGCATGGTTTCATTATGTGTGTTGCACCGCGATTGGCCTTCGAGTGCCAGCTCATGGGTGAGATGTGAAACGCGTTTGAAGGGTGCGTTTCGTGGGGTTGGAGCGTGTGGAGGTGTAGGCGGAGTCACCGACTTCGAGTCTAGACGGCACGCAACTCGATATTCCCGGGCCCACAGACCCCTCCTAACACAATACTATTAATCATGGTGATGCTGATGCTGCTGCTGCTGCTGCTGCTGATGATAATGATGATGGTGATGATGATGATGATGATGATGATGATAATGATGATGATGATGATGATGATGATGATGATGATGATGATGATGATGATGATGATGATGATTACTAGTACGTAGCACCCCGCAGATGCGGATAAGAGTGAGGGGGTGGTGGGGACGACGGCAGTTTGCGAGACTCTGGAGAAGCCCGCCGCAGGCGCCAAAGTTTCAGAAATTATACAACAATCCCGCCACAGGCGACGGTTTTTTCGTTAAACCAATGTGGGAAGGTCGCAGGTGGGTCGTTGGTGGGTCGCGGGTGGGTCGCGGGCGTAGGGGGCAGAAATTCCACCCCATAATAATCACCTCGACAAGCGAAGCCGTTTAGTAAACGCACACAAGGAATGAATCGAACAGGGCAGGGCTGTTTAGTCAACGCCCAGGGCCGTTTAGTAAACGTTAATTGTCGGGTCCGGGTGTTTTTTCTTCATTTGAGGGTGGGTCGCGGGATGAGTCGCGGGTGGGTCGCGGATGGGTCGCGGATGGGTCGCGGGGTGGGTCGCGGGTGGGTCGCGGGGTGGGTCGCGGGTGGGTCGCGAGTGAGTCGCGGGTGGGTCGCGGGGTGGGTCGCGGGGTGGGTCGCGGGTGGGTCGCGGAGTGTGTCACGGGGTGGGTCGCGCGGTGGGTCGCGGGCGGGTGGGTCGCGGGGTGGGTCGCGGGTGGGACAACGACAACCAACAACAACAATTACTCATTTGCATCCTTTTTTTGGAGGTAATATTGGATCTGGGTCTATAAGAACACACGTAAAACACCAAGGACTCGTGCCCCAGGAGAGGCCCGATATATAGAAACACAGGTCAAACATGTACGATTGTGTACACAGGAGAAGGATAATCTATATAATCTATAGAAACATACGTATAACCTCAAGGAATCGTACTCAAGGTGAGGCCCGATCGATCGGAGCATACGTAAAACACATGTGGTTGGAGCCACTCCTGTTGTCTTCTGAGGCCTCCTGCTCCTGGGGCCTCTCGGGGCCTCCTGTTGCCTTCCGATGCCTCCTGGCGCTTCCTGTGGCCTCCTGGGGCCTCCTGTGGCCTCCTGAGGCCTTCTGGAGCTTCCTGGGGCCTCCTGGAGCCTCTTGGGACATCCTGTTGCCTACTGGGTCTTTCTGTGGCCTCCTGATGCCTCATGGGACCTCATGTGGTCTCCTGGGGCCTCCTGGAGCCTGTTGAGGCTTCCTGTGGCATCCTGAGAAGAATCTGCGCCCACGAGCCTGGCCACCACAACAGGCAAACCGATCGAGACATCCTCAAAATCTTGCCCACCTGGGGGGTGAACATGAGCGCCTCGCTCGAGACATCCTCCAAATCTGCTCCGAACGCGAAGGATGTTTGGACAGATAACAGGCAAACCGCTCGAGAAATCCCCACAAAACGGCCGCGAACGGGACTGTGAAACCACCCTTGGCGGCCCCCCCAAGGGGGGGGGGGAATGAGCGCCTCATTCGAGACATCCTCCAAACCTGCTCCGAAAGCGAAGGATGTCGGGACAGAAAACAGGCAAACCGCTTGAGGCATCCCCACAAAACGGCCGCGAACGGGGCGCGCGTGAGTCTCAGCATGAGTAAGTCTGCGTAGGGGTAGGTATGAGTATGAGCGGGTCTGAGTATGGGTAATGTTGTGTGTGAGTAAGTCTGTGTCTGAGTAAGTCTGAGTGTGAGTCAGTCTGTGTATGAGTAAGTCTGGGTATGAGAAGGAGAGGGGCGGAGGAGAAGGAGGAGGAGGATGAGTAGGAGGCGTCCAAGTAATAACAATAACCCCATCTTAGAATATGGGGAACAAAACCACAACAACGCAACAAGCATAATTCACACCACGAATTCCTTATTCAGCCACGCACTCAGGGACAATGGATGACCGTTCGGCCCCCTCAGTCTGATGTTTCAATCGTGCTGTTGCTGATGGTGGTGATGATGATGGTGATGATGATGATGATGACAAAGACGACAATGGTGATGATAATGATGATGATGCTGATGATGATGATGATGCTGATGATGGTGATGCTGATGATGTTGATGATGAGGAGGAGGATAATGTTGATGATCATACTGATTATGATGCTGCTGATGATGATAATACTGATGGTAATGATTATGATGGTGATGGTGGAGGTGCTGGTGGTGATGATGAAGAGGGGGAGGATGTAGGTGGTGATTGTGAGGAGACGCGGCAGCCAAGCACCTATTGTGACGTTTGTTTGAATGATGTTGGTGATGATCGTGGTGATGATGAGGATAATTACGAAGGCGACGCCGACAATGATATGGAGGATGAGGATGAATTGGAAGGCTGTCACATGTGATGCCTCGTAGGACCCACTCGCTGACGAGCTCTGATGGAGCTCATGTTGGCCGTCTTGGGCTTGGTTAGTCTTATATTTCCCTGGGCGTTTTTAAGCCATTCTGCATTTTGGGCTCTTGGCAAGCCAAAAACGCAAACGCGACGCCGTCGCTGTAGATCAGAGTTGTTTGGTTTCTGGTTGAAGGCTGTTCCTTATCTTTCCTGCCGTCTTCACTCCCATTTTTCGTTTCTGCCGCCGTTTTCCCTCGCAGAGCCAAAAACGCAAAACAACAAAAAAGACGCTCGAACACTGGTCTAACACCGGCCCGAAATAGGCCCGGAGGCCCGATGGCCCCAAGAGGGACAATCGGCCATCGGGCCCGGAGGCCGGACGCCCCAGGAGGAGCTCCGAGGACGGCGAGCAGTCGGATTGAGAGAGCTTGAGGGCTGAGGAATGCACGCAAGGAGAAGTCGGGTATGGCCAGGACCCCGGGTAAGGGGACCCGGTTAGTGGTAGGGCCCCGGAGCCTTCGAATTGGCCAGAATCGCTAAACCAGGTTTGCCGTAGCTGGTGTTTTTTCGTGTGACGGCAGTTCTGGTCAGTGGAAATGGGACGGGGGGGCGCCCCCGGTACACATCACTAAACCAGGTCACATTAAACCCAGTTCTGCCAACGCCCGAAGAAGGATCTGAGGACGTCGTAGACGGCAATGTGCAACAATGCAAGGATTGGTCTAAACACATACAATGAAGAAGCAAGAAAACGTAGCTAAAGACGCAAACCACATTTTTCGTTGTTTTGCGTTCTCAGCTTGCTTGTCGGGACCCCAAAGATTCTTCACAAATGGATTGCGACACGCCGAGTTGGAAAAAACGGTGCAAGGCGCCCTGGGCATGTATGATGAAGACGAGCGAAGGTCTTGGGGCTACCTTGGAATCCTTTGGGGCAGCCGTTGGGGCCCCTGGGGCCCTCTCTGGCCGCCCTGGGGCCTTCTTGGGTCGTCTTGGGATTCGCTTGGGCCGTCGCAGGGCCACCTTGGCCGTTTGGAACGCCTTCCGGGCCGTCTTGGGGTCGCCATGGGGCCGTCGAGGCGCTCTCGCAGGCCGCCCCGAATCCTCCCGGAGGCCCTCCTAGACCGGCTTGGTGTCCTCCTCCCCCTCCTCCCCCTCCTCCTCCTCCTCCTCCTCCTCCTCCTCCTCCTCCTCCTCCTCCTCCTCTAGCTCTACAGCTATGTGAGAGGCCCCCCTCAGCACTTTGACGGAGGATACCATACGCACGCATATCACGCAGCGCGCGGGGGGGGGGGGGGGGGGGGGGGGCGATTACGGCGACGGCGAAAGAGAAAGAGCTCGGAAATCGCGTTGCCACGAGGGGGATGGGGACTCAACGAGCAGAAGACAAGCCACCGAAGCAGTCTCGAGGGGCAGGCCATCGGGGTGGCGAAGAGACGGCTCCGATTGGGCCAGAGCCTCACGGTCAGGAAATGTTGGTTAGCGTGTCGCGCCGCCAGTTGTGGCCCACCGCGGTTTGGCGCGACACGCTATCCACGTCCCCGCCCCCGAGCAGCACCGTCCCGAGCCTTCTCATCCCCCCCTCTGCGGAGCCGAGCGACACGCTATCCATTCGCAAGGCATAGTGTGTTGGCGGGGCCGCCGCCGCGACACGCCACGCAAACGTTCCCGACCGTAAGGGAAACGCTGGCATCGGGGTCACATCTGCTTGTGGGCCGCGGGGTCGCGACGGGTATCTCTGCATCCTATGGATGGGCCCGTTCGTTCTAAGAGTTCGCAGCAGTTTCAAGGATTCCGATGGCGGAAGTGTCAAGAGCTGCGCTGTGGTACAATTTAGGGACGCAGCTGTCACGTTGCTTCGCGGTGTTCCCAGGAAAGGTGTTTTGGCACGCCCTGTAGGAATGCCAGGACGCAACAGTTGTGATTCGCGGTGCTGAAGTCCCAAGAATATCAGGAGGGAAAGAAACACACAGACACAATTAATCGCCGATTCCCCAGATAATATAGGAAAATATGGGAAGTGGGGGGGAAGACAGAAACCCAGAATATGGGGAATCCTTTTGTTTGTGTGTATTTATTTGTGTGTCCCAGGGCCCCTTCAGAATTATCGAGTTTGGGTACGATTGCGAGTTCTCAGGTTGTCTTCAATGGGGCACTCCCCGCAGGACAAAACTATTATTGTAGGGACCTATGAAAGGGAACCTGCAAGGAGGGTTCACTGTAACGTCGTTGATGCGTTTCGGGCTTGCACATGTCCTCCTCCTCCTCCTCCTCCTCCTCTTTCGCCTCCTCCTCCTCATCCTCCTCCTTCGCTTCCTCCTCCTCCTCTCAGGCCAGCCGCTCCTCAGTCATCCAGTCGGGGTCGGGGTCGGGCGCCGGAGCAGCCGCGTCACGCCCCGGGAGCGCGAGGATGCTCGCGACGTGCGCGTCGCGGGCCCGCAGTCGGGCAGCTGCCCTCCGCCGAGGTGGTCTCGCGGGAGCGCGAAGACAACCGCGGGTCGCGCCTCGCGGGCGACGTTTCTGCTCTGCCCCGGAGCAGCCTCGGTCGGGAACGGGGGCGCCATGCGAGACGTGAGCTGGCCGGGAGGAGGGGCGGGGGCGAGGGCACGAGACGCGCCGGCGCGCAGACGTGCCGCAGCTGCGCTTCGCCCTCTCGATGCTGTCGCGCTGCCGCGGCCGGCGGTGCCGAGCCGACGTGGCCGCCGTGGCTCCGTCGCTGGCAGCACTGGCGTGCCAGCGCTGACCTTCGAAGAGACAGAAAGAAGCTGCATGAGCATAAGCTTTCTGAGGTCCGCATGGATTTCTGGGGTCGGCGCTGACTCCCCCTGGCGGCGCTTCCGGCGCCGCCCCCGGCGCGCGGGCTAGGGAGGCGGGGTTCAGCGCCGATCCAAGAAATCCGCTCGGCCCTCCGAGCATTTCTTTGTACGTTGTTGCTTTCTCCTGCTTCCTAGACCTTGGGGGCGGTGGGGGTCTGGGTCATGTAGGTGGCGCGCAGGACAGGGTGTCGCAGAGGAGGGAGGAACACATACATACGTAAATCTTGACGCTTCGCGTATCCCAGCCAGACACGATTGAGGCCTCTTGGAGGCTATCTTGAGCCATGTTCGGTTAGAGGCACTCGAAGGCTATCTTGAGCCATGCTCAGCTGTCTTGGGCCATCTACAGGCTGCCTTGAGGCCTCTTGGAGGTCTGTCGGAGGCTATCTTGAGCCATGCTCGAACTCCTGGGACTATCTTGGGTAAGAGGAGGAAGATGAGGAGGAGGAGGAGGAAAAGGAGAGAAGGAGGAGGAGGTGGAAAAAGAGGAGGACGAATAATGCGGCACGAGGAGGAGGAGGAGGAGGAGGAGGAGGAGGAGGAGGAGGAGGAGGAGGAGGAGGAGCAGGAGCAGGAGCAGGAGCAGGAGGAGGCAGGAAAGGAGTAGGGAAGGAACGGACGATGAGAAGGAGGATGAGAAGTCGGGTGTTGGAGATATTCTGTTCGAGGTTCTTGAAGGACGACAGGCCATTTTAGGGGCTCTCTTGGGGTCCCCGTGGGGCCTCTTGGGGCACTCTCGGAGCCCTCTTGGGGCTCGTTTTGGGGGTCGTGGGGCCATCTTGGGGCTCATTGGAAGCGGGGCTTATCAAATCGGCCACCCCCCCTTTCGGAGGCACAAACATTGCGTCTTGGGGCTCTATTGGGCCGATTTTGCTTCGCTCTTGGTCGCTCTCGGGGCCTTCTAGGAGCCCGCTTGGGCCCCAGTCTTGGGGCCATATTGAAGCCTCAGAAGCCCATCGGAAGCGAAAAAGCGAGACGGCAAATCACATATTCCCATTCGGTTTCGGAACCATTTTGGCATCCTGGGGTAAACCCCCGAGGGCTCGGCGGGCACTGGAAACCACCTCTGGGCAAATTTGCGGCCTCTTGGATGTGCGTCGGAGGATATTGAGCCACCTTGACCCATCTTGCAGACCATCTTGGACTCGTGAAGGCCCTCTGAGAACCATCTTGGACCAGACAGCATCCTCTGACACCTCGCCCTCCCCCCCCTCTTCCAGGCCCTGGGTTCGTGGTAGGGGGAGGGTCAACACACACCCTAGATAGCAAGCCGTCTAGCTCACTACCACCCGCCCTCCCAACACATAAGTAACACCCGAGCCTAAGCATGTTCAGCGGTCGCCGTTGGATGAGCAGGTACTGGGAACCAAAACAGACCCCATGTGCGCGACGCTGGGGCGAGGTGCGCCACGCGTGCCCGGCGCGCCACGCGCTCCAGGCACCCCTGGGGCCCGAGCGTGCCAGGCACGCCTGGTGCGCCAGATGCGCCACGTGCTCCGCGTGCGCCAGGTGTGCGCATACTCCAGCCGCGCCAGGTGCGCCGCGTTCGGGGCACGTGCAGAGTGTGTCAATTGCGCCAACGCGCGTGGCAGCACACATCGGGAAACATGTCGGCCCCCACCATCCTTGTCGAAAAGCAATGCCCGTCATTGTGTCTGGTGGGCCTGCGCACAGCAGGCCATACCCCTCCAGCCCCGCCGTCCTTGCCAAAAGCTACTTGACAGTGGTCGCGGGGTGGCCGCGCATGATCCAGATTTAGCCGCGAGGTGCATTTTGTATGGTTCTTTTTGTTAGGGATGGTAGCCCTGCGCGCAGCAGGCAATATGCTAACACCCCCACCGTCCTTGCCAAAAACGATACAAAGTGCTCGCGGGCCTCACGAAGATGACTCAATATGATGCCCAGAGTGTATTTTGTTTTGTTTTTTTGACAGGGATGGTGGGGCGGGGCCGCATCGGGTTGGCCGCGCATGCTCCACATGTGGAGGCAAAGTGCGTTTTGCATTGTTGTTTTGAGGGATGGTGTGTGTGTGAGCATAGTTCTTGATTGGCTTTCGGTCGCCAGGGGGGGAGGGTGTAGGTTAATCAGAGTGAGGGGGCCGAACGGTCATTCATTTCCCTGGGTGCGTGGCTGAAGTGGAGATCCGTGGTGAGAATTATGCTTGTTGCGTTGTTGTTGTTGTTGTTGGTGGTGTTGTTGCTGTTGCTGTTGCTGCTGTTGTTGTTAGTATTGAACTTCCGTTTTTGAAGAACAGTTATTGTTGATCCCCCCTCACCGGTGCATGCTGTTTTTTTCTCAATCAAAGTGTGGCCCTCGGCGCTCGCACTCTGTTTTTTGACAGGGGAAGTCTTGGTGCTCAAACTGTGCCCCTGCCCCCCCCGGATTACAACAACAACGGCTCCCGCTTGTGATTTCTATCAGATTTACCCAGGACCCCCGCTACCGCCTGAGACGTCCTCACAATTTACTCAGGATCGGTGCTCCCGCTTGCGCTTTCTTCGCAATTTCGTCAGAAACCCCGCTCCCATCTGAGACTTCCTCACACATTACTCTGGAACGGCGCTCCCGCTTGAGACTTCCTCGCAATTGAATCAAGACTTCTTCGCAATTTAATCAAGACCCCCGCTCCCGCCAGAGAACCTTTCGCATGTTTTCAGGAAGTGCGCTCTCGCCTGTGACTTCCATACATTTTTGTTCAGAAATCGCGATTTCGACGATCAGGAAACACGCTGCGCCAAGGACGCCGTCACAATTTACTTAGGAATCGCGCTCTCGCCATTTTCAGGCATCCCGCTTGAATGTCCCCCCCGCCCGACCCGCCCGTCAGGGGATCGCCCGCCCGTCGTGGGCTCCCGCCCGAGACTTCCTTCAGGAACGGCGCTTTCGCCGAGGACTTCCTCGAACGTTCACGCTCTTACCTTCCTGGTCCTCCTTCCTCTCCCTCCTCCCTCCTCCCCCCTCTCATCCCTTCTCGCTCCCTCCTCTCTTCCATCATCCTTTTGCCTCGCTGCCCTATCCCCTCTCCCTCCTCTCCCTCCTCCCTTCTCCCTCCCATCTCCTGCCTCCTCCATCCCTCTTTCATTCTCTCTCTCTCTCTCTCTCTCTCTCCCTTCTCTCTCTCTCTCTCTTTTTTCCTTTACCTCTCTTATATGTCGTTCTCTCTTTTTCTCTCTCGGCCTCTCTGCCTCTAATCAACCGCCCCCCTCTTCGCTCCTTCTCTCCTGGCGGTTTCCCTCTTTCTTCGTCCTTCCCCCTCTCTTCCTCCCACTCTCCCTCGTTCTCCCTCTCCTCCTTTCGCAGGGCCCACCAATTCCAATGGCGGGCACATGTACGCCCACGAAAGATTGTCCGCGCCCGTTCAGGTTTGCTCGCCTGTCTAAGCCCGCCGCCCCCCGCAAAGGAAAAACATCCCCACAAAGGGGGTGTGATCGAAGACAACAAGGGCGGGTATCGAGGGTGTGGGGAACTCGTTTTGAATTACACACGGGCAAGTAAGAGCGAACAGTATTAGAATGTTTGTTTTTGTTGTTGTGATGTTGCTGGTGTTGCCGTCGTTGGTGTTGTTGTTGTTGTTGTTGTTGGTGTTGTTGGTGTTGTCGTTGCTGTTGCTGTTGCTGTTGTTGTTGCTGCTGTTGCTGTTGTTGCTGTTGTTGTTGTTGTTGTTGCTGTTATTGGTCTTATTGTTGCTGCTGCTGCTGTTGTTGTTGTTGGTGTTGGTGTTGGTGTTGTTGTTGTTGTTGTCGTCGTCGTCCGTCGTCCCCCTCGCGACCCGCCCGCGACCCACCCGCGACCCCACCCGATACCCACCCCGCGACCCACCCCGCGACCCATCCCGCGACCCACCCCGCGACCCATCCGCGACCCACCCCGTGACCCGCCCGCGACCCACCCGCGACCCGCCCCGCGACCCACCCAGCGACCCACCCCGCGACACACCCCGCGACCCACCCCGCGACCCACCCGCGACTTGGGCCGCGACCCACCCCGCGACCCACCCGCGACCCACCTGCGACCTGGCCCTGGCCCCACCTCGCGACACACCCGCGACCCCGCGCGACCCATACGCGACCCGGCCCACCTGCGACCCACCCCGCGACCCGGCCCGCGATCCACCTGCGACCCACCCGCGACCCACCCGCGACCCACCCCGCGATCCACCCGCATTGCTTTAACGAAGACATCGGCGCCTTCGGCGAGCTCACTCCGTAATTTGTGCAGAAGTTTGGCGCCTGCGGCGGACTTCTTCAGAGCCTCGCAGACTGGCGACGTCCTCGCCGCCCCCTCACTCTCCTCCGCAACTGCGGTAGGGAACAATGATCAACCCCTCCCATTGACGACAAAACTGTCCTGCCCGTTCCCTCCACCAGGGGGCCCGTCAGCCGGAGGGCTCCCAATCGTTTTTCTGCTTCCCGGGCAGTCTTAGGCCGGCCCCTCGCCCCCGAGGGCTTCCGAAAAGTCGCCATCTTGGGGCCGTCTCGGGGCCATTTTGCGTCCATGCAGGCCCTCTTGGAGCCATCTTGAGGCCGCCGACGTCCACCGGAAGCAAAAAGCTGGGAAGCCACAGAACATGGCTAACACACATGTTTTTATGTTTAATGATTTTCGCCTCGCGGGTGTCTCCTTGGCGACCTTTGCGGCAGCGTCGGGCCATCTTGTGGCCGTCTGGGCGCCTCCTGGTCGCATGTTGGAGACCACCCAAGGCTAGCGTCGACCACCGCGCGCCATCCTGGAAGCCATTTCGGGCTATCTGGAGCTCTCTCGGAGCCATCTTGGCTGACCAATGGTGGTCCCGAAGGGGCCCCGACGCCCTCTGGTGGGGAGGGCTCCAAGGTGCCTCTGAGAACAACCTTTTCTCGTAGACTCCTTCCAAACTCCGCCCAGGATCTTCCCAGACCCCTCCCTTCCGGGGCCAGGTCAAACACTTGGAAAAATCACCGAGACATTTATACCAGTATGTACGGATATGAGGGAAAGAGAAAACCAAGCAACTATGATGAAACAAATGAGAGCGGCGGAGCAGAGAGAAAGGGAACGAGAGAGAGAGGCATAAACATAAAGCTTGTGCATGTGTTTATGCGTATATATGCACTGGAAGGCATAGGAAGTGATATATATATATATATACATACACACATATATATAGCGAGAGAGAGAGAGAGAGAGAGAGAGAGTGAGAGACAGACAGACATACAGAAAGAGAGACTGATCGAGTAACACAATAATCTTTCTGGAATAGAACATATATTCGAATTCGACCAGGGCGGCAGGAAGGCCGATTGAGGCGCCTGCGAAACCTTCAAATCTACTGATCGGGGTCTTTTCCTGGTGTGATGTAAGAACATGAGGGGGACAGCTAGATTAGAGACTGGGGCCTGCTGTCCCTTTCCAGTCCCGGAGGAAGTGATTGGGACAGTTCATACGTATGGAGAAAAGTTCAGACTCAGGGATTTTGTCGAGTCAGCTTTTTTCTGGGGTCATTTCTTGTCAGTCGCCTCTCTTCCACGCGGCCATGAGTTGAGTCTTTTGACGAACATGCATCCGTACACGTCGACAGTAAGGTCAAAATCTGCAGAGGAGCACCCCCAGTGTCCACAGTGGTCACCTCGACGTATTTTTCGAATTGTTAATTCGTACATTACGAAAATGTCAAGTCGTCGAATGGTCACTGCGTAAAGAAAGACCAACATCAGACGAAGGGGGAAGTGTTACGGCGTGGGGTAGTGGGTAGAGAAGGCATAAGGTAGTTATACAACGTAGGCCAAGAGGGCTGGTGGAATTTTCGATACCGGCACCCGTTCCTTCGTTTTCGTCTTCGTAGGTCAGGGGCAACGATAGGGAGGGATAGGTTTGGGGGGGGGATGCATCGACCCCGAGTCGCCCATTCATCGCCGATGGGGGCCCGATAGCCCCAACCTGCCCAGGAAGGTGCGGATTCGAAATCGCAGGCCTATCGCCGAACTGTCGGCGATGTATCGCCGATTCCAGGTCGATGCACCCCCCCCTATCTTGGCATCGCTCGGACGCGTGCATTCGGCGAGGACCATCGAGGAGCATCCTGGATCACTTGGAGAACAGACCACGCAGGAAGTCAACAGAAAACACGGAATGGGCGTCCGAGCGAGGGCGAGCTGTGCTAAGTCCCCTCCCCCCCCCTGTCGCTGCCCCTCGCTAGTGCCTCCCGGGGGGAGGGGGGGGGGCGACTCGTCGCCACGGCCGGGCCCGCCTGCGAGTCCTGGCCAGAGAGCGCACCCAGGGGTCGGGCTCGTGGAGGAGCGCGCGGGCAAGGCTGCTATAGCCTGAGGTCGGGCGCGTCCCTCGACAGGAGGAAGACTCAAGGATAGGGACAAAATCATGTGGGGATGATTTTTCTACAGTTTTTGAATATATATATATATATATATATATATATAGTGTGTTTTTTGGGTGTATGTTCCGTGTTTCGTCCAGAATGCGCCTGTAGGAGGACATGCCCGACCTAATCCTAGCCATATCCACGGCGTCTTCGACTTTCTGGGAAGGGGCGCCAAAAGGCAGAGGCGCAGTGGATGTGGACGAGAAACTCGCCTCCAGGGGCCAGACTCTTCTGCCATATCCCGTGCACCTTTGGTTTCCGGGGAAGGGAGCCCGAAGTTGCAGGATGCAGCGGGTATGGGTGCACTCTTTGCCCGCAGAGCGTGTCACTATGTTTCTGTCCCCGCAGTGGCGCGATGAGGGGCCGCATTGGTACTCTATTGGGCTATTCTGGGCTCCTCCGGGAGCCGTCTCGGAGCACTCCTGAGCCGTCTCGGCGCCCTTGGCAGAGCCTCTCTTGAGCCTCGGAGCATTCGTGGGGGAGGGGGGCCCAGGAGCCGTCTTGGGCCGCTCGGAGCTCGACATCGCGAGAACCTGACAATCAGGCAAAGACCACGGAAGCATCATTGGTTTTTGGTTTTTGGCGGCCCTGGCGGCCCTCGCGCCTTCCAGAGGAGCCACCGGGTCTCCCAGGAAGCCTCCGAGCCCTTCCGAGAGGAGAGGCCACCCCGCCGCGTCGTGTGGGCCGTGCCCCCCCCCCCCCCCCCTCGCTCGAGCCCCCTGCCTTCGGGAGCAAAGCAGAGTCGTACTGTGAATTCACGTGTGGCCGTTTTTTGATTCCTTCTCCTCCTCCTCCTCCTCCTCCTCCTCCTCCTCCTCCTCCTCCTCCTCCTCCTCCTCCTCTTCGCTGAAATCTCCCGAGGGCCTCAAATTACGTGTTGGACGTCTCTTGGGAGGCCACTGGAGGATTTCCGGGCCGTTTCTGGCGGGTTCCAGTCCCGAAGGGCGGAGGGCTTATGACTGACGCACGCCACGAGCGTCCAAGAAAGGAAAGACAGTTCTTGGAGACCGAGGGTCGGAGCCCGTGAGGTGATGGTTTTTTATTCATTGTTTTGCCGATCGGCGCGGGCCCTCGCACCCCCCTCCCCGCCCCCCCCGTGGAGCAGATCTTGGCTGTTTTTGGCGCCTGCTTCGAGCAGGTGGAGTCCCTGTCCCCCACGGGACGCACGGTCCCAAAGAGTCGCGCTAAGCAGAGGTCCGGAGCCAGACCCCCCCCCTCCCCCCCCTTCCGCTCAAAGTCGAAACGCCGAACAAAAGAACGTTCGCCATGGGTGTCGAGATACTTCGGGGAACAAGCAATGACATAAACATACTTGCTCGGAAGACCCGCCATGGCGTTCCAGAGCCGTCCGAGGAGTCCGCGCGGACCTCTGATTTGTCATGTTTGACGTTTGTCTTAGTCCATGTGTTTCTTTCGGGATGGGGTGGGGTGCTTCAGGTAGGGTGGTGCAGGAGATCGTGCACTGTGCCATGTAGGTTGCGCACTTGCCTCAGCAATCGACTTGACGCCGCGCGCCTTCAAGCCAACCTCGCGTTGCAAACTTCACGCTCGCCGCACGGATCCTCGATAAGGGTTCCTATGACGTGGGTTGGTTTGGGGGATGTTGATTATTGGAATGGCGTTGCTGATGGAGGGGGGTCACCCTTGCCACACCTTGGCGCTGCATCGTTCTCCATACTAGCTCTGGTCTCCCATGTCTTACAGCATGGCAGCCGAACTCTTGCGCTTTGCTGAAGTGGGCCCCCTTCACCTGCAGGGAGATGGCCTCGACATTTAGCACGTCTGATGTCTACTATGGATGGGTGGGGTGATGAAGATGTACGGGGGAGTTGCAGGAGGACCTTCCACATCGTTGATTTTTGATTATTCGAAAGTTCTTCGTTTTTTTGGGGGCCAAGATCCGTTCATTTCCCAACCATCCTGTGGTGTGGGGTCCTTGTTTTGAAGAGACAGCGCCCCGCGTTCCTTCCTCCTTCCGCGGCCCCCATCCCTCCTCCTCGCATCATCGTCATCATCATCATCATCATCATCATCATCATCATCATCATCATTATCAGCATCAAACTAATACTCATAATAATCATGATAATCATAATCAGCATAATCATCATCACCATCATCATCACCATCAGCATCATCATCATCAGCATCATCTTCATCGCCATCATCATCATCATCATCATCATCATCATCATCATCATCATCATCATCACCATCATCATCATCATCATCATCACCGATCTCGGTACCGCCCCATGTTGGTAGAGGATCGTGGCCCCATAGGAGCTCCACCGAAGGCGCCAGTAGCAAAGTTTGCATGGCGGACTCGGGCAATTTCGGCACTCCATTTTGAATGAAGAACCTTGGCCCCATATGAGTTCCACCGAAGGCGCCAGTAGCAAAGTTCGCATGGCGGCCTCGGGCCATTTCGGCACACCCCTCACGAGGATCGTGGCCCCATATGAGCTCCACCGAAGGCGCCGGTAGCAAAGCTCGCATGGCGGCCTCGGGCCATTTCGGCACACCCCTCACGAGGATCGTGGCCCCATCGGAGCTCCACTGGAGGCGCCGGTAGCAAAGTTCGCATGGCGGCCTCGGGCAATTTCGGCACACCCCTCACGAGGATCGGGGCCCCATAGGAGCTCCACCGAAGGCGCCAGTAGCAAAGTTCGCATGTTGGCCTCGCGCCAGTTCGGCACACCCCTCACGAGGATCGTGGCCCCATAGGAGCTCCGCGGAAGGCGCCAGTAGCAAAGTTCGCATGGCGGCTTCCGACCGTTTCGGCACACCCCTCACGAGGATCGTGGCCTCATGGAAGCTCCACCGAAGGCGCCAGAGGCAAAGCTCGCATGGCAGCCTCGGGCCATTTCGGCACACCCCTCACGAGGATCGTGGGCCCATATGAGCTCCACCGAAGGCGCCAGTAGCAAAGTTCGCATGGCGGCCTCGGGCCATTTCAGCACACCCCTCACGAGGATCGTGGCCCCATAGGAGCTCCACCGAAGGCGCCAGTGGCAACATTCGCATGGCGGCCTCGGGTCATGTCGGCACACCCCTCACGAGGACCGTGGCTCCATAGGCGCTCCACCGAAGGCGCCAGTAGCAAAGTTCGCATGGCGGCCTTGGGCCATTTCGGAACACCCCTCACGAGGATCGTGGCCTCATATGGCGGCCTCGGGCCATTTCGGCACAACCTTGACGAGGATCCTGGCCCCATAGGAGCTCCACCGAAGGCGCCAGTAGCAAAGTTCGCATGGCGGCCTCGGGCCATGTCGGCACACAATTTTGGTAGAGGATCGTGGCCACAGAGGAGCTCCGCCGAAGGCGCCAGTAGCAAAGTTCGCATGGCGGCCTCGGGCAATTTCGGCACACCCCTCACGAGGATCGTGGGCCCATATGAGCTCCACCGAAGGCGCCGGTGGCAAGGTTCGCATGGCGGCCTCGGGCCATGTCGGCACACCCCTCACGAGGATCGTGGCCTCATACGAGCTCCACCGAAGGCGCCAGTAGCAAAGTTCGCATGGCGGCCCCGGGCCATTTCGGCACACCCCTCCAGAGGATCGTGGCCTCATGGGAAGCTCCACCGAAGGCCCCAGTGGCCTGGTTCGCATGTTGGCCTCGGGCCATTTCGGCACACCCCTCACGAGGATCGTGGTTCCATCTGAGCTCCACCGAAGGCGCCAGTAGCAAAGTTCGCATGGCGGCTTCCGACCGTTTCGGCACACCCCTCACGAGGATCGTGGCCACATAGGGAGCTTTACCGAAGACACTAGTGGCAGGGTTCGCATGGCGGCCCCGAGCCATTTCGGCACACCACTCACGAGGATCGTGGCCCCATAGGAGCTCCACCGAAGGCCCCCAGTGGCAAGGTTCGCATGGCGGCCTCGGGCCATTTCGGCACACCCCTCACGAGGATCGTGGCCCCACAGGAGCTCCAGCGAAGGCGCCAGTGGCAGGGTTCGCATGGCGCCCCGTGCCATTGCGGCACACCCCTCACGAGGATCGTGGCCCAATACTTGCGCTGCGTTCACACCAGCGCCTGGGCGTCGTACTCCGCCTTGTCTACGTGCAACGCCGCCTCCTCCCTCATGGCTCTCAAAGCCCTCTCCTGCTTCTGCTCCCCGGTCAGAGGGACGCCGTCCTTGTCGTCGTCAGCGCCCGGGAAGACTGCCACGAACGTGTTCCTGAGCATGTCGGGTTCCTGTGGGAAGCCGTGGCCACATAGGGGGCGCGGGCGAAGATGGTATTCACAATTGCGGTATCCACAACTGCATATGGTTGGGTCCTTCGCCAGGCTAATTTTAATTATTCTATCCTTGGCCTCTTCCTGGCTATTAGGGGTCCAGGAACAATCACAAACGAACACACTAAGAAATGAGCACGAGTAGAAATGATCGACATGTACATTTTCACTACCGCAGGCTCGCCTGAACAGCGAGTCTATTGAGTGTCAACTACGCTGCCAGACCCCACCTCGAGACCCCACTTTCAACGCAAGCGCCGCCCCTTTTCTGTACCTTCACTTTGCCAGAACGGGTGAGTAACCGACCTGGTTTACCCGAGGGGCAATGCCCACGATGACAATTGGCGAGCCTTGGGCAAGTTTGTTCCCTGCTGTAACTGTGCACGTGTAGTTTGGCCATTCCTGATCGCCTCTTTTTGTTGATGTCATGTGATTTGTTCCATATGCATGCGATCCGTATCTTGCCGTACGGTTCTAGAGTTAGTTTCCTCAACGGCAGACGGCGGCGTTATTCTAGACACGATTGAGCTATTATGCTTGTTTCTCTGTTCGCATGTCCTGTTCTGCACGCGCCGTCTGCCGAATGGTTGTTGCATGCCGAAGTCGGCGTAGTTTTGTTTATTTTCCCATGGGGACGCTCCAGCCACATAGCTAGAGCCGCACAACCCTCAAAAGGTTCGGAGGAAGAGGAGGAGGAGGAGGAGGAGGAGGAGGAGGAGGAGGAGGAGGAGGAGGAGGAGGAGGAGGAGGAGGAGGAGGAGGAGGAGGAGGAGAGAGCAGTAAAGAGGGGAGGAGGACCCTGGCAGGTCAGGCAGGTCATGGGCCTCGCGCGCCAGGCGGCGGACGGGGAGAGGGGCGCGCGGCGCCTGCCCCGAAGCCCCCCCGGCGCCCCGGGCGGAGGTCGGCAAGGGCATGGTGAAGTCGATGGCGGAGTCGCTGAGCACACCGTACATGGCGCTCGGGGAGGAGCCCCTGTCTGGCCGCGGGCCGGCGACGAGCTCCGCCTCCCCTGCGCGACCATCGCACGGCGCGACGGGCGGGGGGACCGCACCGAGGGCCCAGAAACGCGGAGCGGGGATGCGGTTTCGGGTTCCGATGCGGATTGCGATTTCTCAACGGGGACTCCTGCCGACTTGGCTGTCGATTTCCGTCCGTCTGACTTGGTTCGATCGCCGATCCGACTTGTCGGCTCGATTCTGGGATCTCCGGCTCTGCCGCCCCCCCCCTGGTCCGCGCACGCACCTATGATGCGTTGACCCTCCTCTTTTCTGGCCCCCCTCGTCGACACATCCGAGTGAAGGAGCGAGGACCCAAGTGACTGCCGACCCCAGCCGCTGATCGGGGAAGGGGAGAAGGAGGGGAAGAAGGCAGCTGGAGTAAGGGAATGGATCGATGCTGCGGAATATGGAATATCGAGTATGTACGATCGAGGAGGAGGATCGAGGAGGAAATATACACCATCGAGGAGAAGTTTGAGCAGGATCGAGGAAGAGGAGGATCGAGGAGGATCAAGTATCGAGGATGGAAGAGGAGGAAGCGGAGAATCGTTCCTCATCCTATTCTCCCTCGGTCCTCGGTCCTCCTCCTCGTCCTCCTCCTCTGCAATCCTGCTCCATCTCCTTCTCGATCCTCCACCTCCTCCTGGATCCTCCACCTCCTCGATCCTCCTCCACCTCATCGGTCCTCCTCCTCCTCCTCCTCCTCCTCCTCCTCCTCCTCCTCCTCCTCGATGCCTACCTGCCCCCTCCTACCTTCCCCTCCCCTCCCTCCCCGATCCTCGATCCCCCCTCCCCAGCCCAGCGCTCGCCGACCCGACCTGGCGGGGGCTCCGCCGAGGGGGCGCGCTCCTCGGTCCGGGCGCCGGGAAGCCCAGCTGCGTGAGCGGATCTGTTGGCATCCCCCGCGCCGTTCGGCCCCC